>OY725493.1:530718-638963 GCA_963281255.1 Aphrocallistes beatrix
TCTGTCACGTTCATGTCTAGGTGTAAGACCTCCTGTAGTGTGGCTAGAAAACAACCCTAGCTATGGATTGGAGAAGAGTGGAGAATGGACTCTATTGTATGATTGGACGGCTCAGCCACTGAACTTGTATGATGCGATCAAGAATCTAATGACAGACGCTAAGGATGAATTAGGAAAGGAAGCCTTCCGCCTTTACTTCCAAAATCGAGCATCGAATTCTCCAAAGGAAAGACTCATAGTCAATTCTATGAGTATTGATTCAGAAGTTCGTTCTAAGTTAGAAGATAGATGGCGTGAGGAAATAAGCAGAAAAACAATGCACCCAAAATCCACCGAGTTAACCACCCACTTGTGCAAATATATAGAAACTCATTCAGATCCTAAATTGAAGGAGAGTGAGATTCAAGGCTTACTTCTTGCTCTAAACTGCTCAACTAGTTTCCACGATGTTGAAAGTATTGAAGGAAAACCACTTTCTTTTGTCCAAGATCAGCTTTTGCCTTATCCATTAACTGTAGATGAGAAGGTTCTGCTCGTGAATGCGTTCAAATTAGAGATTGCAGACATTCCTCAATGTTTAAACTACTTAAGTAGCGGTTATAATGTTTTGAAGGAAGAGATCTGCTCTCATGCTGCGATTTTTGAATTTTCGAAATCACAATATTTCGATTCGTTTCTGAATTGTTTTGTTTCCAAATCTCTGAATATTTACCCGTGCAAATCGAATCGAATCACCTTTGGAACACTTGACAATGATACGCCGTCAAAGATTCTTGAATTCAACGAAAAAGTCAATATTTTAAAAGAGTTGAGTCTGCAATTGAGTGTAAATATAAAGAGTTTATTTTCTATATTTAAAGTTCACAACATTCTACCATTATTTTGGATTGAAAGTGGTATCTTTATGGCCCAAATTAATTTTCCACACCTCACGTTGAGCAAAGAATTTTGTGATGTAATCAATTCCCTCTCCCATGTTCCTTTTGATGAAATTGGACGAATTAGGAAAAGATTCTCAGATTTTTTCGAGAAATATGGACACTTTGCTATAATCAAAGCAACAGGTGGTGGATTAATAGAAGGCAAACTCAAAAATGTCCCAACTTCTCCTGCTGAATATATTTCGAGAGTAGAATCAATGCTTGATTTGTACATCAATTTCATTTTGGAAGGAAACGACTGGAGACAATTTAAAGAAGAGCTATCAACTGATGAAGTTCTTGTGTTGGAGGAACTAGATTCAGCTCCTCTACTTTGGTTCGCAGGAGACCAAGACTTCACTTCCAAAACTCTCAAAGAAATATTGTCTGAAAGCTATTCAAACTGGCTCAAGTCTCTCAAAAGCTCTTCTGTTTTCTTTGATTATTCTTTCAACTTAGTTCCTATACATCTTCTAGCACAGACTGTCAACCCTGAAGCAGCCAATCAAATCAAAATCGCTTTTGAATCCTTATTCGCAAAAGAGAATACTGATCCGTATTATGGTAAAGATGCTATCAACTTAAGATCTTTAGGAAGCGAATTAGAACAGGCAATAATTCCAATCGCGCCAATAGATTCTCCTGCAATACCAACTGGGTCTAGAGCCTTGTCCAGACACAAAAAAAGCATTGTTGAAACAAAAATTTCTCTAGAATCTCCTCAGATAAAACAAATTACGAATATCCCATTAAATCGGGAAAAAATTGCTGAAAATGACAAAACAAACATAAAGAGTTTGGAGGTCACATGCTTTCCTGCTGACTCCTATGTTGAACTGAAAAACGGAAATCACATCAGAATGAAAGAGCTACAGATCGGAGACTATGTCCTGTCTCTAGATTCACGAACTGGAAGGTCTGTCTATTCCAAGGTGTTCATGTGGGGACACTTTGATCCTGACCTATCTGCCACTTTCATTGAGATTCACCATGAAGAGGGAGTTCTACGCATATCAGAGAACCATCTCTTGATGCATGGTCGTGACAGGAGTTTCACGGCTGCTGCCAACATTAAGGAAGGGGATACTGTCCATCACTTCCAGCGATCAGACAGTTCTCTCGGAACCTATCGACTGAGTGAAATGGAGGTTAAATCCATAAATCGTTGCGAGTTGGTAGGAGTATTTGCTCCTTTCACTCACAACAGTCTTCTAGTCGTGGATGGATTGGTTTGCAGTGCTTTCGCTATTCCAGACACATCCATTTCTCAGTTGGAACTTTTTGAGAAGATGAGTAGGATTTGTATGAGTCCAATCTGTTTGATGGATCGCATGGGATTAGCACAGAATCCGTTAAAGAATCCGTTGAATGATACCACAAAGATACATTGGTATGCAGAATTTCTGCATCGTTTGTATCATCTTTTCCATCTCAAGACCTTTTTCTGAAAAATATAGAAACTCTTTGTACCAATATGCTAGCAGTATGTTTGTATAGTGAGACCAATTATTGCTCAAATTATTTTAGCATGGTGCTGTATATTGGTCAGGCTGTGTAAATACTAGTATTGTAAATATTTACTATTGTTCTTGTTTGGTAAATGAACACTTTTTGTAGAATAATAATTCGAGGGAAATTTAATACTGAAAAAAATTATCTTTAATTCTTCAAAGTCTACTCAACCGCTGTGCACCCAACACTTCCTTTTATGGTATATACTTATTTGTATCTGACGTAAGGATTATTCATATTTTTCACACATTGCATAAAAAATTGATGACCAGTAAAATTGCAGAGTCTTAATATTACGGCTAAGCTGGATATAATTGTTTACAAATAAGGTTAGACCAAACTCAATACATATAAACAATATTATAATCTAATGATTACAATGAATAGGTATACTAATTAGGTTATTTGATCTCATATCAGAATTATGCCTGTTAGATAGTTATAGAGTCTTAGGATATTAATGATCAGGATCGCGATCTTTCTTTGAAGATCGGAGCAAGATCCATTTTGAAAAGTAGGATCGGAATCAGATCAGAGATTCTTAAGTCTCGAGTTCTCGAATCCTTTCTCTCAGGCCTACGCACGACTCCAAGGTCCTTAACCTGTTCAGTGAAAGTATACATTTTATTTTTGAGTTATTTTATGATTTCATAAGTCAATAATTTAATACCTCGAATAATATGTTGAATTATTCTGTTCAATGGAAAGTTAATGATAAAAACAACCTTGTCAGTTGTTTCAGACGTCTGAACAAGTACATACAGAGTTTTAATTATATATGTAGATCTTTAATCGTAGTTCATAAATTCAATGGCATCGATTATTCAGAGTATCTCCCAGCCCAAGCGAGACACTCATGCACCAAACGAATACTCCATGATGAATCTGCCTAGATCTTTACATGAAGCTTACAAGCTACACTTATCTGGAACTAAGCATCCCGCTATGAAGATGTTCGGTAGCAGCATACAAGCAAACCGCTCTTGTAACGAGGCCATTCTCTTCCTCTACGGAATAAGCGGAGCTGGAAAATCAGCCACTCTCAACCATTTTTTCGATTATGATCTAATCCCTACGTCGCATAAGGAGTCCTGCACAGACTCAGTGACTGAGTGGGTAAGCACCTTCGCTAGCGAACATTGGCAGGTGTCCAATCTGGAAGTGGGATTCATAGACGTTCCTGGCTGGGGAGATTCGCTAGGAAGGGACGTAGCTAACCTTTCTCTCATCCAACACTTTCTCACTATTCACCCCATCCTCGGCTCCAAAATTCGTAGATTCTATCCCAACATTGTCCTCCTTGTATTCGACTCGAATGACAATCGAATGTTTGGTGATGAAGCGAGAGCTCATAAAATGCTCCAATCACTCTCCAAACTGAACATCGTGGATAAAGAGCATCCTAACGTTGTGATTGCACTCACTCATGTCTGTTCGCATCCACCTTCTGAATTTGTAAATATTCTCGAAGAGTTGAGTGTTCTCTACCAGACTCTGTCGCGTTCATGTCTGGGTGTAAGTCCTCCTGTGGTGTGGCTAGAGAATCACACTGGCTATGGATTGGAGATTAATGGAGATTGGACTCTTTTGTATGATGGAACAGCTCAGCCATTGAACTTGTATAATGCGATCAAGAATCTAATGATAGACGCCGGAGATGAATTAGGAAAGGAAGCCATCCGTCTTTACTTCCAAAATCGAGCATCGAATTCTCTTCCAAAGGAAAGACTCATTGTCAATTCTATGAGTATTGATTCTAAACTCCGAACTGAGTTGGAAGATAGATGGCGTGAGGAGATAAGCAAAAAAACAACACTCCCAAAATCCACAGAGCTAACTATCCACTTGTGCTAATATATAAAGACTCATGTAGATCCTAAATTGGAGATGAGTGAGATTCAAGGCTTACTTCTTGCTCTAAAATGCTCAACTAGTTTCCACGATGTTAAAAGTATTGAAGGAAAACCACTTTCTTTTGTCCAAGATCAGCTGTTGCCTTATCCATTAACTGTAAATGAGAAGGTTCTGCTCATAAGAGCGTTAAGACTAGAGATTCCAGACATTCCTCAATGCTTAAATTACTTAAGTCGTGGCTATAATGTTTTGAAGGAAGAGATATGTTCTCATGCTGCGATTTTTGAATTTTCGAAATCAGAATACTTTGACTCGTTTCTAGCTTGTTTTGTTCCTAATTCTTTGACTATTTATCCATGCAACTCAAATCGAACTACTTTTGGGACACTTGACAGTAATATGCCTTCAAAGATTCTTGCACTCAACAAACAGAAAAATACATTATTTATGAAAAATATGATTGCGAATGTAAATATAGGATCCCAACAGGCTCTATTTTCTAAAATTGAGGTTGAAATCCAAGATATTCTACCATTATTTTGGGTAGAAGCTGGCATGTTTATGGCACAACTTAATTTTCAACACCTCACACTAACCAAAGAATTTTGTGATGTCATCAATTCCCTCCCTCAACTGTCACTCAATAAAACTGGACAAATTAAGAAAAAATTCTCAGATTTGTTTGAGAAGTATGGACACTTTGCTATAATCAAAGCAGCAGGTGGTGGATTAATAGAAGGTAAAGTCGAAATCAGAAAAGTCCCAACTTCTTCTGCTGAATATATTTCAAGAGTAGAATCAATGCTTCATTTGTATAACAATCTCATTTTAGAAGGAAATAATTGGAATCAATTTACAGAAGATCTATCAGCTGATGATGTTCTTGTGTTGGAGGCACTCGATTCAGCTCCTCTACTCTGGTTCGCAGGAAACCAAGACTTTACTTCGAAAACTCTCAAAGATTTATCGAAAGAAAGCTATTCAAACTGGCTTAAATCTCTCAAAAGCTCTTCTATTTTCTTTGATTACTCTTTTAGCCTAGTTCCTATACATCTCCTAGCAGAGATTGCCAATCCTGAAGCAGCCAATCAAATAAAAATCGCTCTTGAATCTTTACTCACAGATGAGAATACTGGTCCTTATTATGATAAAGATACTATAAACATAAATGGTTTAGGATGTGAGTTAGGTAATTTAAAATCTCCAATGATGTCAGAAAAATCCTCTGTAATAACATCTTCTAAATCAATATTGCGACACCTGAAATCTCACTCTAGAATGGGAACTGAGTCTCCAAAAATGAATCTAACCAACATCCCATTACATCGGAAAACGATTGCTGAAAATGACAAAACAAACATACAATGTGGTTTGATAGTCACATGCTTCCCTGCTGAATCCTATGTTGAACTGAAAAACGGCAATCACATCAGAATGAAAGAGCTACAGATCGGAGACTATGTCCTGTCTCTAGATTCACGAACTGGAAGGTCTGTCTATTCCAAAGTGTTCATGTGGGGACACTTTGATCCTGACCTGTCTGCCACTTTCGTTGAGATTCACCATGAAGAGGGAGTTCTACACATATCAGAGAACCATCTCTTGATGCATGGTCGTGACAGGAGTTTCACGACTGCTGCTAACATTAAGGAAGGGGATACTGTCCATCACTTCCAGCGATCAGACAGTTCTCTCGAAACCTATCGACTGAGTGAAATCGAGGTTAAATCCATAAATCGTTGCGAGTTGGTAGGAGTATTTGCTCCTTTCACTCACAACAGTCTTCTAGTCGTGGATGGATTGGTTTGCAGTGCTTTCGCTATTCCAGACACATCGATTTCTCAGTTGCAACTTTTTGAGAAGATGAGTAGGATTTGTATGAGTCCAATCTGTTTGATGGATCGCATGGGATTAGCGCAGAAACTAAAGAATCCGTTGGATGATACCACAAAGATACATTGGTATGCAGAATTCCTGCTTTGTTTGTATCATATTTTCCCCTCTCAGGTCTTGAAGAAATAAAAAAAAATTGCACCAATATGGTAGCAGTATGTTTGTACAGTGAGATGGATTTTTTGCTCAGATTATTTTTACTATGTTGTAGTACTTAGTATATAGATTAGGCTGTGTAGATATTAGTATTGTAAACATTTACTAGTGATCTTGTTTTGTAAAATTTCTCCATTATGTCCTGCTTTTTTATTCTATATACAAATATACATACATCTCTATTGCGTCCCGCCATGTCCCATTCAGTAGTTTCAGTGTCTGGACGAGCACATACACACATAACAATTGAGTTTTAGTTATATAGATATATAATCGTAGTTCATAAATTCAATGGCATCGTTTATTCAAAGTATCTCACAACGCAAGAGAGATACTCATGTACTGCGAAACGACTCCATGATGAGTCTGCCGAGATCCTTACACGAAGCTTACAAACTGTACTTATCTCGAACTCAGCATCCCGCTATGAAGATGTTTGGTAGCAGTATACAAGCTCACCGTTCTTGTAACGAGGCCATTCTCTTCCTCTACGGAATAAGCAGAGCTGGAAAATCAGCCACTCTCAACCATTTGTTCGATTCAGAACTAATCCCTACATCACACAAGGAGTCGTGCACAGATTCTGTGACTGAGTGGGTGAGCACCTTCGCTAGTGAACATTGGCAGGTTCCCAATCTGGAAGTGGGATTCATAGACGTTCCTGGCTGGGGAGATTCGCTAGGAAGGGACGCAGCTAACCTTTCTCTCATCCAACACTTTCTCGCTATTCACCCCATCCTCGGCTCCAGAATTCGTAAATTATATCCTAACATTGTCCTCCTAGTATTCAACTCAAATGACAATCGAATGTTTGGTGAAGAAGCGAGAGCTCATAAAATGCTCCAATCACTCTCCAAACTGAACATCGTGGATAAGGAGCATCCTAACGTTGTGATTGTACTCACTCATTCTGCTCACATCCACCTTCTGAATTCGGAAATATCCTCCGAGAGTTGAGTGTCCTCTACCAGACTCTGTCGCGTTCATGTCTGGGTGTAAGTCCTCCTGTGGTGTGGTTAGAAAACCACACTGGTTATGGGTTGGAGAAGATTGGAGATTGGACTATTTTGTATGATGGAACATCTCAGCCATTGAACTTGTATAATGCGATCAAGAATCTAATGATAGACGCTAGAGATGAATTAGGAAAGGAAGCCATCCGCCTTTACTTCCAAAATCGAGCATCGAATCCTTTTTGTTATCATTTTGTTAAGATTATATGCACAAGCGCGCGCTTTCTGCATAGCGCGGCTAGCAAACACTTTGTTTTCGCACAATTGCTGGGGATATCAAATTCAGAATCGATAGATTTGGTAATCCAATTTTAAGAATCTACGATTCGAAAGTCACAGATCAACCGTTGAATGCTACTTTATAACATATTTTTGAGATTTGTTTACATAATGATCTAGTATATAGACGAAATTGAACAAATAGATTATTTTTATTCGAAAATACGATATTCGAAATCTAAACCACTAAAAACCCCATGTAAACCGTTGAAAGCTAGTCTCTAGCGTCTTTTTTTAGAATTCATCAAATGGTGTTTAAATATGTATGTAACAGTGTGAAAATATACACAATATCTTTTTTATTGCTATACACAATAATAAAATGAGACATCTCTATAAGTTATTATTTTGTGTTAGTAATGATGACATCCTACTGTATTATCGTATAGCCATGCGATTTTTGATAAGGATGATATATGAATGAAATGTTGCACATTTTCATTACAGTAATTTCAATCTGAAGGCTTCCACTTCCTGGATTTCACCGTGACACACGACGACACTTTGTCGCGGAAGATTGGGAGACTCAATCTCAGCTGGGAATTGTATACTATTGTATACAAACTGCCACCGAACATCTTCATAGCGAGATGCTTATTTCGAGATAAGTGTAACTTAGAGCCTCGTGTAAGGATCTAGGTAAATGACTGTCTTGCTTGTGCAGTGAGATATTTTGATTGCACAAAGCCATCGATTATATGTACTAACACTACATATAAGTAGAGAAATCAAGGATGTTTGATTGATTGGTAATTTAGCATACAATAGCTCCAGAAACAGAATCATGTCAGTGAAAGTATAATTCTAGTGATTGACTATTTTCATGCAAATCCTATTATGGGAGATCCCTTATTGGCAAAGACGGTGTCCAAGCGATCAGAGAAAATTACTCAACCGATATGTGTCAAACTTACGAAATTCCAATTATGGTATATATTTTTATCTGGACGTGACTATTGTTCATTTTTCACACATTTCCTCAGAATTTATTGACTAATGAAATTGCAGGGTTTTGATATGATTACAGCTAGTAGATATAGGCTTGGTATAATTGGTTAAGATAAAGATGAGAGAGGGAGAGCTCAATGCATATCCTAAACAAGATATTATAATCTAATGATTACAATGAATAGGTACACTGAGTTATTTGATCTCATATACCAGAACCCTACCTGTTAAAGCTATAGAAGATTAAGATCTTTATGAGCAGGATCGCGATTCATTTTGAAAAGTAGGATCGGGATCGGAGATTCTTAAGTCTCGAATTCTTGATCCCAATCCTTTCAACTTAAACACGATTCCAAAGTCATTAGCCTTGACTAGTATTTTAAAGTTAATTAATTTAATATCCTGAATAATGTGTAATTATTCTGTACATTGAAATGGTAACGATAGTAGATTTCAAATGTATACAATTAATTTCGCTCTAGCAATTGATATAACCGAAACAGAAGTGGCCTCCTTTGAAGAATAACATTTAAATTCTACTGAAGTTGCTCACCGTTTTAAGAGAACATTTTCAAAATTTTTTTGACGAGGTTAAGAAAAGATGGCGTCTAGTGATATGTACGTTGTCACGAATGCAGGCCTCTCAACTTGTAATCTAACCAAATTGTGTGCATGTAGCAAAGTGTCAAATATAATAAAATAGTTCACGAACACACAGTGGTTCTCAATCGTTATGTAGTTGTGGGAAATGCTCTCATATAACAGCAAAACTCGTGATACACACAATGAGATATATAGTGAGAGTTGAGAAGCCTGCTACTTCCTAGGAATGCATTATACGAGTATTCAATACTTAAATACTCGATGCTGATTGGTCAAATCTAAGTGTTATTTTCTAAGTATATGCATAGATTATAATCGAAGCTAATAATTCAATGGCATCGATTATTCAAAGTATCTCACAGCGCAAAAGAGACACCTATGTACCAAACGAATACTCCATGATGAGTCTGCCGAGATCCTTACACGAAGCTTACAAGTTGCACTTGTCTCGAAATAAGCATCCCGCTATGAAGATGTTCGGTAGCAGCATACAAGCTCACCGTTCTTGTAACGAGGCCATTCTCTTCCTCTACGGAATAAGCGGAGCTGGAAAATCACAGACGCTGAACCATTTGTTTGATTCAGAACTAATTCTCACATCTGATAGTAAATCCTGCACAGACTCAGTGACAGAGTGGGTGAGCACCTTCGCTAGCGAATATTGGAAGGTGTCCAATCTGGAAGTGGGGTTCATAGACGTTCCTGGCTGGGGAGATTCGCTAGGAAGGGACGCAGCTAACCTTTCTCTCATCCAACACTTTCTCACTATTCATCCCATCCTCGGCTCCAAAATTCGTAAATTCTATCCCAACATTGTCCTCCTTGTATTCAACTCAAATGACAATCGAATGTTTGGTGATGAATCGAGAGCTCAGAAAATGCTCCAAGTCCTTTCCAAACTGAACATCGTGGATAAGAAGCATCCTAACGTTGTGATTGTACTCACTCATGTCTGTTCACATCCAGTTGATGAATTTGAAGAGATCCTCCAAAAGTTGGGGGATCGTTACCAGCAGCTGTCGCGTTCATGTCTGGGTGTGAGTCCTCCTGTTGTATGGCTAGAGAACAACCCTAGGTATCGGTTGGAGAAGAGTGGAGAATGGACTCTTTTGTATGATGGAACAGCTCAGCCATTGAACTTGTATAATGCGATCATAAAGTTAATGACAGACGCTCAAGATGAATTAGGGAAGGAAGCCATCCGTCTTTACTTTAAAGATCTAGCATCGAATCCTCCAAAGAAAAGACTGATAGTTGATTCTATGAGTATTAATTCTAAACTCCGCACTAAGTTAGAATATATATGGCGTGAGGAGATAAGCGAAAAAACAATACACCCAAAATCTACAAAGCTAACCACCCACTTGTGCAAATATGTAGAAACTCATTCAGATCCTAAATTGAAAGAAAGTGAGATTCAAGGCTTACTTCTCGCTCTAAACTGCACAACTAGTTTCCACGATGTTGAAAGTATTGAAGGAAAACCACTTTCTTTTGTCCAAGATCAGCTGTTACCTTATCCATTGACTGTAGATGAGAAGGTTCTGCTCGTAAGAGCGTTAAGACTAGAGATTCCAGACATTCCTGCATGCTTAAATACCTTGGGTAGAGGATATGATGTTTTGAAGGAAGAGATCTGTTCCCCAGGAATTTTTGAATTCTCGAAATCAGAATATTTCGATTCGTTTCTAAATTGTTTTGTTTCCAAATCTCTGACTATCTATCCCTGCAAATCAAATCGAATAACTTTTGGAACACTTGACAGTGATACGTCAAAGATTGCTGAATTAACCAAAGCGCAGAATGAATCTAATAAAATATATACGAATATATATATAAGGCTGGTTCTTTCCCAATCTGAGATTCAAAGCATTCTACCATTATTTTGGGTAGAAACTGGTATTTTTATGGCGCAACTAAATATTCCACACCTCACACTGACAACAGAATTTCGTGACGTCATCAATTCTCTCCCTCAACTTTCTCTCGATGAAGCTGGACAAATTAAGAAAGAATTCTCAGATTTGTTCGAGAAGTACGGGCACTTTGCTATAATCAAAGCGACAGGTGGTGGGTTAATAGAAGGTAAACTCAAAATCAGTAAAGTTCCTTCTCTTGCTGAATATATTTCAAGAGTAGAATCAATGCTTGATTTGTATAATAATCTCATTTTGGAAGGAAATAATTGGAGACAATTTAAAGAAGATCTACCAGCTGATGATGTTCTTGTGTTGGAGGAACTAGATTCAGCTCCTCTACTCTGGTTCGCAGGAAACAAAGACTTTACTTCTAAAACTCTCAAAGAAATGTCGTATGAAAGTTATTCAAACTGGCTCAAATCTCTCAAAAGCTCTTCTATTTTCTTTGATTATTCTTTCAACTTAGTTCCTATACATCTTCTAGCACAGAATGTCAATCCTGAAGCAGCCAATCAAATCAAAATCTCTTTCGAATCCTTACTCACAGATGAAAATACTAGCCGGTATTATGGTGAAGATGATATTGACTTAAAATGTTTAGGAAGTGAATTAGAAAAGTTAGAATTCCCAATCGAGCCAATGGGATCCCCTGCAAAAATATCTGGGTCTAGAGTCATATCTAAACACATAAATACTAAAACAAAAGTGATCCCCAAATCTCCTAAAAAAAACCAAACTCCTAAAATCCCACCAGATCGGGAAAATGCTGCTGAAAATGACAAAACAAACATCAACTTCTTGGAAGCCACATGCTTTCCAGCTGACTCCTACGTTGAACTGAAAAACGGAAATCACATCAGAATGAAAGAGCTACAGATCGGAGACTATGTCCTGTCTCTAGATTCACGAACTGGAAGGTCTGTCTATTCCAAGGTGTTCATGTGGGGACACTTTGATCCTGACCTATCTGCCACTTTCATTGAGATTCACCATGAAGAGGGAGTTCTACGCATATCAGAGAACCATCTCTTGATGCATGGTCGTGACAGGAGTTTCACGACTGCTGCTAACATTAAGGAAGGGGATACTGTCCATCACTTCCAGCGATCAGACAGTTCTCTCGAAACCTATCGACTGAGTGAAATCGAGGTTAAATCCATAAATCGTTGCGAGTTGGTAGGAGTATTTGCTCCTTTCACTCACAACAGTCTTCTAGTCGTGGATGGATTGGTTTGCAGTGCTTTCGGTATTCTAGACACATCCATTTCTCAGTTGGAACTTTTTGAGAAGATGAGTAGGATTTGTATGAGTCCAATCTGTTTGATGGATCGCATGGGATTAGCACAGAAACTAAAGAATCCGTTGAATGATACCACAAAGATACATTGGTATGCAGAACTTCTGCTTCGTTTGTATCATCTTTTCCATCTCAAGGCTTTTTTCTGAAAAATGAAGGTACTCTTTGCTCCAATATGCTAGCAGCATGTTTGTATAGTGAGACGAATTTTTGGCTCAACTTATTTTTAGCATGGTGTCGTATATTGGCCAGGCTGTGTATATATTTGTATTGTTAATATGTACTATTGTTCTTGTTTTGTGGATGAACCTTTTTGTAAATAATAATACGAGGAAATTTAAATGCTCAAATAACCGATTTTGCATCCTTAATTGAGTTTTAAACATTTTCTTTCATCAGGTTAATCAATTATTTTAGTGTGTTTCTAACTTTTCATTTCAGCACATCAAATTTCAAGTTTAGAGAGTGATTCTAACTTTTTTTATTAAGTCAGGTCTATTCCATATTAACCAATTAAATTAAATTCTGCTATTAGATTAAAGCCCTGCAATTTTATTAGTCACCACTTCTGTCGCATTTTGAGGCAAGGTTTGAGAATATGTATAATTCCTATATTACTTATTCTAACTTGTATATTTCATTGTGTTAGGTATAATCCCTATTAATCAATAAAATCAAAGCCAACTGCAATGTTAAATTCCTGCATTCTGAGTAGAGATACATTTTGACACCTTTGTAGAAAGGTGTGAAAATATTTCCTAATTGGACATGGAGTTCAAATCTCCACCATATAAAGAATATATGTCCCAAATTTGGTGCAATTTGGTCCAATAGAATTTCCAGGAGCGAGCAAACGGACGAACGTCGCACGCCGATCATGCATAAGGCATATATGATAGGAACTGCACTAAAATAGCGAATTTAGATTTTGGCTGTTTAATCATGGACGATTGATTCAATAATCATTTCATATGGAAAACAATAAAGTGTATGTGAGAGTGAAATGTTTTTTAGTAACTTGCTGCCAAACCAGCATTTTGGTATATTTATGCCTGTATTAGGAATTGCTGTATTTCATCAGCACTTCTCATACATAACTGATAGTGGCGTACACTCAGGATGAGGATTGTTTGGGCCAATTTAGACAAATCGTATTATGGCTAATAGAAGATTATAGCCTTCGACAAATTATTGGTAAGGCCATGGCCTACCAACCTACCGGAGCCTACGCCTATTAACCGGAGCCTACGCCTATTACTGCTGAATATAAAATATTATTTACCACAAGCGGACTCTGTCCAACTCATGGCTTGGTACACAGGACTGAGTGTCGAAGTTTCGGAAGCGAAGGGGTTAGAGTCGGGATGCTTGCTCCTCGGAGGCAGTTCTCTCAACCCTTTCTGCTGTGTCAGCATAGACAACGCTAAGATATGTCGCACCGCCACTAAATACCACACAGCCGCTCCACTATGGACGGAGGAGTTCTACCTTCACTGTCCGCAGAAAGGCTTCCACTTCCTGGCTTTCACTGTTACACACGACGACACTTTGTCGCGGAAAATTGGGAGACTCATTCTCAGCTGGGAACAGATTCGCTCTGGACCTCTCAACGGATGGTTCCCACTCAGTGAGGTATGAATGCACAGAACTCCTCTTTTAGCATTATTATATGAGATATTCTGCATCTTCAACACTTAATTTTCTTTCATGAAGTAACTTACCCCGAAGTAAAGTGTTCGGGGGGGGGGGGGGGTATCTTCGAAGTAAAGTGTTTGAAATAAGAAGTGAATGTACAGTAGAACTCAGACATGACGAAGGAATTATTAGTACGTAGAAATCTATTTATAGAAGGATTTTGGTTCAGAGAAATGAGTACGTACTAAACCTAGTTCTACTGTATATTAAAAACTCATTTGAGAAATAATTCTAACATCAGCTATTTTACCTAAAATCATTACGTTTGGGTTTGATGGAAAGATGAGGCTAACTTAAGGGGCAACTTACTTCGTGACAAGTACAGCCGAAACCGTTTTTTTCTCACTCCGGTTTATCCTTACTTGGACATACCTAATTTACGGAATTTGACGGAACGGTTCCGGAATTTTAAATGCCTAATTTACGGAATGTTAAGTAAATTAGGTACTCAGATTTCCCGGAATGGCTCCGTTCCGTTCCGTAAATTAGGTATGTCGTCCTTACTTATCGTTTTTTTCTTGCTATTTCAGAATCTTAATTATGTAAAAATTCCAAATCTATATTAAATTACCATCGGTTTTTTCTTACTGTTTTAACCTGTAAAGAAATAGTAAGAAAAAACGGTTTCGACTGTATTCATTTCAGCATCATAATCATATACCTTCAGTTTATCACACATGGTATAGGAGAAATCATCGTTAGTACCAATAAGATGACGATTAAGTAGTGATATTATGGTGATGTACCAATGTTCAGATTTAGGCTCAAGAAGTTGAAACATTTTTTTGCCAAAAATATGTATAACTGGAATCATAGATGTAACTGGGCTATTTATAGCTGTAACTTGGCTATTTATAGATGTATCGTTGGACAGGTGAACAAGGACGATGAGGTGCAGGGAGAGCTGTACGTGGCAGTGGCGAAGTTCCCGGACAGAGAGGGGGGCAGACTGAGAGTGCTGGTGAGTGAGGCCAAGGACCTAGCCGCTAAGGACACGGGGGGCTCTTCTGACCCCTACTGCCAGCTCTCTTTCAATGGTGAGTCCAGAGCATGGGCGCCAAGTTTTGGGAAATAGAATAAAACCTGGGGGGCAAGTGCGAGCGACGGTAAGGGGGGTCTGGGGGGCTTGCCCTCCAGAAAATTTTTAAATCTTAGATGCTCAAATATCGATATAGTATAGCTATTGTTGTTACCTATGGTATTGAAAATCTCGGACTATAGTGAAAGAAAAATGTAATTGGGATATATATTTAGACTCAATTAACATAATTTTGGGGTTTAGTAACCTATAAGTTTGTGTGGAGTCCTGTCATACCACAGCTTCCTCCACTGCTCCATTCCCCAGCATCACGGCCCTCATAGGCTCCAAACCTGGGGGGGCTGGCCCCCTCTCCCAGGTGCCCACACTTGGCGCCTATGGTCTAGACTCTAGAGGAAGCTTTCTATCTCACATTCACTGAGTTAAAATGTACTCAGCTTGATAAAGTTATTTTAGTCTATCTCTCTCCAGGTGTGGGAGATGACATGGGCAGTGTATCAGTTAAAATAAATAGGTTATGATGGATTTTTAGTATGGGGGAAAGTTTATATTTATTCCAGTTTAAATGTAGGTACCAGTTGTTTTTCTAATAATTACCCCCCGAATTGACTCTGGCCGAACCAATGAAAATTCGATTCCGTCAGTTTGAGTATAATACTTTGAATACCTTATATCATCTAATTACTTATTATGGGAGAGGAGAGTGTGTATTTACTTATGTATGTATGTATGTATGTATGTATGTATGTATGTATGTATGTATGTATGTATGTATGTATGTATGTATGTATGTATGTATGTATGTATGTATGTATGTATGTATGTATGTATGTATGTATGTATGTATGTATGTATGTATGTATGTATGTATGTATGTATGTATGTATGTATGTATGTATGTATGTATGTATGTATGTATGTATGTATGTATGTATGTATGTATGTATGTATGTATGTATGTATGTATGTATGTATGTATGTATGTATGTATGTATGTATGTATATATTTACTTATGTATGTATGTATGTAGCTCTCACCTTTAAGACGAAGAAACTGGACAAGACGCGATTCCCAGTTTGGGCAGAGACGTTCGACTTTCCTTTGGATCCTCAGATCTCCGTCCAGCCGCAACCTTGCCATCCAATCGGATCTCCGCTCATTCTCACCGTGTTCGATAAGGACTTCATGGAGGATGATTTCATGGGGGAGGTCGTCATTCCATACTCGGAGATTAACTCCATGGAGACAGCTCATGGTCGTTGGTATTCGCTCTTACCTAGGACAAGAGATAGGATTGAGAAGGTAGCTGAACTAAATTAGATCTGCGATAAATTTAGAAAGTATCGTTAGTTCCAAATTTGGTTTATTGAATTTGAGCTTCACATAATTTAAATACAATTTATTCCATTATTTTAAAATCAAACATAAGTGTACAGTTACTCTCAACTTCCTAGAAAGTATTATATTTCATACATGCCAACTTGAGCCATGATAAAAGCGAAACACGGCGTTAATTTCGCGGGACATGGCGGGACGTAATAGAAAAGTACTATACATAGAATACAAAAAGCGAGACATAATGATTTCATGTGAAACGGGATCTCAATAGAAAAGTGATAAATTGGGGCGATTGGCATGTATGGTATTTCATAAAGTCGATTTCAAGAAATTTTACAATCCTCCTGTATTCTTAAACTGAACTCGCTAGGAAGTACTGGGCTCTCTCCGAATCAAGGTGTCCCCCGTGAGGGAGTACGTGATGACGTCAGAGGTCTACTCCCCTCTGAGAGAAGTGATGTCAGAGGCGGTGTGCAATCACTTCAATCCTAACTTCTTCAAACTCTTCTCTGACAGTCCCACTCTCTCTCTCCTCCGAACTGCTCTCAACCTAACCTCCTTCTACCTATCAGCAGGTACACTTCAGAGTTTGCACTGTTGCTTATAACCATGGATGGTTTTGTAGCATAGAATTCTGAGATTGTCCGTAGAATTGTGAGATTTTGTTTCGCTTACTTCAATTGCCTTGTGATTCAATCGGTTTCATCGTAACTTGATAACCATCGCCACCAAAGTGTGGCACGCGACACAATTTACTATGGTTAATGAATTTTATTTTGCATTTATGATCCATATGTAGTTTATCATAGTAAATTGTGTCATGTGCCACAATTTGGTGGCGATGGTTATCAACGATGAATCAAATTGAACCACAAGGTCATTTGAGTAAGCGAAACTAAATCTCACAATTCTACGGATAATCTCAGAATTCTACACTACAAAACCATCCATGGTTATGTAGTATAAGAATCTCACGCATCTAAGCACAGCACATGTACTGTTATAATTCTGTAGATCACATCCTCGCATACTTGCACCGTGTGTGTGACACAGAACTGAGCAATCTGAAGGATTCCAACACTCTCTTCAGAGCCAACTCTCTCTCTTCCAAGAGCTTAGACCATCTCCTCAAACTCACTTCCATCCCTTACCTCAAATCTACTCTGCAGTCCTCTGTCATCAATGTTAGTTTCCAATAACTATCGCTCTAGCATTATACAACCAGGGATGCTATGTTATACAAATACCGTATATTCTTTAATAGTAGTCGGCCATCGAGTAATTGCCTCCAAAGAGGTGCAAATTTTGTGCCTATTAGAACAAAATTGTGGTCAAGTCTTCCTTTTTACCATTTCTTTATTCACCCGTGCGGTACTATTCAAAGAAATATAAATTTTTCTTCAGGCGGTAAATAGGGTAAAATTAATCACCGCCCCGGACTATTCGAGTATATACGGTAAGATGATTTATTATACAAGACTTGAGCGTGTTATGGTTTTTGAATTTATCTAATAGATAAATTGTCTTGCATATTTAAACTTTTCAAAATCTCTCTCCATGTCTATCATTTTTTCATTTTCATTTTAAGTTTCATTTTGATAGATAATACATTTGTATAGAAAATCTAAGAAAATCCTCCATCATTCTTATCTCGAGAAGATATATGACAAATTGTACATATCTATTTCTATTTTTATCTTCAGGTGATACTAGAAGATCGGAACTGTGAATTGGACCCAAGTAGACTGATGAACCAATCAGATTCCAAGCGGAAGTCCATGTTCATCATGGTAGAGTCGCCTCCAGTCACAGCAGTGGACCAACTCACCACCTACCTCCAGTCCCTCATGGACAGGATCCTTTCCTCTGAGAGTAAGTGTCCGCTGGTGGTAAGGAGAGCCCTCAAACAGCTGTTCCACCTCACCTCGCACCACTTCCCTGACGCCTCTCAGGACAAGCTCCCCTTCCTGGCCGTGTCAGGCGAGTAAGAAATTAGATCAACAACAACAACAACAAACAAATAGAATGTGTTGTTCTACCGGAGCGGTTTTCAAACATTTTGGGCTGTGTCCCCCTTTAAAAAGTTTCCTATATTATGTGGCCCGACTATTAACCGTACCACAGAATTTCGAATCCTGTGGACCCCTGATATCTTCTGTGGACCACTAAGGGGTCCATGGACTCCAGGTTGGGAACCACTGTTCTAGCGAATTGTTTAAGGATAATTTTCAGTTCAAAATGGTGATTTGTTATTAGTCTTTACGCTGCTAGTTAAGATACCACCTTCTAATTCTCTGAGTGGGACAAACACACACAACTATCCGTCTATAGCAGAGGCCGGCAACCTTTTGAATGGAGTGTGCCAGTGGCACGCCTGCCTAGGGTTACAGACCCCTGAACATACATAAATGTCGGTCTGTCGACCCACAAATATTTTCAACTCCGCGTGCCATAGTTTGCCGAACCCTGCTCTATAGTTAAAAAGAATTATCTCTTATATATTTTTTTTTCTAAAACAGGATTCCTATTCCTGCGGTTCTTCGCTGCTTCAATCCTGACTCCTAAGCTCTTCTCTCTCTGTGACACCTACCCTAACGAGCGCACATCCCGCACCCTCACCCTGCTAGCCAAACTGGTGCAGTGCGTGGCTAACTTGACCCGAGGGAGTGAGCGGCACCTCAGACCCTTCGATGAGCTCCTGGACTCCTATCACGTGAAAGTTCAGGATTTCATTCGGAGATTCGTGGATGTGCCTGATGAGGAGAGATCTATATTCGGTCCGAGGTAAGTCAGCTAGAATATGAGATCTGATTTAGGGCATTAGTTCAATGAACACCTTCCAATCTATAGCACTTTAAGAATCAATTTCCATTTCAAGAGTTTAGGCATATTCTGAAAACTTTTTTAATTTCTCAAAACGATCCTTTCTTGAGGACTATTTTGTCCTTTTAAGCGGAGTCAACTATAAATATTTCAATAAAAATTCAGATCTGCCAATAGTATAGTACTTCTCATTAAGATGATTGATTGGATTCAAATTCCTGAACCAAAGTATTCGCCTCTACACTATCACAGTTATGAGCTAAACAGCGTTGATTAACAAACGTCCAAATGCGTAGGTTATTGAAACAGATGAGTTTTGAAGGCTGCGTCATAATAAGCGGAACACTGCAGAAGTGCAAGCTCACTAACATCAAGTACTTCCTGGGCACCATTCAGACTGGGATTAATTTCAAGAAGAGGTATTTCGAACTGACTTCCAATCTCCTCAGCTACTACTCAGACGCCAGCAGTGGAGTCCTGAAAGGGAACATTCCAGTCCCTTACATTACGTATGTGGAGCAGCTAGACCCTGAGGCCATAGGCAGTAAGTACACGCTACAGGTTGGTGGCTGTAGGCACTCAGTGGAGCTGTTCAAACGTTACGTAACGCTTATGACAGAGTTGCCGTGGGAATGGGAATATGTGGGAATTCCCATATGGGATGGGATGGGAATGACTTTAAGTCTATGGGTATTCCCACATGTGGGTTTTCCTGTGGGTTTCTGTTTTTTTTCTGTGGGTTTTCCTTGGGTTTCTGTGGGTATTCCCACATAAATCCTGTGGGAATGGGATGGGAATGGGTATTGAAATTCTATTCCCACGGCAACCCTGGCTTCTAAGCTAGGGGTACAAGGTAGATGTGACAGGGTGTGACGTAGGGGTAAGGTGTTAGTGGTTGCGTAATGCTGAATAATAAATGAATTTCCTTGCTAAAATGTATAAATCATATAGGATATATTCAATGAAATGGTTTTAGCGATACGTATCGTTTGAACGGCCCCAGTAGTTGTACATACATTCTTCAACGCAGTTCCTTAGTTACCTCCTACTGTAGCTGCGTGTACAATCTCCTCATGAAAGTGAACCGATGTATTTCTTCATGATCGCTCCCTCTCTGAACGAAATGCGCTCGTGGCTATCAGCCCTAGCCAAGTGCTGTCTCTACAACAAGAACCAGTCCCCGCTCTTCCACCCCGGATTCTTCAAGCGGTCCAACTGGTCTTGCTGCAGGAACAAGTTAGTACCATTAAGCACGATACGGCACTAATATACATACAGTATATGAATTCTACATATCAGTATTATCAAAGTCTTAGCTCTATGCTACACAGATATTCTAAGTATAAATGTTGAAGTTTGTGATTGATAACATCATTCGTCCATAAGTTGGAAACATTGGTTGTCATGTCGCTATTCTGTTGTCTAGAGAGAAGACTTCTCTAGGATGTAAGAGCACGCGCCAGAATGTGTTACTGGGGGACTGGCAGGATCCTCTAGATCAGAACTTTGAGCTCCAAGTCATCTACTCACAGCTGCAGCCAATCAAAGACAAGATTCCAGAATTTCTAGCTCCTAAGCCTGAAACACAAGACTCAGTTCCTAGCTCAGACTCCGAAATGAACTCCCCTTCCCCTCTCGAATCTGATACTCTCTCTCACGTCCCAGTCTCCATCTCCATCAGTGCGGCTTCCTGTCCTCGATTGCTAGCAGCAGTGGACAGCGTAACTCTAGCGAGGGAGCAATCTCGAGATTTCCAAGCCTCTTAGAGTTGTACAGCCTACCGCATCATCCATGGTATTTTATATATATGCGTCATTTCTATTGTATATCCGATATATTCAATCCTGGTTTATTTTATTCAAGTTATTAAATATTAATATGATTATTTAAGTTTAAGTACATACCTCATGTAGATATCGGAGATATATCAATGTGGTAACTGCTATAATAATTATGTAGATAATGAATTTTACATCATACAATATTAAGTATTAATGTACATCAAATTTTGCATTTTATTGAAATTTGAATCTTGTTTTAGCACATAATTAACTCCATTCTATCTTATCGATTATTCAATGGCCACACCCAATCCTATTGACAGTCACAATGTCTCTTCTTATTTGAATCTGCGTCACACTTCTGGACAATACGACACTGCTATCATGTTCGTAGGAGCAGCTGGTGCTGGCAAGAGCACGCTGTGCAACTTCCTCTCTAGAAAAGACGTGTTTGAAACAGCTGAAATTCCGATATCTCTAACTAAGAAAGCCAACAGTCACATTTTCCCAGCTGAAGGTAAGGAATGCTTGATTATAGACACTCCAGGGTTCCACGACAGTGAAGAACAAAATGAAACAGAAGTACTCAGTGAAATCTGTAGAGCAGGCGTAATGGCAAAAGATGGAGTAGACGCGTTCGCATTCGTCATTAACCTGACTGAACGATTCCCAGAGGCTTGCCTCAAAAACGCAATGAAAACTTTCAATGCAATCTGCAGTAATTTTTGGAATTACACCTTCATAATATTTACTCATGAAGAGGATATGATGTCACAAACACGCTCAACTAAAGAATTTATTCAAGCATATTTGAAAAATCCTGTTTGTTCTAAATTACTCTTGCAAACTTTCCGAAACGCGAAATGTAGCTATATATGCATTGAGTCGGTAAAATTTGCTTCAAACAATGAATATTGGGAAATGAAATGTAAAGAACTTTTTGATCATATCGAAATGGTAAAGAATGAAACTGGACATGTTCGTTTCGATAGCGTTTTGATGTCACGAGGTAAAGAACTCTATGCTAGATGTCTGAGGCTAGATGCTGAGAATGAGAAATTGATTAAAAGAAACGAGGAACTCAGTAAAGAGTTGAAGAAATCTCAAGATTCTCAAAATGACCTTATTCAAGGGATAGAAAATTACGAAGCAGTGGTGAGGAATATAATGCACCAACCTGATATTGAACAACAAGTGGCTGGAAATGCCAATCCTGAAGCTGATGTTGCTCTGGCTACATTCTTAGGAATTGGGATTGGCAGCATTGCTACACTTATCGGAATTTCCTTACTTAAATTCTTGAAATAGTAGTTTAATTATTTTGTAAGTCATTCATTTATTTATTATAACATTGCTATAGTCTATTCTCTACAGGAGAAAAAGTTTTATCAATAATGTGAATAAGTCTGAGTGAGGCGTAGGCATTAGTGCGAATTTGGAGAGTTTGTATTAGTTCTAAATAACCAATTCTTGGTATTTACTCATTGTTATGCTTCCAAAAATCCATTTAACCACTACCTAACGAAATTAAAATGTCACTTTCACGGTCGACTTGACACTATTTCAAACTGAAGATGCCTACATTGACTTTCCATTAACGAAAGTCTACTCTCATAAAATCGAGTAGAACTAATGTCAACTATCCAAATTCGCACTAATGCAGCGCTAAACTATCCCTAGTCCAAAAAATGTAGGGAGTACCATTGCCTTTAGTGGGTGAGCGTCATATGTTAGAACTATGAAGTTGTCATTAGTTAGAATTATCTCAACTTTTACTTGTTAGAATCGTTTTTAGACTATTGTTACTTGTTAGAATATTCATGATTGCATAAGTAAATATTTTAGGGATTTACAATTAAGTTCAATTCACTTTCGCTCTGCCTCCAATTTTTGTCTCATTCCTACTTAGCACGTTTTAGGTCTAATTCCTAACTTTAAAAACACGTTGGCCTAATTCCTAGTATCACGCTAGTTGGTCATATTCCTACCTAAGTGTTGATCTTATTCGCTGCCCCGTATAGAATGCTATGAAACCTGTAAGAAAGATTCTAGTCGACAGAATTTTTAAAGATTTAAAGATAATACAATTATTTTGACCAAATTTCTGCTAATTTATTTGATTTTAGCATGTCCCAAGACCCGACGTTTAATTTGTTTCTCATTGGTCCAGGTGGCGGTGGGAAATCCACATTTTGTAATTTTCTTTTTCGCGAACAAAGGTTTCACGAGAAGAATAACCTCACTTACATTTTTGATGAAAAATCGTTAATATTCAACACTAACACTGATTCAGTGGAATATAACTCTACGACAGTGAATCTTTTTGATTTTCCAGGATTTTGGGACAACCGGCATCCGTCTGTGGAGATTTATAATGAAATCCGTGAGGCAGCTAGTCATACGAATCCCGATTGCTTTGGGTATGTGATCAAATTCAGTAACCGAATGCCAGCCGGTGCTTACCATGACCTACACACGATGATAAACACTTTCGGTGATGGGGTCTGGGATCACATGTTCGCTATATTTACGCATGAAGATAAGTGCACGAAGGATTTTCCAGGTCAGACAGGAAGAGAATTCGTCCAATCCATTCTCGACAGACCAGACAATCCTTCGGCTTTGAAATTTCTAATGCCGAAAATAAATAAGAGATATATGATTGTAGAGAATAAGCAACGAGGAAATGAAGAGGGCCATTGGAATGCAGTATTTACTGAGTTTGTTGCACTCATGAATGAAGTGAGAGAGCTGAATAGAGGAGTTCCTTTTGATGGAAAACAGATGGAATCAGGAATGGTTCTACATGTGGAGTTGGAAAGAGAGTCTGAGCTAAGAAATGAGGCAAGATATGCTTTGTTGAGTAAGACTGCGAAGGAATTCTACGCTACTAACACACCTGGCAACGATTTGCCTCCCCACTTACCTCAACCACGTGTGATTTTCAACCGTAACGAGTTGACCCAAACCAATTTATTACTTCTGTTTAAGCCTCTCTTCGTGGATTTCTGCAAGAGTTATCCTAGTTTTGTGATTGGGTTCATTTTTTCCGGTTCTCTCAGTCTCTTCCTCTACTACTGCTACGCTTATAGAGAACTCAATCCCAAATCCGAATCAGGCTATCTTCTATCAATTTTGAAATGGATAACTCCTAAATTTCTTAGTTAGAATTATCTTAAGAAATTTGATTTTTTTGATCGCTTACTAACATAGCTATTTTATAGATTATTCTAGTTCTTTCGACCATTTTACTTTTGAGTGTGTGTGCTTGTAACACTATTATTCTCCTGAATTCTCTAACTAGTATAGCCCAAATTAAATGACAATATCAGTATCCAGTTATGTATATTATCCTACACTACTACGTATAACTAATTACAGTTCCTCAAGGCATTTTCGCAATTTAATTGAACTTTGAGTATACAGTCGACTCTGCTTAATTGGGTCACATCGGTCAGAGGACATTTTGTCCCGATTAAGCGGAGATCCCTATTAACCGAAAATATTTTGTATTAGCTTCTATGTGTGAGGACTTTTCTGGTCCTGCCAAAAGTGGTCGATTAAGCGGAGTCCACTGTGATTCCATTTTCAAATCCTCAAAGATAATATTTTTGAAATTTCACTGTGGTAACTGCTATAATAGTTATTTAGATAATTAATGTTTACATATATCAACAATATCAGATTAATGTACATTAAATCTAGTATTTTATTCAAAGTTAAAACTTGTTTTAGCACATAACCCCATTTTACCTTTTTTCAATGGCCACACCCAATCCTATTGACAGTAACAATGTCTCCTCTTATTTAAATCTACGCCACACTTCAGGACAATACGATACTGCCATTATGTTCGTAGGAGCAGCTGGTGTTGGCAAGAGCACGCTCTGTAACTTTCTCTCTATAAAAGACGTGTTTGAAACATTTGATACTCCGATATCTCTAACTAAGAAAGCCAACAGCCACATTTTCCCAGCTTGGAACTACACATTCATAATATTTACTCATGAAGAAGATATGATGTCACAAACATGTTCAACTAAAGAATATATTCTAGCATATTTAAAAAATCCTGATTGTTCCAAATTACTCTTGCAAACCTTTCGAAACGTGAAGTGTAGCTACTACATATGTATCGAATCTGTTAAATGTGCTTCAGATAATGAATATTGGGAAATAAAATGTAAAGAACTTTTTGATCATATCGAAACAATAAAGAATGAAACTGGACATGTTCGTTTCGATAGCGTTTTGATGTCACGAGGTAAAGAACTCGATGCTAGATGTCTGAAAGTAGATGCTGAAAATGAGAAATTGGTTAAAAGAAACGATGAACTCCGTAAAAAGTTGAAGAAATCTCAGGATTCTCAAAACGAACTTGTTCAAGGGATAGAAAACTATGAAAAAGGTATGAGGAATATAATGCAACAAGCTGCATTTGAAGAATAAGTTATTGGAGCCGCCAATCCAGAAAAACTTGATGCTGCTCTTTACTTAAATTCTTGAAATAGTAATTTTAGCTCCATGTAGGTCATTTATTTATTTATTATTAAATTTTTTAAAACATAGGCATGAATATGGTTGATTAATAACGTAAAATGAGTTGGTTCAAACCAACTCATTTCTAAAATGAGTTGACTCATTTCAACTCAATTTCAGTGAGCTATCAACTCATTCAACTCATTCATTTGACCACGACCAACTTATTCAACTCATTCAGAAAAATGAGTTGATACAGCCCTGAAATTTTAAGTGGGTCTATTCACGAAGAGAAATGAAATCAAATTGTAACAGATATTCTAATTTCGATTTCAAATTCGTATTCATATATTCTATACATTCGAATTAGTCAGGTTTGAAGCCTTCTATATTCATTCATAAGTTAAATTATTAATTTTTTCTTAAATGAGTTTGTACTAGCATTTACCAAATGTACCGCACTAATAGCCTAATGACACTCTTATTTTGTTCCATATATTCCACCGCATTGGAAAAAGTTGACATTATATTCATTTATTCTTCTGAATATCAATGTTGAAAATAATAAATCTATTACCTAATGAAAAACTAATATTTCGGATAGAAGAGACTTTAATTATGTAAATACAGTCAGGGTCGCTTATTGTGAACCACCAGGGGACCATAAAATATGTTCATAATAGAGATACTTCATATTAAGCGAACTTGATTCAATATAGATCCTATCTAAAGAATGAAATTGGGACCAGGAGGTTAGTTCATAATAAACGAATGTTAATAATAAGCGACCCTGACTGTACCTGAATGATTTGATGAAGGTGAAGGAAAATCATGGATTCAAAATTTCTGTTAATGATTATTTTTTAAGGTTACTTTCTAGAAGTACATAATTTCGGAAGAAATCTCCATAAATTGGGAATTGAGGGGAACCATTGAATATTAATATTCTTCTTGGCACATCAAAGTTATTGTGCAGCAACCAACGAATAAAATCCTATCTCACTATAGAACTTGGTTCAGTTAAGAGCTCGGTTATTTTTGTCATGGTGGTTAATCGGTTTATATAAGGAGTCCAAATTTGGTTGAATAGATTTTCCAGGAGCGAGCAGATGGACGGACGGACGTTCGACATCGCGATCATGACATAAGGCATTTCCTATTCTAGGAAGTAATTTCACCCAATTACGCTATATTATAGTGTTATTTATAGTTTTAAGCGTATAAACATTTCGAGGTTTGAGACTATGGGAGTATCTCTTGAGGACTGTATAATACCCTGGTTGTGAATGTATGGCATAACTCACTTGTAGATGTGGTTGTAAGTAACATTTACTGAATACAACTAAGAATTGAACCAAGTGAGAAAAGGATTCTGTTGGTACTTGTTTGAATTCAAATATGCCAACTCGAAATGATACAACTTTACGTAATGAAGTCAATTAGGAAAGAGAAGGAAATTTCTGTATTCCATTCATCGATAGTTCTAAAATGGAAATGAAATTCGTAAAATTACTATAACTGATGACTGAACGAGGGTCAACACTCATACTATGGGTGCAGTTCCAAATTCTCAGATTTACGTCCCATTTGTGTATATTTAGTATTCTAGGGATATTATTATACGATTGTGAGATATCCCCCAGGATGATCTCCCATTCCTAAAACCATTAGTGATTGATCGTTACTTGAAACTAATACGAGTAGGCATGCACTGCACTCATATCTGTGATTGTGTGTTTGACATAATTAGTTGTAACATCCTAGTGCTACAGCAAATCATAGAGATTCCAATCAACAAAGGGAATTTTGAAGGAGGGAAAAGAGGGCTGTCCTAACTTATAAGATATGTATATGATGTAATTTTTGTTAGTTTATATCTTGAAATTAAGGAACTACTTCTCATTGTCTAATTTGCTCCCACCTACCCAGGTGTTACTGTATAGATTGTCCATTCCCATTAATTATAACTACCTCAATATAATCGTGATTTAACTTAATTATGTAACTTGAAATTTAGCAGGCGATTCAGCATATAAATATTCCTTTTTGTTGTGTGCGACATAATCAGTTTGAATTAATGGCTACAGCGAATCCCAATCAAGAAGCGTCACGAGCTGCTTCTTACCTCAAACTCACCAACGAAACTCAGTTCGATAAAGCGGTCATGTTTGTCGGAGCAGTGGGGGCGGGTAAGAGTACGTTGTGCAATTTCTTGGTGAAGAGAGAGAATTTCGAAACAGCTGATAAACCTTTTGCCGTTACAAAAGAAGCGAAGTGCGATATATTTCCATTTGAAGGACATCATTATATGATCGTTGATTGTCCTGGATTTCTAGAAACAAAGGAAGAGAACGAGAAGAAGGTACTCGGGGAGTTGTGTAGAGCAGGAGTGATGGCTCGTGACGGAGTGGATGCGATGGCACTAGTCATTAACATAGTGAAGAGATTCTCTGATGAACACCATGAGCAAGCAATTAATATATTGACTACTCTAGGTGTAAATTTTTGGAATCATATGTTCATTATCTTCACCCATGAAGACGAAATGAAAGCTCAAGCTTCTTCTGGCGAAGAGTATGTTGAAACAAAATTTAGGCACCGTGATACCTCTGAGTTACTAATTCAAATCTACGAACAAGTAAACCACCGCCATATGAACATAGAGTCAAAGAGACCTGCCACCGATACTAACTACTGGGAACAGAAATGCAGAGAGTTTACTGGACAAATGAACTTCATCTCTGACATGAATGACAACAGACGTTATGAAAGTGCTCTGATGAGTAAGGGGAAAGAGTTCTACTTCAAGTGCGTCGATCTGAATACTGAGAATCAGAAGTTGCAAGAAGAAATCGCTGAGCTCAAAGTCCGCATGGAGAAAGAAGCTGAGAAGAAAGAGGAGCTAGAGAAGCAACTGGACACATTGAACAACCGTGTTCCTGTTGTAAACAAAAAGTTGGAAGAAGAAGTAGCTGACTACGAAAAGAATATGGGTGAACAAATGATATCACAGAAATCTATTAATATTTTGTTTGGTGCAAGTTTGGCAGGAGTTGCTGCCTTGGTAGGCATAACCCTGCTAAAAGGATTGTTAAAGTGAGAGACAATAATATTTGTACATTTTTCAGCAGTTGTTGAACTAATTTGTTAAATCAATTGACTAATTTAATACCTCGTCTATCTTGTTCATTAACCAGAGTGCCAATTAGGACATGTACGTAAACAAAATATAGAATTGTTAGGAATGATTTAAATGCTTATGCGGCATTGTCATGGTTTAGAGGGAGGCGCTTGTATTTAATTAATTTCGTTACTATATTTTTGATAATGTTAGGAAATTTAGCATCTGCATCGATACCAATGGCTCAAAACTCTCAATTTACAATATTTCTTATTGGACCAGTTGGCCATGGAAAGTCCACTTTTTGTAATTTCTTATTTCGTGAACCGAGATTTCACGAAAAGGAAAACACAGTTACTCTGACAAACGAGAAGTCAAGAGTATTCAACACAAATACTTCTACCGTAGAGTACAATGGTACAAAAATCACATTGTATGATTTTCCAGGATTCCTGGACTACCGTTTTCCCTCAGAGAAGATGTACAATGAAATCCGTGAAGCTGGGTTGAACGTTGATCCTGATTGCTTCGGTTACGTCATTAATTTCAGTGAAAGAATGTCTGCAGTGCAATTTAGAAGAATGCAAACTATGATAAATTCATTCGGTACAAATGTGTGGGATCACTTGTTTGCAATATTTACCTATGGAGATACTTGCACTAAAGATTTTCCAGGGCAAACAGGAAGACAGTTCGTAGAATCAATCCTGAACCATGAAGATGTCCCAGATGCCATGGTCAACCTCATGCCCAAGATAAACAAGAGATATATGATTCTAGACAACAAAACGCATGGATACGATGAGGAGTATTGGAATTCAGTATTCACAGAGTTGATTGGACTCATGAACGAAGTGAAAGAACTGAATCGAGGAGTTCCTTTCGATGGTAAACAGCTAGGACCTGGAATGGAGCTCCACAGAGAACTGGAGAAACAAGAGAAAGCAGAAGATGAAAGAAAAAATGAAGAATTTCGGAGTCATATAGCACAGTTTTATTCTGATCCCCAAAACAAGTTGCCTAATCCTCCAATTCCTCCAACTGCGACAGCTCCCACTATCAACCCTATCGTGGTGAAGCAGAGCACATTCTCTCGCGTGAAGCTCTACCTCAAGAATTTCTACACGAGTCATCCTAGATTTGTGATCGTATTCATCCTCACGACTCCTCTCACTCTCTTCCTGTGCTACAGCCTCGCTTGTCGGAGACTCGATTCACTCAGTTTCCTTTCAGTTTTGAAGTCGAAATTGTTGAAATGTCGACTATTTTAATTCTAAACTAAATAGATTTGTCTAGACTTAATTACTTAGATTTGTATTTGTTAATGAGGTTGCAAACTTCCGGTTTGTATCTAATTTTACTATCTTGATTCGCTCGAGTTACAATATATACAAGTATTTGTTTACATCCTAATTGATTATTTAAATATAGTTATTTCTAAGTTTTTAATGGCATCACCCTCTGGCCCCTCTACTAATATTTTCGATCACATCGCATCACTAATGAATCAAGCTTCCGATCGATAATAGCTGGAGTGGAGATGCGGAGAGATAGACCAAGGGTTCTCAACGGGGGCGTTTGAAGAATCTAGGGCAGCGCTGAAGGAAACAGGAAAAAGAGAAATTTTAAGGGTGTTTGCCATTCTTAATGACATATTGGTCAAATTGTATTGTGAATGTATAGCATAAATCATCTGTACGTCGATGTGGGGTTGCAAGTAATCTTATATATTAAAACTTTATGTTTTTTTTGTTCTTGTTTGTTTGTTTGTTTGTTTGTGTAATGTAAACTTTGTGGATTCAAATTGACCTTACATTCAGGATTAGTTGACTTAATACGAAGTAAATTCTATTTATCACGAACCATGATTTTCTACAGTTCTGATTTCATTAATGTAACCGTAGACAAATAACAATTCAGCATACTTAGTAGAAAACAAGAAAGCGACGTATTGTTTCTCTAATATCCCCAAGCGCCCACTGGGCAACTCTGCGGACACAGTGTCCACAAGCCCCGCAGCGCAAGCAAGCTAAGCGCGCTTGTATTTATTGAAATACAACTAAGAATTGAAGTAAAGAGAGATAAGGATTCTGTTATATTTTTAAGTATTCTGCTATTGTCAAGAAGTACTTGTTTGAATTCAAATATGCCAACTTCTCGAAGCAATAAAACTTTACGTGATGCAGTCGATTACGAATGGAAAGGGAAAAAGGATGTATTTAATTCATCAATAGTTTAAAATGGGAACGAAATTCGTAAAATTACTATACGGTTGACTATAACGAGGATCACCACTCATACTATGGGGGCACTTTTGATAAATTTTCAGATTTACGTCCCATTCGTGCATATTTAGTATTCTAGAGATATTATCATAAGATTGTGAGATAATAACTATGTATCCAAATAAGAGATTGATAAGTTTATTTTGGGCAATGTATTTAGTGATAGAATGATATTTATAAATGTTACGTCAATTGGTAAATTTATAATACGTATGTAGAAATCTTTTGGCGTAATTAGAGCTGAAGTTAGCTACTTCAGGAAGACCATCAATATGGAGGAGAAACATCTCCAATAATATCCCCCCGGATGACCTGCCCATTCATAGAACCATTCTTATTAGTATTTGATCATTACTTGAAACTTAATACGAGTAGGCATACACTCATATCTGTGATTGTGTGTTTGACATAATTAGTTGTAACATCCTAGTACAGCAAATCATAGAGATTCCAATCAACAAAGGAAATTTTAAGGGAGGGAAAAGAGGGCTGTCCTAACTTATGAGATATGTATATGATGTAATTTTTTGTTTGATTTATATCTTGAAATTAAGGAACTACTCCTCATTGTCTAATTTGCTCCCACCTACCCAGGTGTGACTGCATAGATTGTCCATTCCCATTAATTATAACTACCTCAATATAATCGTGATTTAATTGAATTCTGTAACTTGAAATTTAGCAGGCGATTCAGCATATAAATATTCCTTTTTTGTTGTGTGCGACATAATCAGTTTGAATTAATGGCTACAGCGAATCCCAATCAAGAAGAAGCGTCACGAGCTGCTTCTTACCTCAAACTCACCAACGAAACTCAGTTTGAGAAAGCGGTAATGTTTGTTGGAGCAGTGGGGGCGGGTAAGAGTACGTTGTGCAATTTCTTGGTGAAGAGAGAAAATTTCGAAACAGCTGATAAACCTGTTGCCGTTACTCGAGAAGCGAAGTGCGATATATTTCCATTTGAAGGACATCATTATATGATCGTTGACTGTCCTGGATTTCTAGAAACGAAGGAAGAGAACGAGAAGAAGGTACTCAGAGAGTTGTGTAGAGCAGGAGTGATGGCTCGTGACGGAGTGGATGCGATGGCACTAGTCATTAACATAGTGGATAGATTCTCTGATGAACGGCATAAACAAGCAATCAATATATTGAATACCCTAGGTGTAAATTTCTGGAATTACATGTTCATTATCTTCACCCATGAAGATGAAATGAAGGCTCAAGCTTCTTCCAGCGAAGAGTATATTGAAACCAAATTTAGGCACCGTGATACCTCTGAGTTACTAATCCAGATCTACCAACGAGTAAACCACCGCCATATGAACGTTGAGTCAAAGAGACCTGCTTCCGATACTAACTACTGGGAACAGAAATGCAGAGAATTGATTGGTTACATGAACTTCATCTCTGACATGAACGACAACACACGCTATGAGAGTGCTCTGATGAGTAAGGGGAAAGAGTTCTACTTCAAGTGCGTCGATCTGAAAACTGAGAATCATAAGTTGCAAGAAGAAATCGCTGAGCTCAAAGTCCGCATGGAGAAAGAAGCTGAGAAGAAAGAGGAGCTAGAGAAGCAACTGGACACATTGAACAACCGTGTTCCTGTTGTAAACAAAAAATTGGAAGAGGAAGTGGCCGACTACGAAAAGAATATGGGTGAACAAATGCTATCACAGAAATCTATTAATATTTTGTTCGGTGCAAGTTTGGTAGGAGTTGCTGCCTTGGTAGGCGTAACCCTACTGAAAGTATTGTTGAAATGATTGCTTTGATCTATAAACAATGGTATTTTTGGATATTTTTTCAATAGGGTGGTTGGCCTAATTTGTTAAATCAATTTACTAATTGATTCCCGCATATATGTATTTTGTTAACTAAAGTGTTGGTTACATGTACACAATATATAGAATTGTTAGGAATAACAAATGCTAATGTGGCATTTGATCTTTTCAGAATTAAGGAATTAAATAAATATCGTTTACAGAAAGATATTGGGTAATGCTTTGTAGCGCACTAGTAATCCATTTACTCTATGGGACGGAAAAAAATTAGAAAATTTAGAAAAATTTTGACGGAAAAAAATTAGAAAATGTATAGGTTAGAATGGACATACGTATATAATACTAATTGATAATTTGAGGAAGTTGGGAATGAATATTTAAATCTGAAATACAATTAGTTGTATCCCTCAAGTGTTCGTTAGCCGCACAGTGCAAAGAGGCGAAGTGCACTGTGTTTAATTTAATTGGTTACTTAATTTATCAATGATATTAGGAAATTTAGCATCTGTATCAATGGCTCAAAACTCTCAATTCACGTTATTTCTCATTGGACCAGTTGGTCATGGAAAGTCCACTTTTTGTAATTTCTTATTTCGTGAACCGAGATTTCACGAAAAAGAAAACACAGTTACTCTGACAAACGAGAAGTCAAGAATATTCAACACCAATACTTCTACTGTGGAGTACAATGGTACACAAATCACATTATATGATTTTCCAGGATTCCTGGACTACCGTTTTCCCTCAGAGAAGATGTACAATGAAATCCGTGAAGCTGGGTTGAACGTTGATCCTGATTGCTTCGGTTACGTCATTAATTTCAGTAAGCGAATGTCTGCAGTGGAATTTAGAAGAATGCAAACTATGATAAATTCATTCGGTACAAATGTATGGGATCACTTGTTTGCCATATTTACCTATGAGGATACTTGCACTAAAGATTTTCCAGGGCAAACAGGAAGACAGTTCGTAGAATCCATTCTGAACCTTGAAGAAGCCCCGGATGCCATGGTCAACCTCATGCCTAAGATAAACAAGAGGTATATGATTCTAGACAACAAAACACATGGATACGATGAGGAGTATTGGAATTCAGTATTCACAGAGTTGGTCGGACTCATGAACGAAGTGAAAGAACTGAATCGAGGAGTTCCGTTCGATGGTAAACAGCTAGGACCTGGAATGGAGCTCCACAGAGAACTGGAGAAACAAGAGAAAGCAGAAGATGAAAGAAAAAATGAAGAATTTCGGAGTCATATAGCACAGTTTTATTCTGATCCCCAAAACAAGTTGCCTAATCCTCCAATTCCTCCAACTGCGACAGCTCCCACTATCAACCCTATCGTGGTGAAGCAGAGCACATTCTCTCGCGTGAAGCTCTACCTCAAGAATTTCTACACGAATCATCCTAGCTTTGTGATCGTATTCATCCTCACGACTCCTCTCACTCTCTTCCTGTGCTACAGCCTCGCTTGTCGGAGACTCGATTCACTCAGTTTCCTTTCAGTTTTGAAGTGGAAATTGTTGAGACGAATATTTTAATTCTAAACTAAATTGATTTGTCTAGACTTAATTACTTAGATTTGTATTTGTTAATGAGGTTGCAAACTTCCGGTTTGTATCTAATTTTACTATCTTGATTCGCTCGAGTTACAATATATACAAGTATTTGTTTACATCCTAATTGATTATTTAAATATAGTTATTTCTAAGTTCTTAATGGCATCATCCTCTGGCCCCTCTACTAACATTTTCGATCACATCGCATCACTAATAAATCAAGCTTCCGATCGATTGATAGCTGGAGTGGAGATGCGGAGAGATAGACTATTGGCTGAACTCAGAGAGAAGAGAGTTGAGCATTACAATTACATGAATCATTTAGATAGGATCTATCAGCAGGAGTCAAATAAATTATATTAATTATTAAGATAATACTACTACACAATATCAGACTGTTAGCACTGACCAGGACATTCTGTCTTCTCTCCAAAAGCAAAAAGAGGATTTGTTTCAAAAGAAGAGACAACCAGCTCACTTAAACTTCCATTTCCTGCTACACAGGCTGTTGAATGAGATATCTAGATTTGGGGATGTTGTACCGGATCCGCTAGCCCCCTATCCTTGCTCTCAGTGGATAGACTACTCGTACAAGCTTAGGGCTGTTCTGGTAATTGGGAGAGGCATGTTTCATTCTTTAGGCAAATTCCACTTTGAATCAAATTATAATCGATTGTATGTGGTTAATACTGATCATGATTACATCAATGAGGTCTTAGTTTTCGATACATACTCTGGGAAGCAAATCTTCAACATTTCTATACATGGTGAACCAACTTCAGTGACGACTAGCGATCTGTACTGTTATGTGGCATCAAAGGATAATAATATTTACCTAATTAATCGTAATAATTTAATTATTGGAACCGTTTCGAATGCTGGAAGGTTGCGGTTGAATCAACCCTCACACATCATAGCGAGTCCATATAATGAAATATTTGTTGCTGACAGAAACAACAATATAATTTGTGTTTTTGACCCAAATCTTAACTACAAGAGAGAGGTAGGAGGATTCGGTTTGCTAAATAGACCTCATCACATTCAATTTACACAAAACGGTAGCATGGCTGTTTTGGATGAAAATCAACCTAAATGTCTACATTTCTTCAATAAAGAGGGAGATTTGATGTGGAATTGGCTGACTAATGGAGTAGGTGGGTGAATTAGATTTTATAGAAAAATTCAAGGTTGATTTACTGATATAATTTCTACTGTTTTGCAGGAGGATTAACTCAAGTCAACGCCCCCGAATCATTTTGTTTAGACTCAGCGGGTAACATCATTGTTTCTGATAGCGATACTATGTCAATCAAGATATTCTCGCCAGATGGTAAAATGATTCATAAGATTGGAGAGGAAACTGCCGGGAGTGACAAAGTGCAGTGCTGTGTCGATGTTATTGCTTTCCAAGAGAAGATTTTTGTTGCGTGCGGACGTCCTTTTAACCTTATAAAAATATACTAACGGATATTGACCTTTTTTTATAGATAACACCTTCTTTAGGAATAGTAACCTTCTTATTTTGTACTAGTAAGAGTAGGTATATTGACTCGATAGGTTTAGTATTCGGTTATGTCTTCGTATTCAAATCCCTTTATTTATTTTATTTCCATGACTCATTGTAAATGATAAGTTATCTCTATGCTGATCTCTTTGTAAATACTAGGTATTTATGATTCATATCGTCCGTAAAAGCTATGTTCGATACTTGTATGTATTTCCACTTGTTAATAGAATGAGTAAATTACTCAATTTAAATTAATGATCCATTATATCCATTTAGTATGCTTGCCTTCCTAGCTTTATTTTGGATTTCTAGCCCAATATAATATGTCCACTGCACAGTTCTAAAATGACTGTTAGAGTTCGTCTGTTCGTCCGTAATTACTCTCCTGATAAGAGCTTGGGAGATAATTTAATTTTGTATGAAACTGGGGCTGTATATGTATATTTTCACCTTTCATAGATATTCAATATAAGCTAAATCAGCATGATTACGTAGAATTTTGTGAATTTTCCTTTAGCTAAGTTGAGAGTAGTGGCGGTCGAATATTGTAAAACTAAATTCCGTGTTTCGAGTAAACCTAGAATCACAGCTATGACTCAAGAAGATAGCATATTGTCTCCTCCTGACTCTTCTCCTTCCCTTCTACACCCGCTGCTACAGAAAGAGGACGCTAGGAGGTCTAATCGCCGTAGGAGATGGAAGGACGGAGCTTCTATGAACGATACAACACTCGATAGCTCTGTCAACTTGAATACCAGCACCAGCAGGTATGGATAATGTATGTGCTATGCTCTTGTACCTCCATAGACTCAACTGCGTATTTATACTTGCTTTTTAAGCCAAATTATTACGAAACTCTGTGAAAATCGACGTAATCTACTGGTAAATCTTGAAAATTTGTGTCTTAAGAATACTGGAAAGTATACAATATACGGATTGAATCATTTGTTTTATCTCATAATTAATTAATTAATTAACGATTCTTAGATAGTCGTATACGTAAATATATATTCAAGCTAGAATAACGAACAAATGTAACTTACTAATGCTGAGAGTTTGTCTTTGAGAAGAGAAAATAGAATAAATCTTGTTAACTTCTGATATCTGACTTCCACATTTGAATGAATTAAGTATCAAGAATAAATTTATAAAAATACAACTACGTGCATACTCTAATTCAGAGCTTTTATACTCTCTCTCATTCGCACTTGCAATTTGATTGGTTGAAAACCAATCATTTGACATTCTGTTATGGGAATTAGAAAGCGAATATTTGATTGGTTGATAAGAAATAAAAACAGATAAACTCAATAGAAGAATGAAAAGCTGGACAGTTAGATTAGATGCATGTAAATAGTACTTGGGTATATACAGTCAGGGTCGCTTATTGTGAACCACCAGGGGACCAAAAGATCCGTTCATAATAGAGATACTTCATATTAAGTGAACTTGATTCAATACAAATCCTATCTAAGAAATGAAATTTGGACCAGGAGGTTAGTTCATATTAAACGAATGTTCATATTAAGCGAACCTGACTGTAGTATAGTAGTCTCGTGTAAGATTCGATTCATACACATTACTAATTTCTCCCTCATTGCGACTTGATGCCATTCCTCTCTCAGGACAGAACTGAGTTCAGACAGTCTAGCTCTCAGAGAAATATCAGATCCAAGTCTAGGACTCATGTCTAAGAAGCTGTCTCAGATGCAAGCTAGTCTGGACACTCTGCATTGCTCTGAGCAATTCCTGAAGGAAGAGAACTCCAAGCTGATAGAGAGACTAGCCATAGCCAACTCCAGCAGCAGTCAGACCATGGATGATAGTGTTAGAGGTAGGAGGGTCTAATGATAGGAGTTTACGCTTTGATTATATTTGACAGCTATGAGCCATGATAAAAGCGGGACGCAGCGTTGAATTTCGCGGGACATGGCGGGACGCAATAAAGTATTATATAACCGGGACATAGTCAATTTTCGTGTAAAAGGGGACACTCGTGAGAATTAGCTCAATAGAAGAGTGAAAAAAAGTTGGATGTCCCGCCCAAAACGGGGCAGTTGGCACGTATGACTTGACGACACATAAGCAAGATGAAATCTTATTTATAAATCACGATTTGGGTTGTTTATAATAACAAGTTTAGCTTGCTTCCACTGCATGGCTAGCAGACTATATATGTGTCCAATCATTTAGTACTGTATATAAATAGCTACACTAACATACGTATCAGCACTAATTAACATTAGCATTCCCTACAGACATGAACTGCACCAGTGGAGACGTGTCGCTGGGAGAGGAGCTAAGAGCTAGCTTGCTGGAGGTGGAGAAAGGGAGAGTGGAAGGGAAGAGGATGAAAGATGAACTCAGATTAGCTAGGAAACGAACTGGGTACTTGGAATCTGAACTAGAGACTTATAAGCTTAGAGTAAGTTCCATTTGATTATAGAATAAGAAAAACAAGAAAACAAACACAATAACAAATGCTGTCAACATGCTCAACCAAAACATAATATTGCTAAATTTATAATCCTTGATAACGTACTCGATACTTTAACAATGAAGAACTGTGGTGAACGTATCCATCTTATATTGATCTAGATCACCTCAATGAGTATACCGTATATATTTTTATGAGGTCAATTTCTCATGCAACAACATAGACGCTTACGCCAAGTTACTTCATAGTCACATTAGTGCTTAGTAACTATCGAAGCGTTGTTAGGATTTAATGTACGAAATTTTGCATGTATTTTGTCATCCTAATTCAAGGATTGTACTTCCGTACGCGTGATATAACAGTCAAAATTTTAGTATTGATTCTGACTGGTAGATGTATAGTACATACATACATAATTGAGTTAATACACACTCACTCACTGTATGAACACAACTACAAGCATACCACAAACAACCAATCACCATTCGCCTTTCCTGGATCGGAATACCATCTTGGAAGGTCCATGCATGATTCCTAGACCCATCACGTAGTCATCCAAGTCAATGGGATGTGCGGGTGACTCCTCTACACTGCACTGCTGCATTACGCTAGAGAATATCAGGAATATCTGCTTGCGAGCTAAAGGCTCTCCAGCACACCTCCTCTGTCCTAGGCTGTACGGCATCACGCACTCAATCTTAGACTTGTCCAGCTCTCCTCCGCATTTGAAGAATCTGTCCGGACAGAAGTTCTCCGGATCCCGGAACACTGTCTCATCTCTGTGTGCGGAGTATAGGTTGAATATGACAGGCGTGCCTTTCCTGATGGTGAACCCTTCGAATACGGTGTCCTTTGTTGTCGCACGCGTGGCAGCGAAGGCGGACAGAGAGTGGTGTCGGTACACCTCTGCTAGGGTGGCACAGGTGTACGGCATCCTACTCTCATCTTCATATTCCGGCACACGATCCGTCCCGATTACCCGGTCTACTTCCTCCTGCACTCTGGTCTGCACGTCTCTGTTGAGTGACATGATCAAGAACGCATACCTGAGCGTACTCATCGTAGTGCTGAAGCCTGCTCCGAACAGATCCGAAACATTCTCTTTCAGCATTTCATCGTCCACCTTAAGCGCGATCCTTTCTTCGTCGCTCATATTCTCTGCTAACTTGCGGAACATATCACTCACATCTCGAATCGTCTCTCCGTCATAACTCTCTATATGAGCCTTGGCGAGTTTGTCTGAATGTGCTTTCAATGCATCCACTAACTCCTGTAATAGACGCAATCTCTTCCTCAGGAAAACCTTCGCCCATGGAAAGAAGTCTATGACAACTCCAAATGCAATCACCTCTGCAAAATTCCTAGATAGGTCGATTATTTTCGTCACCTCTTCATCTTCTATGTCGAAGAACTGCCCATAGCATATATACCCCATAATGGTACACACCACTTTCTCTAGAGTTCGTTTAGGGTCGAATGGCTCATTATTCGCTTCCTTTAGTTTCCTGATTATCATCGCTACTGCGTTATGTGCCACTGACTGTAGCTCCTCTCTACGCACGTTAGTGAACTCTCCGAACGCTTTCATCGTGTATTTTTTGTACACACGCGTTGAAGGAGAATAGTCAGCGAACCCGAATCCACTCAGCGTCTGAAAGGTGTAGAAGTCTGGGCGCCCGGCGAAAGCGATACTTTGGCCAATCAACGCGTTCTTAACAGCTCTCTGTCCGTTGATGAACACGACTTTTCGGCTACCCAGTCTCAACTGGAACACTTCACCGTATTTCTTTGCAAGCTTAGTCACTGTGAGGTTCATCTTCCTGCCTAGGAATGGGAGGTACCCCACTACGGGAAGTCCCCATGGACCTGGGGGATCATGACGTGTGTTGAAGTACGAAACAGTGCAGTAGAGTACGAATGCTAATAATAGTAACATCCATACATCAGCACGGTAGAAGAACTCCACGAGCATTCTCGAGCGATATAATCTTCTATTTTGATTTAATTTAATTAACTTAGACTATACAGTTCATGTGTACTTCAAGGGTTGTTGTTAATTAACCAATGACACGAATATATCGATTTCAGACTTTAGTCAATACATTATAAGCAATCATGGATTTTCCTTTTAGAGAAGAATCTAAAATTAGAACTATACTTATTGGAGAACACATTACATTATTCTATGTGCTATCAGTGGTGGCAGATTTCAATTTAGGGGGGGGGAACTTAAATTTGACTGTCCTAGAATTAGAAGACCAGCGTTAATGCAGAAGTGTAGCCGGGACTTTTGATTGGGGGCTTGCCCCTGTTAAATTTTAAAATCTTAGACGCTGAAGTATCGGTCTATCTTACAGCTATCCTAACCATCTTTGGAGTAATAATTTTGATATAATTTATTTTATATTCATTCATTTTGATGCATAAAATCAAGACAAAGAGTAGAAAGCAACTTATAACTACGTATTTGGGGGGAGCCGTTACTGCGTGTTAACTGTCCATTCCGTCCTCACAGCTATCTCTGAGTGAGTCGCGAGGCAGAGAAGCGGAGTGTGAGGTCTCTGAGTTTCAGAAGAAGCTGGATCAGAACGAGAGCGAGATCCTGGCCCTCAGGTCCCGGGAGTCCGAGGTGTCCCGCCTCCTCTCAGAGGCAGAGACGGACAGACGGAGTCTGGAGCGGATCAGAGAGGTCTAATCCACCCTGACGGAGAACTCGCACTCCATTGGTCAGTGCTGTGCTAATATTAGTAACTCGATTAGTCAGAACACTAAGAGCAGTTTGCAATGATATCATACTTGCCAACTGTCCCGTTTTTGGCGGGACATCCCGCTTTTACATGGAAGTTCTCCATTATGTCCCGCTTTTTCTATTCTACATATGTATAGTACTTTTCCATTGCCTCCCGCTATGTCCCGCGAAATTCAATGCTGCGTCCCGCTTTTATCATTGCTTAAGTCTGCATGTATGATATAATGTTGAAGTACGGTAGATGTTGAGTGAGGCAGTTCCGTAGATAAGCTGAGAGAGTGTATGCCGAGTGCAGAGAAGAGGGCTAGCGAGCTAGAGTCAGAGAGGAGAGCTCTCTTAGAGCGAGCGGAGATGGCTGAGAGAGAGAAGAGGGAGTCGGAGGGGTAGGGAGGGTGAGTTCTCAGGAGGTCAAGCAGTTGAGAGATGAGATCGTCAGACTAGAAGCAGAGCTGATCCGAGCTAAGGCCGAGTCTCTAACCAATGAGAAGCGACTAGCAGGTAGCTAATAGGAGGAATACAGACAATTCGTGACAGGACAATTCGTGACAGAGACAATTCGTGACAACCATAATGACCATAATGATTGGGTATGCACAGTGATGAATATAAACAATCTCCTTGTTTTAAATATGAATCCTTGCAGTATAGTATGAATATAAACGAATTCTTTATTACTACACACTATATAAAAAAAGCTTGGCATCGAGGATTTAGTAATTTAATGTCTTGTCAACATCCTTCGATATGGAAATTTATTGAAATTTTAAAAAAGGAACAAGGATTGACTGAAATTAAGCATGCATTTTATATAAGCGGGAGAAATCCTCCAAAAAGAAAATGTTATACGGATAAGGAGAGGGCTTTGAAAGACCTGATAGACGGTTATTTGACTCGCCCGAAGATGGACTTTTTGAAAGGAATTGCATACAGATTTGGATTTTGTAGTTAGTTCATGTAACCCTTCATCATGTTTATTAATCAATATTATAATCTTCATATTATCATCATGGTCATCATTATTTGAATTATTATTTCCATTTATCATCATTATAATTTATTATATTCTTGTTACCTCTCTAATATTAAATAACATCATAATCACTTATTTTGTTTTATTCATGATTTACAATCACAGTATATTTTAGATTCATAATGACATTAGATTGGTAGTTGTCATGAATAATCTTGTCACGAATTGTCTCTGTCACGAATTGTCTTGTCACGAATTGTCTGTATTCCTTCTAAAGGCATTTTCGAAATTTAATCGAACTTTGAGTATACAGTCGACTCTGCTTAATAGGGTCACATCGGTCAGAGGACATTTTTCCCCGATTAAACGGAGATCCCTATTAACCGAAAATATTTTGTATATGTGTGAGAACTTTTCTGGTCTTGCCAAAAGTGGCCCAATTGGGCGGAGTCCACTGTGATTCCATTTTCAAATCCTCAAAAATTGTGAAAATAATATTTTTGAAATTAAATTAATTAATTTTGGTTGATTTCATCAAGGTCTTTAATATTAAGGTTATTTTAATGTCATAGTTATTATCAATGATCATGTAGATATCGGAGATAGATCACTGTGGTAACTGCTATAATAGTTATTTAGATAATTAATGTTTACATATATCAACAATATCAGATTAACGTACATTAAATATAGTATTTTATTCGAAGTTGAAACTTGTTTTAGCGCATAGCTAAGTCCAATTCTATCTTATCGATTATTTAATGGCCTCACACATTTCTGATGAAAGTCACAATGTCTCTTCCTATTTGAATCTGCGTCACACTTCAGGACAATACGATACTGCCATTATGTTCGTAGGAGCAGCTGGTGCTGCCAAGAGCACGCTGTGTAACTTTCTCTCCAGAAGAGAAAAACAAAATGAAACAGAAGTGCTCAGTGAGATCTGTAGAGCAGGAGTGATGGCAAAAGATGGAGTAGACGCGTTTGCATTCGTTATTAACCTGACTAAACAATTTCCAGAGGCTCGCCATGAAACGCAATGATGACTTTCAATGCAATCTGCAGTCATTTTGGGAATTACACATTCATAATATTCACTCATGAAGAGGATATGATGTCGCCAACACATTTGGAAAATCATATTTGAAAAATCGGGATTATTCTAAATTACTCTTGCAAACTTTTCGATTTCATTTCCCAATATTCATTTTTCGAAGCAAATTTGACAGATTCAATGCACATGTAGCTACACTTCGCGTTTAAAGAATTCTATGCTAGGTATCTGAGACTAGATGCTGAGAATGAGAAATTGGTTGAAAGGAACGAGGAACTCAGTAAAGAGTTGAAGAAATCTCAGGATTCTCAAAACAACCTTATAAGGAATAGAAAATTATGAAAGAATTATGAAGAATATATTGCATTTGAAGAACAAGTAATTGGAGCCGCCAATCCAGAACTTGATGCTGCTCTAGCCACGTTCTTAGGAATTGGAATCGGTAGCATTGTTGCAATTATCGGAATTACTTTACTTAAATTCTTGAAATACAAGTATGATTCATATTTTAATACTAAGTTTTTTCTTAAATGAGTTTGTCCTTAGCATTTACCAAATGTAACGCAGTAATAGCCTAATGACACTCTCTCTTATTTTGATCCATAAATTGGGAATTGCGAGAGGAACCATTGAATAGTTATATTCTTCTTAGCACATCAAAGTTATTGTGCAGCAACCAACGAATGAAATCCTATTCTCACTATGGAATTTGGTTCAGTTAAGAGCTCGGTTATTTGTGTCATGGTGGTTAATCGGTTTATATAAGGAGTCCAAATTTGGTTGAATAAATTTTCCAGGAGCGAGCAGATGGACGGACGGACGTTTTACATCGTGATCATGACATAAGGCATTTCCTATTCTAGGAAGTAATTTCACCCAATTACCCTATATTAAAATGTTATTTATAGATTTAGACGTATAAACATTTCGAGGTTTGAGACTATGGGCATATCTCTTGAGGACTGTATAATACCCTGGTTGTGAATGTATAGCATAACTCACTTGTACGTAGATGTGGTTGTAAGTAATATTTACTGAATACAACTAAGAATTGAACCAAGTGAGAAAAGGATTCTGTTGGTACTTGTTTGAATTCAAATATGCCAACTTCTCGAAACAATAAAACTTTGATGAAGTCAATTAGGAAAGGAAAGGGAAATTTCTGTATTCCATTTATCGATAGTTTAAAATGGAAATGAAATTCGTACGATTGTGAGATATCCCCCAGGATGATCTCCCGTTCATAAAACCATTCTTATTAGTATTTGATCGTTACTTGAAACTTAATACGAGTAAGCATACACTCATATCTGTGATTGTGTGTTTGACATAATTAGTTAACATCCTAGTGCTACAGCAAATCATAGAGATTCCAATCAACAAAGGGAATTTGAGGGAAGGAAAGAGGGCTGTCCTAACTTATGAGATATGTATATGATGTAATGTTTGTTAGATCTTGAAATTAAGGAACTACTTCTCATTGTCTAATTTGCTCCCACCTACCCAGGTGTTACTGCATAGATTGTTCATTCCCATTAACTGTAACTGCCTCAATATAATCGTGATTTAACTGAATTATGTAACTTGAAATTTAGCAGGCGATTCAGCATATAAATATTCCTTATTTTGCTGTGTGCGACATAATCAGTTTGAATTAATGGCTACAGCGAATCCCAATCAAGAAGTGTCACGAGCCTCTTATTACCTCAAACTCACCAACGAAACTCAGTTTGAGAAAGCGGTCATGTTTGTTGGAGCAGTGGGGGCGGGTAAGAGTACGTTGTGCAATTTCTTGGTGAAGAGAGAAAATTTCGAAACGGCTGATAAACCTGTTGCCGTTACTCGAGAAGCAAAGTGCGATATATTTCCGTTTGAAGGACATCATTATATGATCGTTGATTGTCCTGGATTTCTAGAAACGAAGGAAGAGAACGAGAAGAAGGTACTCGGAGAGTTGTGCAGAGCAGGAGTGATGGCTCGTGACGGAGTGGATGCGATGGCACTAGTTATCAACCTAGTGGATAGATTCTCTGATGAACGGCATAAACAAGCAATTAATATATTGAATACCCTAGGCATAAATTTTTGGAATTACATGTTCATTATCTTCACCCATGAAGATGAAATGAATGCTCAAGCTTCTTCAAGTGAAAAGTATATTGAAACAAAATTTAGGCACCGTGATACTTCTGAGTTGCTAATCCAGATCTACCAACGAGTAAACCACCGTCATATGAACATTGAGTCAAAGAGACCTGCTTCTGATACTAATTACTGGGAACAGAAATGCAGAGAGTTTACTGGTTACATGAACTTCATCTCTGACATGAACGACAACACACGCTATGAGAGTGCTCTGATGAGTAAGGGGAAAGAGTTCTACTTCAAGTGCGTCGATCTGAAAACTGAAAATCAGAATTTGCAAGAAGAAATCGCTGAGCTCAAAGTCCGCATGGAAAAGGAAGTAGAGAAGAAAGAGGAGCTAGAGAAGCAACTGGACACATTGAACAACCGTGTTCCTGTTGTAAACAAGAAATTGGAAGAGGAAGTAGCTGACTACGAAAAGAATATGGGTGAGCAAATGCTTTCACAGAAATATATTAATATCTTGTTCGGTGCAAGTTTGGCAGGAGTTGCTGCCTTGGTAGGCGTAACCCTACTGAAAGTATTGTTGAAGTGATTATTTTGATCTATAAACAATGGTATTTTTGGATATTTTTCAATAGGGTGGTTGGCCTAATTTGTTAAATCAGTTTACTAATTGATTCCCTCATATATATGTAGTTTATTAACCAAAGTGTTGGTTACATGTACACAATATATAGAATTGTGAGGAATAACAAATGCTAATGTGGCATTTGATCTTTTCAGAATTAAGGAATTAAATAAATAACGTTTACAGAAAAATATTGGGTAATGCTTTGTAGCGCACTTACATGTGATAAAAAGCTGTCTGGATAAAACCTTCAACGTCAATTTAAAAATTAATAAACGGGGAGTTGAAAAATAATATTAATAGTTTAAAACTTGATATAAGTAGTTCATAACTCGACTGAATTTACACACATATATACAGTCGACTCCGCTTAATAGGGCCACTGTTTAATCGGGTCAACCGCTTAATCGGGCCACTTTTGGCAGGACCGGAATAGCTATCACACATAGAAGCTAATACAAAATATTTTCGGTTAATAGGGTTCGCCGCTTAATCGGGGCAAAATGTCCTCTGACAGATGTGACCCTATTAAGCGGAGTCGACAAGTTTATGGATTTATATACCCCCCGAATCAATGCTAATATGTTCTAGGGGGTTTACAATCTGGGTGAGGTGCTAAACCTACTGATAGTTGCTGAATGTGTGCATGCGGCGTGTCTGTGTGTATATGATAGAGTGTTACAGAAAAAAAACTCGACTATCAGTAGGCAAGAAAGATAGCACCTAACTTTACCTTTAGCAAGATGGCATAATTAGTGCTTTCAGCTCACTAAGGTTCTGCAAGAGTGTAGGCTCAGATTACATTACCGAAGCAAAGTAACCCAAATAAATGAAATTATCAAAGTCTGCCACCTATTTATTATCATAATGTATAGGTTAGAATGGACATACGTATATAATACTAATTGAAAATTTGAGGAAGTTGGTTGAATATTTAAATCTGAAATACAATTAGTTGTTTCCCTCAAGTGTTCGTTACCCGCGCAGCGCAAAGAGGCTAAGTGCACTGTGTTTTATTTAATTGGTTACTTAATTTATCAATGATATTAGGAAATTTAGCATCTGTATCAATGGCTCAAAACTCTCAATTCACGTTATTTCTCATTGGACCAGTTGGTCATGGAAAGTCCACTTTTTGTAATTTTTTATTTCGTGAACAGAGATTTCACGAAAAAGAAAACACAGTTACTCTGACAAACGAGAAGTCAAGAGTATTCAACACCAATACTTCTACCGTGGAGTACAATGGTACTCAAATCACATTGTATGACTTTCCAGGATTCCTGGACCACCGTTTTCCCTCAGAGAAGATGTACAATGAAATCCGTGAAGCTGGGTTGAACGTTGATCCTGATTGCTTCGGTTACGTCATTAATTTCAGTAAAAGGATGTCCGCAGTCGAATTTAGAAGAATGCAAACTATGATAAATTCATTCGGTACAAATGTGTGGGATCACTTGTTTGCAATATTTACCTATGAAGATACTTGCACTAAAGATTTTCCAGGGCAAACAGGAAGACAGTTCGTAGAATCCATCCTTAACCTTGAAGAAGCTCCGGATGCCATGGTCAACCTCATGCCTAAGATAAACAAGAGGTATATGATTCTAGACAATAAAACGCATGGATACGATGAGGAGTATTGGAATTCAGTATTCACAGAGTTGGTTGGACTCATGAACGAAGTGAAAGAACTGAATCGAGGAGTTCCTTTCGATGGTAAACAGCTAGGACCTGGAATGGAGCTCCACAGAGAACTGGAGAAACAAGAGAAAGCAGAAGATGAAAGAAAAAATGAAGAATTTCGGAGTCATATAGCACAGTTTTATTCTGATCCCCAAAACAAGTTGCCTAATCCTCCAATTCCTCCAACTGCGACAACTCCCACTATCAACCCTATCGTGGTGAAGCAGAGCACATTCTCTCGCGTGAAGCTCTACCTCAAGAATTTCTACACGAGTCATCCTAGATTTGTGATCGTATTCATCTTCACAGCTCCTCTCACTCTCTTCCTGTGCTACAGCCTCGCTTGTCGGGGACTCAATTCACTCAGTTTCCTTTCAGTTTTGAAGTGGAAATTGTTGAGACGAATATTTTGATTTCTAAGTTAATTTGATTTGTCTAGACTGAATAACATAGATTTGTATTTGTTATTGAATAAATTACTAAATTTGAATTAATAATAAATGAATCCATTTATATGCTTCATAGCTAGTGTTATATTGGATTTATAACCCAATATATGTTCCCCTTTCATACGATCTTCAATATATTCTGATTCAGCATGATTATGTAGCATTTGTGAATTTCTTTTATTTATCAAGTTGAGAGTAGGGGCGGTCGAATATTGTAAAATCTAAATTCCATCTTTCGAGTAAACCTAGAATCACAGCTATGACTCAAGAAGATAGCACGTTGTCTCCTCCTGACTCTTCTCCTTCCCTTCTACACCCGCTGCTACAGAAAGAGGACGCTAGGAGGTCTAATCGCCGTAGGAGATGGAAGGACGGAGCTTCTACGAACGATACAACACTCGATAGCTCTGTCAACTTGAATACCAGCATCAGCAGGTATGTATAATGTATGTGCTATCCTTCTATCTGTACCTCCATAGACTCAACTATTTACTTGTTTTTTAAGCCAAATTATTACGAAACTCTAAAATGGACGTAATCTACTGGTAAATCTTGAAAATCTTTGTCTTAAGAATACTGGAAAGTATACAATATACTGATTGAAGCATTTGTTTTATCTCTTAATTAATTAATTAACGATTCTCAGATAGTCGTATACGTAAATATATATTCAAACTAGAATAACGAACAAATGTAACTTACTAATGCTGAGAGTTTGTCTTTAAGAAGAGAAAATAGAATAAATATTGTTCTTGTGAACATCTGATATCTGACTTCCTCATTTGAATGAATTAAGTATCAAGAATAAATTTATAAAAATACAACTACGTGCATACTCTCATTCTGAGCTTTTATACTCTCTCTCATTCGCACTTGCAATTTGATTGGTTGAAAACCAATCATTTGACATTCTGTTATGGGAATTAGAAAGCGAATATTTGATTGGTTGATAGGAAATAAAAACAGAAAAACTCAATAGAAGAATGAAAAGCTGGACTGTTAGATTAGGATGCATGTAAATAGTACTTGGGTATATACAGTCAGGGTCGCTTATTGTGAACCACCAGGGGACCAAAAAATATGTTCATAATAGAGATACTTCATATTAAGTGAACTTGATTCAATACAGATCCTATCTAAGAAATGAAATTGGGACCAGGAGGTTAGTTCATATTAAACGAATGTTCATATTAAACGAACCTGACTGTAGTATAGTAGTCTCGTGTAAGATTCGATTCATACACATTACTAATTTCTCCCTCATTGCGACTTGATGCCATTCCTCTCTCAGGACAGAACTGAGTTCAGACAGTCTAGCTCTCAGAGAAATATCAGATCCAAGTCTAGGACTCATGTCTAAGAAGCTGTCTCAGATGCAAGCTAGTCTGGACACTATGCATTGCTCTGAGCAATTCCTGAAGGAAGAAAACTCCAAGTTGATAGAGAGACTAGCTATAGCCAACTCCAGCAGCAGTCAGACCATGGATGATAGTGTTAGAGGTAAGGAGGTCTGGTGATAGGAGTTTACGCTTTGATTATATTTGACAGCTTGAGCCATGATAAAAGCGGGACGCTGCGTTGAATTTCGCGGGACATGGCGGGACGCAATAAAGTATTATACATTGAATAGAAAAACCGGGACATAATCGGGAAATTTCATGGAACACTCGTGAAAATTAGCCCAATAGAAGAGTGAAAAAAAAAAGTTGGACGTCCCACCAAAAACGGGACAGTTGGCACGTATGACTTGACGACACATAAGAAAGATGAAATCTTATAATAAATCACGATTTGGGCTGTTTATAATAACAAAACAAGTTTAGCTTGCTTCCACTGCATGGCTAGCAGACTCTATATGTGTCCAATCATTTAGTATTGTCTATAAATAGCTACACTAACATATCAGCACTAATTAACATTAGCATTCCCTACAGACATGAACTGCACCAGTGGAGACGTGTCGCTGGGAGAGGAGCTAAGAGCTAGCTTGCTGGAGGTGGAGAAAGGGAGAGTGGAAGGGAAGAGGATGAAAGATGAACTCAGATTAGCTAGGAAACGAACTGGGTACTTGGAATCTGAACTAGAGACTTATAAGCTCAGAGTAAGTTCCATTTGATTATAGAATAAGATAAACATGAAAACAAACACAATAACAAATGCTGTCAACTTGCTCAACCAAAACATATTATTGCGAAATTTATAATCCCTGATAACGTGCTCGACACTTTAACAATGAAGAACTGTGGTGAACGTATCCATCTTATATAGATCTAGATTACCTCAATGAGTATAACGTATATATTTTTATGAGGTCAATTTCTCATGCAACAGCATAGACGCTTACGCCAAGTTACTTCATAGTCACATTAGTGCTTAGTAACTATCGAAGCGTTGTTAGGATTTAATGTACGAAATTTGCATGTATTTTGTCATCCTAATTCAAGGATTGTACGTCCGTACGCGTGATATAACAGTCAAATTTTTAGTAGTGAGTCTGACTGGTAGATGTGTAGTACATACATACATAATTGAGTTAATACACACTCACTCACTGTATGAACATAACTACAAGCATACCACAAACAACCAATCACCATTCGCCTTTCCTGGATCGGAATACCATCTTGGAAGGTCCATGCATGATTCCTAGACCCATTATGTAGTCATCCAAGTCAATGGGATGTGCGGGTGACTCCTCTACGCTGCACTGCTGCATTACGCTAGAGAATATCAGGAATATCTGCTTGCGAGCTAAAGGCTCTCCAGCACACCTCCTCTGTCCTAGGCTGTACGGCATCACGCACTCTATCTTAGACTTGTCCAGCTCTCCTCCGCATTTGAAGAATCTGTCCGGACAGAATTTCTCCGGATCCCGGAACACTGTCTCATCTCTGTGTGCGGAGTATAGGTTGAATATGACAGGCGTGCCTTTCCTGATGGTGAACCCTTCGAACACGGTGTCCTTTGTTGTCGCACGCGTGGCAGCGAAGGCGGACAGAGAGTGGTGTCGGTACACCTCTGCTAGGGTGGCACAGGTGTACGGCATCCTACTCTCATCTTCATATTCCGGCACACGATCCGTCCCGATTACCCGGTCTACTTCCTCCTGCACTCTGGTCTGCACGTCTCTGTTGAGTGACATTATCAAGAACGCATACCTGAGTGTACTCATCGTAGTGCTGAAGCCTGCTCCGAACAGATCCGAAACATTCTCTTTCAGCATTTCATCGTCCACCTTAAGCGCGATCCTTTCTTCGTCGCTCATATTCTCTGCTAACTTGCGGAACATATCACTCACATCTCGGATCGTCTCTCCGTCATAACTCTCTATATGAGCCTTGGCGAGTTTGTCTGAATGTGCTTTCAATGCATCCATTAACTCCTGTAATAGACGCAATCTCTTCCTCAGGAAAACTTTCGCCCATGGAAAGAAGTCTATGACAACTCCAAATGCAATCACCTCTGCAAAATTCCTAGATAGGTCGATTATTTTCGTCACCTCTTCATCTTCTATGTCGAAGAACTGCCCATAGCATATATACCCCATAATGGTACACACCACTTTCTCTAGAGTTCGTTTAGGGTCGAATGGCTCATTATTCGCTTCCTTTAGTTTCCTGATTATCATCGCTACTGCGTTATGTGCCACTGACTGTAGCTCCTCTCTACGCACGTTAGTGAACTCTCCGAACGCTTTCATCGTGTATTTTTTGTACACACGCGTTGAAGGAGAATAGTCAGCGAACCCGAATCCACTCAGCGTCTGAAAGGTGTAGAAGTCTGGGCGCCCGGCGAAAGCGATACTTTGACCAATCAACGCGTCCTTAACAGCTCTCTGTCCGTTGATGAACACGACTTTTCGGCTACCCAGTCTCAACTGGAACACTTCACCGTATTTCTTTGCAAGCTTAGTCACTGTGAGGTTCATCTTCCTGCCTAGGAATGGGAGGTACCCCACTACGGGAAGTCCCCATGGACCTGGGGGATCATTACGTGTTTTGAAGTACGAAACAGTGCAATAGAGTACGAATGCTAATAATAGTACCAGCCATACATCAGCACGGTAGAAGAACTCCACTAGCATTCTTGAGCAATATAATCTTCTATTTTGATTTAATTTAATTAACTTGAGACTATACAGTTAGTTCATGTGTACTTCAAGGGTTGTTGTTAATTAACCAATGACACGAATATATCGATTTCAGACTTTAGTCAATACATTATAAGCAATCATGGATTTTCCTTTTAGAGAAGAATCTAAAGTTAGAACAATACTTATTGGAGAACACATTACACTAGTCTATGTGCTATCAGTGGTGGCTCCAGAGATTTCAATTTAAGGGAGGGGGCAACTTAAATTTGACTGTCCTGGAATTTGAAGACCAGTGTTAATGCAGAAGTGTGCCGGGACTTTGGATTGGGGGGCTTGCCCCTGTTAAATTTTAAAATCTTGGATGCTAAAGTATCGATCTATCCTACAGCTATCCTAACCATCTTTGGAGCAATAATTTTGATATAATTTATTTTATTATTCATTCATTTTGATGCATAAAAATCAAGACAAAGAGTAGAAAGCAACTTATAACTATTTGGGGGGAGCCGTTACTGTGAGTTAACTATCCATTCCGTCCTCACAGCTATCTCTGAGTGAGTCGCGAGGCAGAGAAGCGGAGTGTGAGGTCTCTGAGTTTCAGAAGAAGCTGGATCAGAACGAGAGCGAGATCCCGGCCCTCAGGTCCCGGGAGTCCGAGGTGTCCCGCCTCCTCTCAGAGGCAGAGACAGACAGAAGGAGTCTGGCGCGGATCAGAGAGGTCCAATCCACCCTGACAGAGAACTCACACTCCATTGGTCAGTGCTGTGCTAATTATAGTAACTCGATTAGTTAGAACACTAAGAGCAGTTTGCAATGATATCATACTTGCCAACTGTTCCGTTTTTAGCGAGACTTCCCGCTTTTATATGAAATTTCCTGACTATTTCCCGCTTTTTCTATTCTATGTATAATACTTTCCTATTGCGTCCCGCTTTTCCCATTGCTTAAGTCGGCATGCATGATATAATGTTGAAGTACGGTAGATGTTGAGTGAGGCAGTTCCGTAGATAAGCTGAGAGAGTGTATGCTGAGTGCAGAGAAGAGAGCTAGAGAACTAGAGTCGGAGAAGAGAGCTCTCTTAGAGCGCGCGGATACGGCTGAGAGAGAGAAGAAGGAGTCGGAGGGGGTAGGGAGGGTGAGTTCTCAGGAGGTCAAGCAGTTGAGAGATGAGATTGTCAGACTAGAAGCAGACCTGATCCGAGCTAAGGCCGAGTCTCTAACCAATGAGAAGCGACTAGCAGGTAGCTAATAGGAATAGTCTCATAGATAAATGTTATTATCTCTTGTCAGGATTCATTCAAGTAAAATAGTCGACTCCGCTTAATTTGGTCACATCGGTCAGAGGACATTTTGCCCCGATTAAGCGGAGAACCATATTAACCGAAAATATTTTGTATTAGCTTCTATGTGTGAGAGCTATTCCGGTCCTGACAAAAGGGCTCGATTAAGCAGTGACCCTATTCCCCCTATTAAGCGGAGTCGACTGTATAATACTAAAGCTCTCATTTACAATATCTGAATCTTCATTAAATGTCTCCATTAATAATAACATCACTTTTCTTAACTACGTAACTCCACCACAACTTTTGTCAGGAATCGAGAAAGCGAAAGAAGCAGAGCTGAACTGCCTAAAGGATCAGGTGAACACGAAGGATCAGCTGATAGCTTGTAAGTCCATGGAGGTAGAAGGTGCTAGGAAAGAGGCGAACTACTGTAAACAGGAAGTTAAGGGGATGGCTGTTTCACTCGAGATCAAAGAATTCGAGTTGGAACAGCTCAGAGAATACAAACTACTTGTCAAGAACCAGGAAGCTAACTCAGATAAAGGTCCATTCTCTTACTTTCAATTACTAAGTACTATTACTTGAACGTGATTGTTTGTTTGTTTGTTTGTTTGTTTGTTATATGTGTTGTTTATATGTGTTGTTTACAGCTCAAGCAGAAGACAGTAAACAACTGGTTCAGATGAAGGAGACACTCTCTGACATTCAGAACAAGTACCAGGAACTTGTGAACCAAACAGAAGCTGAGAGAACAGAAAATGCAAACAAACAAGTAAATCTATATTTATATTTTTAACAGTTCCTTTGAATCTCTAATTTAATCTCTCAATGTTACAACTTTTCGATTTTACAGGTGACTCCGCTTAATCGGGACACTTTGGTCCCGGATATTTGTCCCGATTAAGGGGAGTTCCCAATTAACCGATGAAATTTAGTATTAGCTTCTATGTATGGGAACCATTCCGTTCCTGAGACTTGTCCCGATTAAGCGGAGTTGACTGTATGTACTGATCGATTATTAATTAACCTTGTTCCTTCAGGAGTCGTTGCTCTCTCAGATCGCTGAGCTAAAGAAGACTCGCAAGAGCTTGATAAAGCAGCTGAAGAAGTTGGAACAGCTCTACACAGCCAAAGAGAGTACGCACACTAGCGTAGAAGGAGAGTTCTCTAAACTCAGCAAACTCTTCTACGCCCTCAAAGAGAAGAACCTCTTACCTGACTCCACAGAAATGCATAGTGTGCTGGAGAGTATCTACCAACCGTCCGTCTCCAAAATCAACGAACTCTCCTCCATCCACATGGACCCAGACACAGTAGAGTTCACTCGGTCTGGCTTGAAGCGTTCACAGAGTGAAGGATCCGAGTTGAAAAGTATTCTTAAGAAACCACACGACTTTTCTCCTCGCAGCTCTACCCCCAACACCTCGCACGAGTACAATGCTAACCTTGCTTACACAGCGACTAAGCACAATCAGTGGCTAACTCGTAAAGAAACCTCAGAAATCTTGTAATGCATAACCCGATCACTTGTTTGTACTGTGTATAGTGTACACGTTCTAGTTGCATTTGTACTACACTCTTTCATTACATTGGTTGTATCAGCGAAATTACGAATTAAAACAAATATTATTAGGATGGGTAGGCAGATACGAGGGTCACTCAATATGTTTTGAGTCTGGAGTAGTTTCTTCTGTTTGATTTTGTTGAAAATTTCTAGGATTATTCACCTACCTATTATTATCTTTGACTTTGAGTTTGATTTCAATCGGACAAGTTTCTAAAATATTGTGATGAAGATATTGTCTAAGATATTTTGTATTAGCATCTATGAAAACGCTACCACAAGTATTGAATTGGAATATCTTTGAACATTTATTTAAGTTTTGCAAACAAAATTTAAATATGATAATCATAGAATCCCCCCGGATTGTGAATATATCGCATCATTGATATTGAATTATCTTTTTTGTTCCCAACTATCATTTTTCCATAAAGTAAAATTCCATAGGACATGGCTTGCAAATGTGTCGGAGTCCACAAGGACACTCCATTATATGTGGCATAATTTTAGAAACTTGTCCAATCTAACTCAAAGCCAAAGATGCAAGTAATAATAGGTAGATGAATAATCCTAGGAATTTTCAACACAATCAAATGGAAGCAACTACTCCAGGCTCAAAACTTATTGAGTGACCCTCCTATATTCGCGTAGTATCTTGATCAGTAACAGCCTTGCAATATTCCCAATATATTTATGAATCGAATGAACTCGTTTCTAATAACACCCTTGCAGATTCTATACTTTCTGATGCTATTTTAATAATTTAATACTAAATTAAGCAGCAATCTATTTAAATCGAATCATGACCAGTCCATAAGAAACTGGATATGTGGTTAGTTAATAATTAGTTAATCTAACACGGAGATTGAATTACGTAATGTTATCTTGTCTTCTAATTTTAGGATTTCTCATATAAATAGAATACTATTGTTGTAACGCTATAAATAGGTTCTCAGCTCCTAACCAGTCTAATAATTAATTTCAGAAACTTCCAAGCGTTCTTTCTAAACTAAGATTGTCTGAATGGACTTTTGAGAAATAAACATTCACCTAGGACCTTGCAAAAGTCTGTCTCTTCTAAATGGTATTATAGCATCACGTGTAGATTTAGTATTATAATGGTGTTCAAGAGATACTATGTCTTATCTATAATCACTTCTCAGTGCCTTAATTTAGAATCTATTTTTATTTTTTAACTCTGTACCACTATCGATACTAGCTTAGGAATGGCTACTAAGTCGGCTGGAAAGGTGAAGTCTAAAATCCCCGAATGTAAGACAGGCCTGTCCCCCACAGAGGTGTCTCTGGAGGTGACGGCGCATCCTCTGGAGAACCAAGAGAGCCTAGTCATGGTGTCCATCAAACCCGGCGACTCAGTAAGCAGGGCTCCGTGCGATATCTGCTGTGTGGTGGACGTGTCCGGGTCAATGGGCAGCGAGGCGAAGACGAAGAACGACAAAGGGGACGTGGAGTCCCACGGACTGACACTGCTGGACATCGTGAAGCACGCCGTGAAGACGGTGGTGATGTGCATGGAGGACAAGGACAGACTCTCTCTGGTCGTCTATGACTCAAACCCCAACAAGATATTCGGCCTACAGAACATGAACAAGGCCGGGAAGGAAATGGCGAAGAAGAAACTGGACGCTTTGGACCCCCTCGCCTCGACCAATCTCTGGGGCGGGCTGGAAATGGGCCTGGACGTACTCAGGACTGAGGCCCGAAAGGACGCCAACTGTTCGCTCTTCCTCCTGACCGACGGACTCCCCAACGTGATCCCACCACGCGGACACATCCCAATGTTGAAGAAGTACAAGGACGAACACGGACTTCCGTGTAGCATCGGAACATTCGGGTTTGGCTACGATTTAGACAGCGAACTTCTGCACGACATCTCCGTTGAGGGAAACGGGATATATGCATTCATCCCTGACAGTTCATTCGTCGGGACAACCTTCGTGAATGCAATGAGTAACTCACTGAGCACAGTGGCTAGGAATGTTGAGTTATCCATTGAGACTCAGAATGGTGCCACTGTGGTGAGTGAAGGGGTCGGAGGAGAGGTGTTAGGTGGCGGGCATGTGTGCACCCCTACCGGCTGGGGGGCACAGGTTAGCTTAGGCCCTCTGCTGTTCGGACAGAACAGGAACATCGTGTTCAAGATCAGGACCCCAGCTGAGCTAACTGACACCGTGCTAACTGCTACCATTGACTACGAGGAGTGCAATGGGAAGACGAGCAAGCTGTTCTCAGAGGTGAAGCTAACACAGGAAGTCCCCGAGCAGGTGAAGGTGCAAGCGCTAAGGGGAATCTTCGTACAGATGACTAAGCGAGCGATTGGAGAAGCCACCACCAACCTCTCTACTAGCCGCAACACTGTGAAGGACCTGAGTAAGGAGCTAGCTAGTTCTGATGTCAAGTCTGACAAGTTCGTTACTGACCTTTTGAAGGAGGTCACGGACCAAATAACGGAGGCTTTCTCGCGAGAGGATTGGTACAAGAAGTGGGGCAAGCACTACCTCCTCTCTCTGTCCCGAGCTCACCTCCTGCAGCAGTGCACTAACTTCAAGGACCCGGGACTCCAGCATTACGGCGGGAGCTTATTCTCTAAAGTTCGGGACAATGCCGACGAGATCTTCATCAAGATTCCCCCGCCCAAACCCAAGATGAAGCCCACCACAGCCGTGTCCGCTCCACTCACGAGCATGGCAAGATACCACAGCAGTGGGGCTCCCTGCTTCAGCGGAGACTCCACTGTACTGATGCAGGACATGAATCTTAAGTTAGTGAGTGAGGTGGAGAAGGGAGATGTGCTTAAGACACCCTCTTCCACTGGGAAAGTGTCTTGTGTCGTTAAGACACTTTGCTCTGAAGGGAAGACACCACTCGTGTGTATGGGCGAACTTAAAATCACACCTTGGCATCCAGTCAGGATGGAAGGGGGTTGGAAGTTCCCGTGTGAGATAGTGGAACCGGAACTAACACCTTGTGAGGCGGTGTACAGTTTCCTCCTCGAGCAGTCAGCTGAGGACATCGTGATTGTGGGCGGGGTGGAGTGCGCCACTCTGGGACACAGGTACACGGGGGATGTGATTGGACATCCGTACTTCGGCTCCAGCAAGGTCAGAGAGGATTTGAGCGGGATGAGAGGATGGGTGAATGGATGTGTGGAACTGTCCGATAGGAATTGTCTCGTGAAGGACGGAACAACGGGACTGGTAACTTCTCTCCAGCAGTGAGCCCATACGTGCGATACTATCTTAGTTTGCTTAGAGAGAGTTCTTCTTTGTAAAGCCTATTTATGACCTTCTTCCCTCCCTTTTGATTGGATTTCTATTTTGAGAGTTGCTACAGTAATTTATTTCAGATATCGTGTGATTATTGATAAAGTTCGTGTGATAAGAATAGATTATATTTGTTTATAATTGTGTTTATAAGTCATAGGCGTATTATCCGCAGATAGGAGGGGTTTATTATAATTAATTAACAGTATTTTATAGTTCGATATGCAGGAATTTCAAAAAGTAGTTATAGCATAATTGTTACCAACTTCTCATAACTAATATGAGAAGTTGGTAACAATTATGCGTACTAATATGTATAAAATTAGAATGATGAAACGTTATTTACAGATTGATTCTAACGCCTTCACTCTTGAAAATATTCATCATTACACATCTCCCTTAATGCATTAGGATAATAGTCACAATGGGGGACGGTATTAGCACGTTGAGCTTTCAGATGGAGAGTCAAACGTTTCAGATTCCAGACCTACAAGGCAGCATGACTGTATACGGCCTGAAGAAGAGTATACATGCTCATAGTGGAGTCTGTATCATGGAGCAGACTCTGTTTTATAAAAAAACAAAACTCGAGGATCATCGAAGGCTGTCTTCCTACAACATCAGGGAGGAGGACACTATTGTGGTAGAGGTAGGGGCCCAAGTGGCTCATGAGTTAACTATAGAATCTAACTCTGGAACCAGATTGGCAGTAGTGGCTTATAAACCTGACAACACTGTCGCAAATGTTAAACAGTTGATCCAGGCAAAAACAAGTAAGATAAATTACACTATGTATAGTATAATGTAGTAAACGTAATTTATGTGTTAAAATTAGTCCCTGGTGGATACTAAATTTCACCTCATTATGGCATACACTGGGATTCTTCTAATACGTATATCCAGATTTTGCTCTAAATTAATTGCTTCTATTGCGTGTCGCTTATTTGCCCTGCGTGGCTACAAATACTAATTTTCCATTGATCATCCAGCCGGGCCCATCTTCATCTTTCTTAAATCCATATTTTGCCTTTTGATTGTGAATTGCTTACTTTTTGTCCTTGATCAACTTAATCATTTAAAAAATCACATCAAAACTAAAAAATAACTTCGCATAGAAACACCCCCTGCACCCTACTATTATATTTCTAAAATGATCCAAATCTGGAGAAGCAAACACACACATGTCACATAAGGGCCCCCGTCATATAACAATTGTAATAATGTAGATATAAACTGACAACCGAAAGCATGCTTGAGTGTCGAAGGTAGACAAATCTTGCCATTATAGTAATTGCCAATGTGCGGACTCCTTATAACATTATAACACTTCCTATCTTCTCAATTCCTCTCATTCTGTAGAAGTATCTCCAGCAAATCAGACTTTGTTTTTCGGGCGTATCGGTCTAAAAGATGCTGCTACTCTGTCTAACTGTAACATTAACCAGGGCGATGTTGTACGCTTAGCAATCCGTCCATCCAGTAAGGAAGTGATAATGGTAGAGATGCCTGATATGCCAGTGATAGAACTGAATTTCGATCCCAAACAAACTATTCAAAACCTCAAGCAGGCTATTAGTCCTAAAATTAGAATTCTCCCAGAAGAACAGAGATTATTCTTTAACGAATCACATTTAGAGGAAATGAAAACTCTAGAGCATTATAACATTCAGGCGGGAAATACGATTTTATTAAATAAACGCGCCAAGTCAGATATACAAGTATACATCGATGCACCTACTCGTGTACAGACGCTGCCTGATCTTAAGCCTACTAGCTTGATTCAGGATATAAAAGAGAAGATACATCTGGAATGCAATATAGCGGTTAAGGAGCAGGTTTTGGAGTGGGAAGGGAGAGAGCTGGAAAATGGGAAGTCTCTAGCTGATTACGGTATTCAAGATGGAGCTAAGATTATGCTAAGTTTGAGATTTGTCTCAGAAATATTTGTTAAATTCGGAGAGGAACCAATTAAACTGCGTTTCAATACAAACGATACTGTTTTGCACCTGAAAACGCTCCTTATAGACCTAACTGGAGTGCCTTTTGATCATCAAAAGCTGATATTTGCAGGAAAGTTGCTAGAAAATGATAAAAAACTGTCAGATTATGGCATTCAGAAAGAGAGCATCATATATTTAATGAAGATACTTCCAAAGATAACTCCGGCTCCGAATGAGGAAAAAATTAAGATACATGTCAAGACTAACACTCAACAAGTCTATCCGATTTTAGTCCAACCTGGTGCCAAGGTTTCTGAGGTGAAGACTATGATAGCTCCCAAGTTAAACTCTCTTCCTGGCGACCAACAGATCTCGTTCGGTGAGCAAGTTCTATCGGACGCTAGAACTCTTAGCTCTTACAATGTAAAGAACGATTCAACGCTACTCGTTACGCTTAAACAGAATCCTGAAGGAGTTAGGAGCCGATCGATCACTCTCCCGGTAATTCTATCTCCACATACACAATATTAAAACTTTACTATTTATATGCAAGCGAGCTTCGTGGCTGACAAACACTGTGGTTCCTCTTAAAATCGGCATTTATAGGTGTCGTGCTTTCACCAGCCGCATAGCAGAAGCAGAAATGCACGCGCTTGTTTTGATAATATTTGTGTAAATGACACACGGTATCAGACAGAAATAAATCTACTCCCATCTACCTTGTTTACGGATCTTCTTCTTCTAGATTGGTGCTCCAGGAAATGACTTTTCTGCTGAAGGGGCCTCTGTGGAAGATGGTTCAGTATTCGCTCCTATCCCAGAGAACCCGGGTAACCCTGTACCTCCACTCTACAATCCTGATGCAAGCTTAGCTCAAATCAATTTAGGTAACGCAACAGTGCTAGTGGCTAGTACAGAGGGACCTGATAGAGTTAATATAGGTGTGCCTGGGCAGTTCCCTCGTATTCCACATTTTACACCAACCATGATAATCAGAGTGAGTGTACTCTGCTGCAACAACTTCGAATTAGAAATTGCTAAAACTGAGACGATTCTAGGAGTCAAAACAAAGCTTGAAGAAACTAAATGGTTTGACAGGCAACTACAGAGAGTATACTTCAATGATATCCATTGTGAGAATGAGCATACATTATCTCAATTAGGAATTCGGGAGAATGATGAGGTTGAGGTTGATGTGCTGCAAGCCTGGAAGCTGGCACACCATGGTAACGAGCAAGAGGTGGAATGTTATGCTCGCACGACAATAGCCAAATTCAAGGAAGAGATAGAGAAGAGAACCGGGATCTCAACTCAACAACAACATCTTTTTGCAGCTGGAGTTGAATTATCAGACGAAAAAACCCTTTCCCATTACAGACTAAAGCCGCGAGAACCAATAAATTTACTAACGTATGTCTGCGTGAAAGTACAATTGTCCACTGGGAGCACTCTTACCATTCCCAAATGCAAACTAGACGAAACGACTGGGCTCAATTTGAAGGAGCAGATGAGTGAACATGACGGAATTCCAGTTAAATACATTCGTTTAATATACAAAGGAAAGACTGTGTCAGATACTGAAACACTCGACACTATCAAGTTCGAAATGGGTACTCATATCATTGCGTGTATTGACACTGAGACATCTGATCTGATTTCTCTTTTTATTCGCCTGCCGACTGGAGATAAACACCTTGTCCGTATGCATTCCCTGGATACCGTAGGGAAGCTAAAGAATGCTGTAGAGCATGACAATAGCATGGCGGATGACTCCTGCAGCTGTGTGTTCAGAGGTGAGAGATTGAAAGATGGAGCTGTGTTGCAGTATTATAAGATTGCCGAGCTGAGTGAGATAGAGTTGATTCCCACTAGCTCCACGACTGTCAATCTGATTCTGATGAACGGAGTTAAGAAACTTTTCAGTTTTAAGCCTAGTGAAACAGTTGAAGAGACTTCAAGGCGGATTAAATACCAGTTTGAGCTACCAACTGAGCATACCAAGCTCTTCTACGGAAACGATAGATTAATATTTCTGTCTCAATTTCGGATATCGAATGGAGACTGTCTCTACCTCGGGACAGAAGACTCTTTTCTTATAACAGTGCAGCCTGAATGGAGTAGACCAATCAAACTGCTGGTTAGTAGCGATGAAAAAGTATCCTCTCTCAAGCTCAAGATAGAACGGAGCGAAAACTTCCCTGTTCGTCTCCAGACGCTGTGCCTTAGTGGTAGAGATATGCTGGATGCAGATGTGATTAGGAAATATAATATGTCTGTGAATGCCATTGTAATCTTGAAGCTGAGACCTGATTTCTCCCGTATATCTATCTCCGTTACAGACCAATACAATAACAAACAAAACATCCACAATGTCAATCCTTATAAGAATGTGAGTGAATTTCGGAGTCTCATTACAAAGTCCCACCCTAATGCTGGGGAACAGTGTAGGATCGTATTTGGGAGTATTCTCGTCTCGGATCTAAGTCCTTTGTGTGCGTTTTACAAAAATAACTCTTGTGTCAAAGTTTTAAGTGACAGGAAAGATTGTTTACTGAACATTAGTAATTCCCAACAACAACAACAACAACAACAACAACAACAACAACAACAACAACAACATCATCCTTCATACCAACCAAGGCAAGGTGCAATTCCTCAAAACTATCAACAATATCCTCAACCTCAGCAATCTCAACAAGAGCCAGTATTTAAACAAACCATTCCCATAGCTCCTGATCTTTATTGCAAACCAAGGCGTAATACTTACGCTAACTTTGGTCCGGAATATGGGAAAGACGGCTACTGTAGCCAGTGTTGCATCTCACCTTGTATGTGTAACCCTCATCTTGTTAGTGATCCAGGTACAAATATTCACTCTAACATTCCATTTCCCGAATTCAACCCTCGCCAACCAACCAATCAGCATCCCTCGGGGGCAAGTAAGAGGAGCTATCCGACTGACTTGGGTCGTCCGAACTATCCTAGGTTCCCCCAAGAAACCCCACAAATTAATCCAACTCCTCCAGCTCCGATTTACAAATTACGACCTCAATGTTTACCCTCTTTCTCGCAACCGAACCCGTCTCCCCCACAGTACCCTCCACAACGCCAACCTTTCCATTCTCCACAACATCAACCTTTCCATTCTCCACAACGCCATTTTCAGCAAGATCAAATCGGTAATCTAAACGAACCAGCTTTGGAAATTGAGCCTGAAAGTCTGCATTTTACCCAATCGGAGCGGAGACCTTTTCAGAACTGAGATCTCTCTCTTTCATGTATAAATATAGGCTCTTCTAAACTGGATTTTTATTTTTTAAATGATTTTCCTTGCTCGTTTTTATGGTTTGATACCAGTTAGACACATTTTGTATGATAAAGTGTTTGTTGGTTGTTTCGTTATTATCTAAACAATATCTGATAGTGAATGAAACCCTTACTTGAGTGAGATTTGAGTGAGACTTGAGAGTTTATTTTTGTTTTGTTGCTCAGTTTATAACAGAAGTTTCCTGGTGAGTCTGGATAGATAATTCATAAATCGGTTAATCATGCTTGCAGTGAATCTCTGATTAATTGGAGACATGACTTTTGTCCGTGTAGAGAGATGTCCGCTTCTCGGAGATTGCTTAACTATTACATACATGGATGGTAAATTAATTCCGTTCCACGCAGTTTGTCTGATTTTCGAGTGTACGTTTTGGCAGACTCCACTATTTGCATTAAATCACCAGTTTAAATTAGTAATGTATGTATTTACTTGATTATCTGTAAAATTCACACTTCAGATGCTAGTGAAAGTTAGAGGACCACGAGGTGTGATAACGGTTGAAGTAGATTTAATTGAGAAGATAAGCGAGCTAAAATTGAAAATTCATGACAAAAGTTCTCACCCAGTTGAGAAACAAATCCTGCTCTACCAAGGGCATCAGCTAGAAGATGACAGATGCCTCGAAGACTACCGAATCACTCATGAAAGCGAGTTAGAACTGCAATTGAGACTGAAAATTAACATTAAAACCGCGCACATGTCCCAATTCAGTATTGAATGTGTCCCAACATTTCGAATAATTGATCTGAAAGATGACATATCAAGAAAAACAAATATTCCTTCCAAGCATCAGGTACTGTCCTACAAAGATGTCGAGCTAACAAACCAACAGCTCCTCAGTGAGTGTAGAATTGTCGATGATTCCGTCCTGCTATTGAGTGGGGTCACTCAAGTGACTGTTAATTTGCCTTCAGGCAAGAGTATTGCTTACCCTACGTCTTTACGGACCAGTATTTTTGAGGTTAAAAAGGTAGTGAGCATAAGTGAACGCATCCCTACCAGTCAGCAACAGTTCAATTACAAAGGTAGGGAACTGAAAGATGAACAGACTTTACACTCTATCTATTATACAAACTCGGATTGTATTAATTTGGTTGTGAAACTCCTTCCTTCTGATGACACTTATATAATCGTAAAGAATATTAATGGAGACAGGCATTTAGTTCGAATCAATCGACTTAGTCCCGTTGGTAGTATTGTGGATACTATAGGTGCCCAAAACAATTCTGTCAGTCTCTATTTCAGAGGAGAAAAGCTGCAAGATGAAAACGTCCTAAATTACTATGAAAACATTCAATTGTTAAGCGAGTTAGTCCTGGCGCCTTGTGACAATACAATCCCAGTTGTCATTACGAATATCAATGGAGAAGTGAAGACTTTCTTTCTGGATCCAGATGAAGATATTGACCAATTAAAATATAGGATTAGGGACTATTTTGAACTCCCACAAGAACATCTAAAACTGTTTCACAAGCATTCTGTTCTCATGAGGGAGGGAGCAGTGGGATCTTTTGAAATCGCAGCAGGAGACCAGCTTCTTTTCGGGCCAGAGGAATCAACTAAAGTCACTGTACTTCCACCCAGCCGCCCTATTGATATCCTGGCGCTACCTAATGATGATATATTAACGTTGAAACAGAGAATATTTCGGAAAGAAGGAATATCTGTCGAATTACAGGAGTTGAGTTTTCAGGGGAATGTGTTGGAAGATAGGGCGATATTTGATGACATCTCTAGCGACCCTGGCATTTCAAATTTTAATCTCTTCCTGAACATTCGAAGTTCTGAAACAATGAAGGTCAAGATTCGAGACTTGGAAGGAAACTGGTTTAACATTAGTAAGGTTGATGAGTTCTGGACTGTGGACAGACTGGTTTTGAATCTGAAGAGAATTCTCCCACTCCAGGAAGAGGATCTGTTTGTCTGCAAAGATCTAGTCATGGATCAGGACAGACTCCTGTGCAACTATGGCATTGCAAACTGCCCTGAGATTTGGATTGTGAACCAAAGACCACATTTAGTCACTGAACGCTCTGCCATTCAATCACTACCTGTTTCCCCGCCTACATCCTATGATGATGAATCACCACAGCCTTCCAATGCTCCGTTTCCTTTGCGGGGTTCTAATAATAACTTAAGATCAGTACCTGACAACCGTAATAGAGCTCAGAAATTTCACAGTCAACACAGCGAACCAAAGTTTGATTCCAAATATGATGGATTTTATGAGCAAAGGCATGGTTCATGGGATGCAAGTTCGCGAGATATGACACGACAGATAGGTCAACAACAACAACAACAACAACAACAACAACAACAACAACATCTCTGTCAACAAAAGCTGGGTGCAACACAACAAGACTCATTACTCCAGCATTCTACCTACCAACAAGGACAAGAAACGATGCCTCAAAAATACCCATACCAACAAGATCTACAGCAACCTCCTTACCAACAATTAACACCAGCAGTTCTGGATAAGGATCCTGTCAAATCAGATTTACCCTTTCAGAATGTGACTGCCAATTTAGGTCTGTTGAACATCGCGGGGCTCTCTTTAGACACGAGGCGGGACTACTTCGGTCAGACAGTGTCTAGTGACACGTCTTCAGACATTCTATCACCGATAATGCATCCCCAAGCCATGCACAATGTTAATGATACCAGCTTTGAACGTAATGACGTCACTATGCCTATTGAGCAGAGGTATGAAGGGCAGATATCGGTGCTATGCAGTGTGGAGAGGCAGAAGAACCACTTCATGGTGTCAATGAATGACAGCGACCTCGTGAGTGAGCTAGCTTCTAAAATTAGCCTGAGACTGTCCGTTCCGGAGGATAAATTTATCCTGAGATATGGCTTCGAAGTGCTGGGTTCTCAGAGAACACTCAGTTCTTATTGTTTGCAAGAGATTTCGACAGTGAATATCGAACTTACATAATTACACTCCTTTTTTATAAGTTTTTATTTGAGTAACTTTGTGCTATAATTGTCTATCTTTCTAAATTTAGAATGATGCGGGGTTTTTGTGTGATGAGTGTTATAATATTATAATTACTACGTAATAATCGGCTCTATGAATCCATATTTAATTAATCTATCTGTCTACTGTAGCTGTTCAGCACCCATATTCTATAATTAGAATATATAAATAGTATCATTATTATGTAACATTGAATCTATTTTTAGCATCGATGTAGCATTCCTATTCTATAAATACTCCACAAATCATTGAGTGGTATACGCGAATCAATTTGTTGTATACAATTCTAATTAAAAGTCAGGAATAGAAAGATCAGGGAAGAAATTGTTGAAAATTGTTTTATCATTACAATGTGGGCATAATAGTATGTTTGGGAATTATTCTCGATTTGGTTTGTTAATTGGATATCACGGTGATGATACATGTTGGAGGTTAATCTGATTTATATCAGAACAGTACCTATAGGATTGTCACGGTATAGGATCTTATGACTTCTCTCATGATTCTCATTGTAGAATGTTTACCCAGTAAATTTAATTTGTGAAGTCTAAAATAGTATGCTTTGTAATAACTACAATTGATGCCAGTTATAAGAACACCGTTGGGAACTGCATAGAATGTTCTTATAACCGGCATAATTATGTGAGGTTATGTCAACCGTTTTTTAGCAGAATGTGATTATATCCGACATCTACTGTATCTCCAATCAGAGTTGAGCCTTTTTACTCGATTGTAAATCTATCCAATCAAATTTACATAACGAAAGTTTCATTTGCCATTATTTAATCCTTACGAATATATGCGTGTTTATCTAACTGAACTCACTACGTTTGCGAGAAATAATAAACTCTCTTCCAACTATAAGATAGAGATTGAGCTATAAACTAATTTGCTTTTTCTCTCAGTGTCATTAATGCTGTTCTCTTATAGCTAGCTCACTGAATTGATTTGACAATCAAGAAGAATGGCTACGAATGCACTAGCTCTACCAGCTGAGTTGAACGAAGAGTTAGAAACGATCAAAAGCATTCTAACTCAAGATACGCGTGTGGTTCACTCTCAAGATGGAACAATAATGGTAACTCTGGATTTACCGAGAGGAGAAATGGAGACAGAAAAGTCTCACGAAATCACATTCATTCTCTCAAGTGAGTTGTTTGATGTTGTTTATTGTACTCTGTTGACTCTTTGTTTTAAAGTTCCTTACAAAGACGATTATTTAATCTTTGACGCTCAAATATCGATATACAACTATTGTTGTTACTTAGGGAGAAGAAATCTCGGAGTATAGTGGAATAAAAATGTAATTAGGATATTTATATATATATATAGACTCAATTAACATAATTTTGAGGTTTAGTTGTAACTTATAACTTTGTGTGAAGTCCTGTCATACCACAGCTTGCTCCACTGCTCCATTGCCCAGCACCACGGCCCCCCACAGGCTCCAAACCTGGGGGGGACCGGCCCACCCCAGGTACCCACACTTGGCGCCTATGCACCCAAGGGACTGGCCGTTATGTACAGGTGGTCGTAGTATAGAGTGGACTATCAATGTTAATGTTATTTTAGCGAATCATTAAGATCACTTTGTAGGACAGATCCCGTGAAATATGTGTAATATACTCTCTAAACCTGAAAATATTCCCTTAAAATGCTCGATACGGATTTCCATATACTCTTGGATGCAGTGTTTCCCGCCGAGCGCGTTAATTTAGGACGCTTAGCTTGTCGAATAACGTGAATTTGTTGTGAAATAACGCAATTTACCCAAATAAACTGCACAAAAATTGCAAAACTAACCGCTTTCCAATAATCCTGAGGGAAAACTGTACGGACGTCCCGTCTTCCATATCAATAAGGCATCTCTATAATGGAATAATTGATGTTGCACTTTATTTCAATTTGTCAATGAGATACGTTTAATTAATATATAAGATGCCCTTAAGTTCTATTATTAGCGCAATATTTATACTCAGCAGCAACTAAAAATGGTTGAGATCTGATTGGTGAATCTATGCAACTTAAGCAATTTCTCGGCTAATTATCAGAAAAGTGCTTAGTTTCACAATTGTATCTTCGGAATGTTGTGCAATATAATATGTCAATCTTGTCACCTCAAATTCCACATATAACTCTGATACTGCAGAATATATTCTGTCTAGGAATATTTTTTATTGGCTACAACGATGCAAAGTTTCCAATTATAGTACAAAATTTGTTATCTTTGAAAGTTCATTGAATAATACTAGTGTATTTATATTGAAAACTGTGGCCTAAATTGTTATAATTAGACTGCAAATAAAAGATTCCACATTGCATTCCTAACTGTGAAATTGCCTATATATACCAACACAGTTTGATTTTTATAAAATACTACTACAAATACAAATAACTTTCAATGGGGAATCAACATTTAAAGCCTAGGCTTAATTCTACAAAGAAGGCAAAAGCGACTAATGTTACTTCAATCGCTACAGCCGATTCATCTGAATTTATTTTCTTGCTATCAGAAGAAGTCAAAGTACTCTACACTTCATTCCACACCATTAAACCTAACGAGGTGCTGGTATACTCTCCTGACATGGATTATCAGTACAAATTCTACCCAAACGTAGAATCAAAGTTGGTTGGCATCGCTACACATCAGAACCTTGTCATACTAACTGAGTATAATGGGCTCGTTACGACTTACACAGAAACGGGAGAACGAATTTCCAGACTGGAATTATGGTCCATGTTTCCCGCGTCTGATTTTAAGGAATTACATCTGGTTAGTTCTGTAGCTGATTCAGATGGAATGTTCTTTGGCGCCAAAAATCCTAACTGCATTCTGGCGGTAAATGAGTATCAGCGCTTTACAGTTATTTTGGCGGGAAAATGTATCGATGTATGCGCACACGGCGATTTCCTGCTAGTTCTAATTTTAGAACTACAATCTCATTCGGTGTTAATCTGTAATAAAACCGGGGAATTCGTTGGAAAGATTAGTTTGGGATTTTTATCTCAAAAACTTAAGTTCGCCATAAGTGAAGTTGGAAACTTTTATTTTAACACTGGTGCTGCCCTCATGAGCTGGAATGGTACTGGACTATCTACTCTAAAGAGAAAGTCTAAAATGTCTAGGAATAACATAGCTTTACACACACATGGAAAATTACTTGTATCTGCATTCAATAAGAAGTTGAATGTGTATTCTATTTGAATATTTCTCATTTTACTTTTGTTTGTTGTATTCCTTCACTTGTTATGAAATAAAATGGGTACTCAGATCTTAATTAACAATTGCATGCATTGTGCATATGTATTGTCTAATACTTCAGTTATTATGTACTATGCCAATATTTCAGTTAGCTGATGTAGTAGTACTATGGCGATACTTCAGTTAGCTGATGTACTAGTTGTACTAGTTGATATTTTTTAGGTAATGTCTACCAAGTTAGAAATCGAATTTAGTTTAACACAGTAGTTTACAGTACCCGGCCAAACGTATTCGACCACTTCCAAAACCCACATAAAAAAATTGTATTAAAGTAGATCTATTCATTCATAAATGAATAAGTACTCAAATTGCAGGAAATACTCTATTTTTTTCACAAATTATTAATCTTCACATTCAAATTCTCATAATTGAGAGTCTCAACTCAAATACCGACACCCAAGTTTAACATATCTAGCTTTTGATGTCTGATTCTGCTTATTCCTAGTCAAGGCCATCTTATAGTATGAGCTCCGCGTATAATAATAACAATCGCGCTTCGCTTGCTTGCGCTGCGCGGCTGGCGGACACTTTGTGTCCGCCGGAGGCGCCCTTTGGGCGCCTGGGGTCACATTGATTAATTATAAGGGAAATAACATCTCTAAATATCTGTCCTACTGTTATAATCGATATCGCAAGAAAAATCACTAAAATTATCAATTTTTAAAATTTTGATGAGTAATGATGACGTCATAACAAAGTGATGAGTCATCATTTTTGATGATAGTTGCATCATATGTAAGGTATGTTAGTATACAGATTCTATTAAAATTTCAGCCTTCTATCTCCTATAATGGCTGAGTTATGCTTGAATAACTGTATTGCTTAACTTTTAAAAATGTGACAATGACGTCATAATTCCATGATGAGTCGACATTTTGCTCTGAGCTCAGAACTTACTGGAGTCATAGCCAAAAGACTCCCACATGCCAAAAATCAGCTTTCTGCGCCTGGCAGTTTCTTCAATCAATTCGTAATATATATATATGTATATATATACAAAACATTAATCGAGTTTTAATAGTAAGGATAAGACTTTACGGTACGAACAACAGGTTTAATCTCGAATCCACGAAAAAGTTACGCCCTTATTACATCATCTCTCAATGATGACGATTAGTGACACAAAGTGGCACAGGTTGATAATTTTATAGTTGAAGATACATATTTGTTTATTTAAAGATTCAAAATGAGCAATTCGGATGTGTAGTTTACGAATTTGAAATAAAAAATAAAATGTTACATGTTCCTTTATGAATAGAGCCACTATAATACTAATTGTATGGAGGTTTCCGCGGGGTAGTGTATAAAAGTGTTAGATTATGTAGCTTAAACAGCTGTTGTGATCTGATTGGATGAGGACAAAACCAATTCAGTTTTACGAAAATGAATGTGCACTATTTCCTGAATGTTAGCTGAGATCATTTCTGATGAAGTACAGCTGTTATCGTTCTATTGTTATTATTAACACTATTATATTGCAATTTTTTTGTCCCAGCGATTTTGTGATATAACCGCAATATCACTTTTCATATTATGACATTAACATTCAAGCAAATTAGAGAGTCTTCTTCAACCAATAACATTCAGAGCTTGCAAAGTCTTTACATATTTCCCATTAAAGTGAATGCATCATCACGAATATAAGCAAACGTAAACTTCTTCATTAATATCTGTTCCGAATATGCGATAGCCTCGCTAATTTATGGAAATTTCTTAAGAAAAGTTCGAAACAATGCGTTTGCGGTCGTTTGTGCCAAATATCACTGCATGAAAATATGGGTCAATCTATTGATAGTCTATTAACACTAAATAAAGATTTTAAAACAATAATATACACTGCCTGGCCAAAAGTATTGGAACGCCATATTGCTTTGCATTATAAGTAATAATAAAATGGGTCTGTCTATGAAGGCCAATCAATTATAACCTTAGAGTTAATGAAATCTGACATCAATTTCGAAATCTACACACCATTTTGCCCAGATTAAGCGGATAGCCCTATTAACCGAAAATATTTGTATTAGCTTCTATGTATGGGAGCTATTCCGGTCCTGCCAAAAGTGGCACGATTAAGCGGTTGACCCAATTAAACAGTGACTCTATTAAACGGAGTCGACTGTATCATTATTATCTCCCTCATCTCACTAGGGACATATCCTCATAGTTCTCCCACGGTCTTAATCGACAGTTCCTCTCTCCCCTCTGACCTAGAGGAGCAACTGGACCTCTTGTCTGAATCTCTCCTCGGGATTCCTGCCCTCTTCTCTCTCTACCAGGCAGCAGCTGAGTGGGTGGAGAATAAAAGTGGGGAGGATTTAGAAAATATTCACACCTCTACTCAAGTACAAGAAAATGTGAAGATTGAAGAGTTTGAGGTTTATTCTAGTTTTCCATTATATTTAGTTGTGCATTTTACTGCAGTTCCTAGCATGGGAAATGCCTTGTGTCATGATCTGTGTCGAACGTATGTGTTCGCTCCTGGAAATTCTATTGGACCAAATTGCACCAAATTTGGGCCATTCCTTATATAGTGGAAGTTTGAACCTGGGTCCAAATTATGAAATATTTTCACTCCTTTCTACAAAAGATGAAACGAAAGATGAAACGAACTAACAAATCGTTACAAATAACTCCGAAATTTCATGAGAATATTTTTTAAAAATTCGTTCAAAAAATGTACAGAAGTATAACGCTTCTTAACTACTTTGCAACATTGCAAATTTGGTCGTAGAGATACAAATCACCCATTCTTCCGTCCCGTCATTAATGACATTCTTCCACTCATCATCTGTTGTCTGTTAGATTAAATGTTGTTGAGTAGGTGCAAAGTGGTGATACGACTAAACCTGGGAATGTGGATCCATCTCTCTATGAAGGAATGGTGCGGTCTCTTGAAGAAGAAAAGAAACAACTGAGGGAAGCTCCTGAAACTGTTCCTGCCAAAAAGGGGAAAGGGAAATCGAGAAAGAAGGATGCTAGCAACGAGCAAACGGTAAGGAATGTTACAGCCGATTTATTTCTAACAAGCGCGCTTCGCTTGCTTGCGCTGCGCGGCTGGGGTCACATTGATTAATTATAAGGTAGATAACATACATCTGTCCTACTGTTATAATCAATATCGCACGAAAAATCACCAAATTTGTCAATTTTTAAAATTTTTGATGCGTAATGATGACGTCATAACAGTGATGAGTCATCATTTTTTGATGATAGTTACATCATATGTGAGGTATAATAATATACACATTTTATTAAAATTTCATCCTTCTATCACCTAAAATGGCTGAGTTATAGTCGAAAACTGAAATTTCTAATTATAAAAAAAGGTGACAGTGACGTCATAATTCGGTGGTGAGTCGACATTTTCGTATGAGCTCAGCCATAGCCAAAAGACATGCCAAAAATCAACTTTCTGTGCCTGGCAGTTTCTTCAATCAATTCGTTATATATATATACATTAATTGAGTTTTAATAGTAAGGATTTAGCAACAAGCTATGCAGTACTACGCTATGGTATTGCTGTAATGAAATTTGATCTACACACAGTTTCTAAGACAACCATACATCCCAATGAGATAATCTCAGTTAAAATGAAGCTAATCTTCCCTTCATTGGCTGATCACCCAACGACAAACAAACAAACAAATGACCACAAAAACAAAGAAATGACCACAAAAACAAAGAAATGACAAACAAACAACATATGACCACAAAAACAAAGAAATGACAAACAAACAACAAGACCACAAAGTAACCTATAGGTTGCAGGGAGCCATTTGGCTCCCACAATACAAATGAAAAGAGATAAAGTTAATTTAGCTTAGAATCAAATATATGCATTTTTCTCTAACTTGCGATGAAAAATTTGTGTTTGGACTTGAACTTGTACAAATTCCCATCTCAATATCTAATGCAGTGGTTCTCAACCGGGGTGCCATTTGCTTCCTCTAGGGGTGCCGCAGGCCTTACCACACTTACATACTGCTTTATTTTATTTTCTATTGATACCATTGTCAATGTTGAATTTGATGATTGTCCTCTGACAATCCTCTGGAATAATTTATTACACAATATTCACAATAATTTCCTAGTTTATTAATTAGTTATTCTATAATAAAGTCGTAATAATTCAATTCAATTTCCACTTTTACTATCATTTGTTCATTGGCCTGCCCCTAAGTCAAATTAAGGGGTGCCGCTGAAAGGAATAAGTTTAGAAAGGGCGCCGCGAGAAGAAAAAGGTTGAGAAACACTGATCTAATGGATGGGAGTAGATAGAAATTTAACCAATGAGAATTCTTAAATTTGTGGAATTCCTATCAAGATTTATAGAAAATTTGTGCAATGGGATAGAATGAGAGTAGCGATTCCAGCTTGAAGGCTGCCGGGAATTTGATAAAATATTTTGAGCATTTCAAATCTAAAATAAAGCCTTTTTCTCAATTCCGTCAACTTAAAAGTCTTCATGCAGATTACGATCGTGACGCTTAGCAGATAATATGAATACAGTAACCTTTTTATAAAATGTTATCGCCTAAGCCGCCCCTGGTCGTGTTTCATTGACAGAGTGAATATGTCCTGTAGCAAGGGTTCCCAACCTGGGGTCCATGGACCCCTTAGTGGTCCACAGAAGATATCAAGGGTCCACAGGATTAAATTTTGTATTACGATTAATAGGAGGGACCACAGAATAAAAATGAAAATTGCTATGGGGATCCACAGCCAAATAAGGTTGAAAACCGCTGTACTATAACCTTAAAGTACGCTTCTAGGAATCTGCTTAAGATTTGAAGGCTGAACTTCTTACAGGTAAGGAATGTTACAGTCGATATATTTTCTAATTCAGCAACAAACCTTACAGTCCACACTATGTATTGCTGTAATGAAATTTGATCTACACACAATATCTTGAACAACCATACATCTCGATGAGATATTCTCAGTTAAAAGAAACTATCTTCCTTCCATTGGCTAACCACCCAACAAACAAACAACGATTGACCACATTTAATGGTCACTTTAATTGTGGTCAATTGTTGTTTGTTTGCAGCTTCGGTTGTTAGTTGCAGGGAGCCATTTGGCTCCCACAATACAAATGAAAAGAGATTAAGTTTAAAATCAAATTTATGCATTTTTTCTTTGAGGATACTTTTAGTATCAAACGTCATTTATCTGCCATTTGCCCATGCAATAAGTGTTGAGTAAGAATTCTTATCAACGTCAATGCATTTGTTTAAAAGCATTTCTTCTAAAATGCCTGTCAACAAATATTAGAATTGAGTCAGAGATCATCTGTTCTAGCTGTATTGTTACTGATCAAGTGGACCCATAATTATATTTAGCCCCATCTCACAAATTTTAACATATGACGTCACGAGCGGATCTTTGGGGAAAATTTTTGTCCCCAAATTTTATAAAATGTTATCGCCTAGGTCACGTCGTGTTTCATTGACAGAGTGAATATGTCCTAGAGCAAGGGTTCCCAACCTGGGGGTCCATGAACCCCTTAGTGGTCCACAGAAGATATCAGGGGTCCACAGGATGAAATATTGTATTAGAGGGGGACCACATAATAAATGAAAATTGCTATGGGTCCACAGCCAAATAAGGTTGAAAACCGCTGTACTAGAAAGTTCAAATAAGCTTCTAGGCTAGGATTAAAATATATTTAAGATTTGAAAGCTAAACTTATTCCGTATTTTCGACGAACAAACAGACAGGTAAAGAATGTTATAGTCGATCTATTTCTAATTCAGCAACAAGCTATGCAGTATTACACTATGAGTACACTATGTATTGCTGCAATGAAATTTGATCTACACGCAATTTCTAAAACAACCATACATTTCGATGAGATAATCTCCGTTAAAATGAAACTACTCTTCTCTTCATTGGCTAACCACCCAACAAACAAACAACGATTGAACGCAATTAAAGTGACTTGTCCAGCTTCGGTTGGTAGGTTGCAGGGAGCCATTTGGCTCCCACAATACAAATGAAAAGAGATTAGTTAATTTACCTTGAAGTCAAATTTATGCATTTTTCTTAACTTGCGATGATAATTTGTTGTTTGGAATTGAACTTGTACAAATTCCCATTTGAATATCTAATGGATGGGAATAAATAGAAATTTAACCAATTACAATTCTTAAATTTATGGAAATCCTATCAATATTTATATCTGCATTTTCGCAGAAATTTTGCTGTGCAATGGGATGGAATGAGAATAACGATTCCACCTTGAAGGCTGCCGGGAATTTGATAAAATATTTTGAGCATTTCAAGTCCGAAATAAAGCCTTTTCTCCCAATTACGTCCATATTTGTACTTAAAAGTCTTCAATGCAGATTACGATCGTGATGCTAAGCAGATATCCTTACTATTAAAACTCGATTGTTATTTTTGTATATATATATATCTGTAACGAATTGATTGAAGAAACTGCCGGGCTCAGAAAGCTGATTTTTGGCATGTGGGAGTCTTTTGGCTATGGCTCCAGTAAGTTCTGAGTTCAGACCAAAATGTCGACTCATCATGGAATTATGACGTCATTGTCACATTTTTAAAAGTTAAGCAACACAGTTATTCGGGCATAACTCAGCCATTATAGGAGATAGAAGGCTGAAATTTTAATAGAATCTGTGTACTAACATACCTCACACATGATGCAACTATTATCAAAAAATGATGACTCATCACTTTGTTATGACGTCATCATTACGCATCAAAAATTTTTAAATTCACAAATTTGGTGATTTTTCGAGTGATATCGATTAGCACAGTAGGACAGACATATTTAGAGATGTTATCTCCCTTATAATTAACCAATGTGACTCCAGGCGACCGAAGGGAGCCTCCGGCGGACACAAAGTGTCCGCCAGCCGCGCAGCGCAAGCAAGCGCGAAGCGCGCTTGTTATTAATATAGCACTACCTTGTTAAGAGAGCAGAATAAACATTTTATAAAACTTGATAATTTGCTAACAGATCAATCTTTCTACGTTCTAAACCTAAATCATAATGAAACAGTCACAATTTCATTTTATTTCGTTGCAACTCGCAACCTAAGTATTATAACCATGTTTTATATTACTAACTTTTTTTAACTAAAAGTTGTTTTGATTATTAATCACTCATTTTTGTTGATTCGACTGGATTATTTTGATTGCTTATACATATTTAGTTTTGCTTTGAAGATACTTTTAGTATCAAACGTCTCATCCTGCCATTTGCACATGTAACAGTGTTGAGTAAGAATTCTTATCAACGTCAATACATTTGCTTAAAAATAACTATCTCTTCTAAAATGCCTGTCAGCAAATATTAGAATTGAGTCAGAGATCATCTGTTCTAGCTGTATTTTAACTGATCAAGTAGACCAGTCTTCGTAAGCTTTTTGAACTGAATATAACTTGATAAACTGAAGTATGTATTACTTCTCGATATACGTATGTATTATATATACATTAAGAATCAGATGTTGTATTCATAGGCAGATCTTCTGAGGTGCTAGGTGGGGCAAATCCCCCATAATTATATTTAGTCCCATCCCCTCAAATGTTAACATATGATGTCACAGGCGGATCTTCAAGGGAAAAGTTGTGTTTTGTCTCTTATAAAATATTTTTATACCTAAGCCGCCCCTGATCGTATTGCATTGACAGAGAATGTCCTAGAACAGTGGTTCCTAACCTGGGGTCCATGGACCCCTTAGTGGTCCACAGAAGATATCAGGGGTCCACAGGATGAAATATTGTATTAGAGGGGACCACATAATAAATGAAAATTGCTAGGGGGGTCCACAGCCAAAAATGTTGAAAACCGCTGTACTAGAACCTTAGAAGGTTAAAATACGCTTCTAGGATTAAAATATGTTTAAGATTTGAAGACTGAACTTATTCCGTCTAGGCGAAGAAGCAGACAGAAGAGAGCAGTGGAGAGAAGAAAGAGGCGATGAAGTCTGCCACTGATGTGATCCATCGGATTATTTGGGACCCTGAACTCCAATCGGAGCACTTTACCATCGGGTACCTGGACAGGTTCGTGGGGATTATTGAAAAACCGTTTACGGAGTTCAGCTGGGAGGATTTAGCTACTGCCGACCTGGATGTACTGGCAATCCCGAAACATAGGATTCAGTATTTCAAGTATAAAACTGAGGTTGTTTGGGATAAGAACAAGATGATGGATAAAGTGTACGGATCTCGCGGCACGAATGTTACGATTCAGGAAGTGATTGAAGAGTATGAGGCCAAGCACCCTCAGAGTAAGCCTTCTGGTGAGTTGTCCCTCTATCCATCCATCCATTCATCCATCCATCCATCCATCCATCCATCCATCCATCCATCCATCCATCCATCCATCCATCCATCCATCCATCCATCCATCCATCCATCCATCCATCCATCCATCCATCCATCCATCCAACCATCCACTGTACAATTATTCATTTCTTGACAGAAGTGGTGACTGAGAAAGTTGTCGCTGAATCAGAACCACAAGAGAAACCCGTCACCACAGAACTTGATACAGACACACTATTGGAATTAATAATGGGAGATTCGGATGAGGAACTGGATGATTACGTCATGAGTGACGTAGCTAGTTTCAACACTACGAGGGCAGTGAGCAGGAAGTATAAGAGCAAGGATAGACCCAACTACTTCCTTTGTTTCAAGGTTGGTAGTGCGGGTTTCGTTTGAATGCAGACAACATCAGCCATATGCTCTGTTTAAACAAGAATAGCGATAACTTTACTTAGTTAAGATTCAGTGGCTTACATCGTTTGATTTTTGTTTGAAGACTTTGCAATTTAGGCATGAATCAGGCTAGGCGTGAATTCTCATTGGTTAATCTAAGTGTTTAGTTCAGAATGAGGTGTTTGTGCCACTCTAGGTTACAGACGGTCAAATCCGTGAACAGGTCAGGGTGCTACAAGAAGGAGTGGTGTCCAACTGCCCTATTCTCTCAGAGGGTTGTCTTCCCCCTAACAGACTGCACGTGACGCTTGTAATGCTGCGGATCGATACTGAAGAGGATATGTACAAGGCAATAGAGGTGATAGGGAACTTCCAGAGACAGCTGGTCAGGATCCTACCTCAGTTCAATAAGATTGAGATCAGCGGAGTTGACTGCTTTAGAGATCAGGTCAGTATAGTGCAGTATGCTGTCACCATTTTAATATTCAAACTTATGTGTCCTTTCACCGAGTTTGAACACTTTGTGTCTGTGTGAAGCTTCGTAGTTATGGAGTCATCTGAAATGTTCATTCACGCATTGCAGATTACTTTCGATATGTGAATGGATTTTTGTGTTTTGAATTGAATTAAAAATGAAGTAAGTGTGTGAGAATTCTGCACACACACCATTTTCCATGTTACAAATTTGTTTAGTTTAGTTTAGAGATATTAATGGAACAAGATTTCATTGAGATAAAATAATTAAAATCTAACATTTCTGAATGGAATTGTTTGTGTTTATATACATATTTTATTGGAACAGTAAATTCATATCGAACTTGCGGAGATACAATCTTGTCCAGTTTCTGGATCAATTTTTGAAATTCTCTGAGTTGGGGTTTGTATTCCTTCCTTGGACTGCTGCTCAACCAGGATACCATATATGCCTGGAGGAATGTAGGGAGCTTGTGTAGCCATCTCCCTTTGATTCCGGTTTCTTCTCTCAATACCGCACTGGACGATACAGAATAGTACAATCAGGAGTGAGGTGAAGTATTGTGTCAGGATTAAAAAGCTTAAAATTGCCAATTTGATTATTTCTTCTGTAGAAAATTTACAGTTAACATCCATTTTACTTAAAATTTCTTAGTTAATGTCCCGACATGTCCTTTATAAGCTTTCTACTGTGAAGCCAGTGATGCATCCTCGTGTATCTGCTCTATATTATCTCCGATGTAGAATTGAATTTATGTAAAAGTTACGTAGAATTTCATGCTTCTTTAGTAAAATGGAATAACCCCAGCTCAGCAACAATAGCAGTTTGTGAATCCAGATTTTGAACTCTGAACAAAGGCATTTGTTTGTTCATTTCATTCAAACTGCTCTTATATTTATACATAGATGCATGGCATGACGTATCTATCTATGCAGGAATATTTCTATTGAAAGACATCATTAGTTGTATGGGGTTGGTTTCAAACTATGTGATATGGGTTCTCTTATTCCGAATAAGGCTAGACGGTTTCTAAAACTTACCAAATTCAACATGCGTCAGAAACGAGTGGCTTCCCTCTTACAGTGTTATATTTCCATACAAACTACTCAGGTTTTGAAGGAATTCCCATTGGATTTCTAGTTAGAATCGTTCTGCATTTTGATTGGAGAATACTGGAGTTACACATGCCATTAGTTGAGATGTATAGTTTTCATAATAGACAACTTTGACTCTTCTTTTCAAATCTAAAATACAACTTATTAAAATGCTATAATTTCTGACGAGTTCGTTTGTATACATTGTATAGATTGCCATCGTTTGTTACCTATTCTCTCCACATAATCACTGCAATGGAAAGTTTCACCCTGCTCTGGCATCGAATTATTTCTTCTGAGATTGTAATCCTTTGTTTCTGTTGAGTAATGTATATCAATAGTTCGAACAAACACAGTATTGATTGATCCATTGCTAATCCATGCTAAGTAAATGCTAGCTTCACCCTTTTAATTCAAATATTTATGAGAAATCAATATTGATTTACATAAAATATCCGTGTATATCTCAAATACTCTAATAAAATGGGTCAATAGAGGAAGTTTAAATTCAGTTAGGTCTGATCCTAACTTTTATTTCATGAAATTAATGTTTGTATTTATTGTTACTATAAACTAGATTGTAACTAGCACAGAGAAATAAATGTTTATTGAAGTCTAATACTTATAAAGTGCAATGTTCTCTCATGCTAACTTGCATTTCTACAAACTCTCTATCTCGTTTCACTATCTAACTTTATTTACTCAACTGAATCGCAATGTTGAGTCATGAGAGTTCAGTTAGATCGTGCTTCCAGGAATGCTGGTAGTCTTGACAGAGCCATTCTTTCCGTTCGATTTGAATCGAATGTTGAGTTTCGAGAGGCCATTGAGTCGAAGCCAGCTCTTGATTGAATAACTAAAGCGATAATTTGATGCCATAGCAACGACTCGGGACAGTTTTTCTCAGAGAATTATTGGATTCAAAAGTAGCAATTTGGGAATTTGAATATATTAAATCAAAAATTTGTGTGGACACGGCTCGTTTGTAATTACATGAGTGTCTGATGATATCGTGTCATCTTTGTATTTATCCATGGTCCTGTTAATAGATTCTCTTAATCCTCACTTACAAGGCTCTACGTTATTAACTCTATTGATTGATATTATTGTAACTCATCTGATTTACTGAACAAGATCCATGGTCTTTGTAAAGACGTGGTCAAAGTTCAGATTCCTTTATTATTGGTCAAAGTTATTTTTGAGATATTTGGGTTGGTTTTATATCAGCCAATAATACATTTTAAGGACTTAAAATCTATTGGTTCAGAGATATGGTGAAAACAGTTGGGACAGCATTCGTATTGAAATTATTAATGGTCCCAAATCTTTTCACCCCCTTCTGGAAGGAATTATTAGTACGTACTAACCGAGTTTGTACTACATAGAAATCTATGTATGGATTTTGGTTCAGAGAAATGAGTACGTACTAAACCAAGGGTGCTCAAACGGTGGCCCGCGGATAATTCGCTTGTTTTCATTATTCATATATATATACAGTAGATTGACGTGCTTCATCACTCTCTTTAGCTAAATTTCGTAGTTTAGGTAGATTTTTCTGCAATGTTATTCTACTATGAACAGTACATAGTATACCCCAAATCTAGGTTTAGTACTATTGTCCACTTGCTAGAAAACAAGCTGAGTTCAAAAGAGACATCGAATGATTCGAATCCATTCAAAAGATTATAATTTAAGTCAATAACCTGAATTTACAAGTAGAATCCATTGTTAATGCAATATGAGGTCAATTAGTATAACTTGAAAATTGATTAAACTAAAGCCAGAGGCGATCTATGATTTGTGGCCCGTAAGGCGGAGCCTAATTTTTAAAGTGGCCCGTAGATTTAAAAATTTTAGCACCCCTGTACTAAACCGAAGAACGTATTATCCGAGTTCCACTGTATCATTAGCTGATATAAAACCACCCCCAAATATCTCAAAAAGTAAAGTTACTAGTTTCGCAACTTTAAGCCCCAAACCGGACATATCCCATTATAAGTCTGCCTGCCTTGCGCGGCCACTAAATCAACTCCAAATTATTTGAATTTTTTATGGTGAATATTTCGTAATCAAGGTAACTATTTGAATAGTGTACGTCCAAAGACGAAGACTTTATCAAATTCTTTGGAGCACCCGACTGTATAAGTATCCTGTGTTCTATTTTTAGGTAATCTTTGCTCAAGTGAAGGCAAACTCAGCTCTCACCCGTGTTGCGTCAGCCCTGAAGATCCAGCTGGAAGAAGCGGGGATAGGAACTCCTGGGAACCACGTCCCGTTCAAGCCCCACATGACTCTAATCAAGCTGTCCAGGCCTCTGGCCAAGAAAATAAACGCGACCAGGATTCCTTACGGATTCTATCAGGCGTTTAGAGAGTTCTATTTCGGAGCTCAGAGCGTTGAGCAGTTGATACTTGGGTCTATGTTCGAACTGAGCGAAGAGGACGGATTCTATGTCCACAAGTTCTCCGTTTCAAATCAGATATCTTGTCTGAGAGCAGACATGACAGAGATAGTATTAGCTCAGGTTCTGAAGAATATTTGTGCAGCTAACCGGTTAGTTTGCCTGAATAATTTAATTCTTCAAATTAGTATTTGCTAATCCTAATCCATGGTAATAATAAGCTTCCATACAAATCTATGTTATTCTAACCAGAGTTGCACGCGGGCCGTGCGGGCCGAATATAATACTTTGCGGGATCCGCGGGCTGGAAATCTTGGCAGGACTCCCCGCGACAACCAACAACCGAGACGATGTTTTTAATTGTCACGAGGAACCAATTATAGAATACTTACATAAATGGAACTTTGTTAGTTTCCACTTATTTGTTTATAGTTTATAACTTACAAAGCGGGGAAAAATATTTAAGCGGGCTTCTTGCGGGCCAAAAATATTTATGCGGGCTTCTTGCGGGCCGAATAATTTAGTTGCGGGCCGCGGGCCGGGTTAACTTAAAATTGCGGGCCGCGGTTACAAATTTCGGCCCGCGTGCAACTCTGATTCTAACCATGCATTCAACTTCAAAGTTAAACTAAACTAATTCAAATCTAGAATGCCTGTGAATTCTATCCTGGGAATGCAACTTCCAATTTCACAGTTATCATCACTGAAGTTCTTTGAGTCGTATCAAAACCTGTTTCAATAATAAATGAGACTTTTAGAGTTCAATACTGATCATCCAATGCTGCATTTTAAACAAATTTAAGTATTACAGTCAACTCCGCTTAATCGGGACAAGTCTTCTGGAACAGAATGGTTCGCATACATAGAAGCTAATACTAAATTTCATTGGTTAATTGGGAACTCCGCTTAATCGGGACCAAATAGTCTTGGTTAAGCGGAGTCACCTGTACTTAGTTAATCAACATTCAATAAGACCCTATTCCCTTAATTTAACAATTTTCAGAGATATTTTTCTTTATTTAGATCTCTCCCTTGCGTCAAACAGATAGAAGAGATCTTGAGGAGAGACATCGATAAGTCGGGCTTAATCGACCAGATCCTCTCCATTGTAATGCACAATGAGACTCCTGTGCATCAAGATCATGACGTCATCATAATGCGAGGGCTGCCTGGAAGTGGGAAGTCAACACTCATTGAAAGTTCCACAGAGAAACAGCGAGAAATGCTGTCAGTTTGCAGTGCGGATGATTTCTTCACTGATGACCTCACTGGCGAGTACAGATTCGATATTGAGAAGTTGAGTCGAGCTCATGAAGCTTGTTTCAATTCATTTCTGGAGAACTTGATTGCAGGAAAGCCTCTCATTGTCGTTGACAACACAAACTCTCAATTTTGGGAGTACGCAGTGTATAAGTGTTTCGCTAAATGTTTCGGTTATCAATGCTCAGTCCTTGAACTGTTCTGTCCTGATGAAGATAGGCTTAAGCAATACCACAACCGGAATAGACACAACCTGAATTATGATGTGATCGTAGCCATGCGGAACAGATGGGAAAACGACAGAGAGAGTGTAGTTGTGGACCCCAAGCGACTACCAACTCACTCTCTTCTAAGTTTAGTCAAGAAGAAGGAGAGTCCAGCTAAGTCCAAACAGGAAACTCAATCGAAGATATCTAGTGTCATCCTGCTAGCCGTGTTTCTATCGCAGCACTCACATAATGAACTGATAAAGCAATTCCCCCCAAAGTATAATGATGTGAATGCAGACCACGTTACTCTTCAGTTTATGCCATCGTTTGAACAGATCAGCAAGTACAAGCTAGGAGCCAGTGTGAGTCTGAACGTGCTAGGCTGTGTGAGTGATGAGAGAGTGCAAGCTGCTCCCATTCACTTCGACAGTGACATCAAATCCGACAATGCACACCCACACGTGACCATCAGTGTGTCCAACGAAGGCCACGCGAAGGACTCGAACGATCTCTTGAATCGAATCGCGAAGAGAGAGGACCTGAACAATCTCCCGAACCGACCGGATAGTCTGGTTCTGAGCGGGACTGTCGGAGTTCAGGTGGAGTTGAAGGACGGACATTCTCAACGTGTGTTCTCAAGCGCAGAGCTGGAAGCGCTGAGGAGACCCAAACCCCCCAAACACGCCAAGTCCTCTCCCTCCATCGGCATCTACACCGGTCCCTCCGACCTGACCACTCAGCTGTTCGTGTTCGACTTCGACGGGACACTAGTGAACACGCCGGGACCTGTGGAAGGGCCTGGTCTCTACGAGAAGCTGACTGGGTCCGCTTGGCCGCACAGCAAGTGGACCGTGTATGGGGAGAGTTTGGTGCACCCCATGAGCACCCTCTGCAGCCCTGGGCCCGCTCTCTTCCAGTTCTTCTCCCATCAGTCTCGCTCTCAGAGTCTGACTGTCGTCCTGACGGGCAGACTCGAGTCCATCAGCGCCAGCGTGAGAGAAGTCCTCTCCAACTTCGGCGTCCACCCAGACATCCTCCTCTGCAAAGAGGACAACTCCCCTCTCCACACCCCTGAGTACAAAGCCGTCCAGCTGAGGAGGCTGCTGGAGCGGTGTCCCAAGGTTCAGTATGTGAAGATCTGGGATGACTTGGCTGAGAATCTCGCTTGCTTCGCTAACGTTACAGTCGACTATCTCGACAAAGAGTTTGAGTTAGTCGATGTTCTCAGTTTCCAGCAACAGCCGCACTCCGCGAAGAAGAAAACTGGCAGCAGTTCTACCGCCAAAAAGTCGAAAGTCTTCCAGACAGTTCGCTTGTACGGCAAGGTACAGAGGGCATCTTTCCACGACGCAGTTGAGGATACCATTGGTCTTATCTCGTCTCTATGGGCGAGCTGTATCAGCTATGAAGGGTCTCCAGATGTACTCATCCATCCATTCGGCTCCTACCCTCTCAAGCGGATGAGTGACATCGATCTCTGTCTACTCGCTCCGGAGAGACTAACTCAAGCCGACTGCATTGCTCGCATGGAGAAGATCCTGACTCAATGTGGCATAGAGTGCATCCACACTTCTCCACTCTCGAGAGTGCCAAGGGTCAGCTTCCTGTGCAGATACACGGGCAGTCCTGACATCCAGTTCGATGTGATCTTCATGAGGATGAAGGAGATGCCAGAAAGTATGCCTGGAAAGCTGAAAGAATGGAAGAAGCTAGTCTCTACTGAGGACAGCTCTTCCTTGACAGCTCTAGAAGGACTGGAATTCTTGAACAGAGTCCGACAGAATTTGATAAAAGGTTAGTTTCTTCAATCTCGGACTTCTCTACTATCAATACATTGTAACATTTAAGTTTTAGTACAGTTTATAGTTTGATGACTCTCCCTTAGTTTGAAAACTCTAATTTGAAGTGACAATTCATCTTTAACAAACATCTTCCACTCCTCATTACAGAATAATGTATCTGTAATGAAGAGTGGAAGATATTTGTGATTCAATTGATTCGTGTTAACTGTCTTCCATTTGTAATTCGGTTATTTTAAAATATACATATTTTTTGCCTACTCTACCAAGAGTATTCATTTAGTAAATACAACACTACTGAAAACCTGGGCGAGTTTGGATGATATTTTCTTTGCAAAAATTATGTTTTTAGTTGAAAACATTCCATTTGTATATGCTTAATGTATAAAGAGTTATTACACAGCATTTATGTGTGTGGTGCCACGATGAATTAGAGTTAAAGCAAAAAAACCGAGCACCCAGCTCTGGTCCCGAGGTGGCCCGGTTTTCAGAAGTAGACTGTAATATAATTTATTTACAGAAGCTAGCATTGAATGGTGCAGTGCACTGTGTGCTGGAATTAGTGTTAGTGTTGACTAGGAATGAGTGAAGAGGACTTGGCTGCACTGATCGAGATGGTAGTACTGATTCTACGGAGCAAGCACCAGAAAGGCAATGCATTCCACTGCATGAGAACATTCCACGTGATCAAGCTGTTGCTAGGTCTAGTGGAGTCGAAGCAGATAGCGAGGTCTTGTCTCAGCTCAGCTGATCAGCTGTTGAAGCAGTTCCTGCAACAGCTGACTGCTCTCAGCTCAGAAGAGTGGGCGGGATATCTCGGAGAGTTCGTTCCGACACAGTACATACCTAGGATACAGGTTAGCGACATAGGAATGTATTTTAATAATGTAATGCTCTGTTTTTCATTGATCAACCAATTAGTTTAATTCGTTTATGTGAGCTATGATTGGATAGAATAGTATTCTCTTCTAGGAAATATTGACTGAGAGTGTCAGCATCACCAGCTCTCCTTCCTTCCCTTCCGTGGCTGTCTACCACAAAATGCTCTCCCCAGTCGCATTCCCGCTACCTAACCACGTTGCTATGGAGATAGAGATAGAATGTCCTTCTCGCTGTCTTCAATTTCGCTTCGAAACAATGATAGAAGCAAAGTTTGGTTCTGTTGTGAGGAAGATTCTCGACTCAGGTGTTAAGCTCTCTCCTGGACCTTGCTCCCGTAAGAGGATCTGCTTCTGCATTCCTGACATTCCTGAGGAGAAGGATCGTTGCCATGCAATGATGAAGGAATTCTTTGCAGAATTTGAAAAGCTGAAACATGAAGTGAAGATTAGCTTCAACGGCCAATCAACAATAGAGTTTGGATCTCTCCTCCATCAAGGAGAGCTGGAAGGAATCTTCTCACAGATTCTGGAGTTTAAGTCGAGTGAGAAGACTTCTCTCTCCTTACCCACGAACCTGCAGAGCCATCAGAGACTGCTCGTCTACCAACTGCTAGAGAAGCACGGGTTGAGTCATGTCACGAGCTTAGAAGGCAGTGCGAAGAAGATTGTAGTGAAGAAATGTTAGTTCCGTTTTGTTCTCTTTACTCTATTTTGTATATTGATTCTCTGCTGTGATGTTATGTCTATATTTAGGTAATTTATTCTATTTCAGTAGTCCATAATAAATATACATTCAAGCTATGTTGAAGAAGTTTAAGGGGAGAATTGGGAGGATTAGTACTTGAAATTCAAACAAATTCAGACAACAATTTAAGAAATAAATGTCAATAATGTGACTATCTAGTACAGTTTCTATGTCGTCTGCTCGTTTGCATTAAATTTTGAGGGAAATAATCCTTATATCTTAGTGATTTGTTCCTCTGTTAAAGACAAAAAAATTGTTTAAAATACTCCTTATTCTCTGAGACTAAGAGCCTTGGAGATTCGATGAATGTTGTTTTGTAGTTGATTGAAAGTAAATTGGCTAAAATATTCACTTTAATGAATATATTCCTTGATTCAATTAGAGATTAGTTGTTAATTAGAATTCAGAGCTAGCTATGCCAGTAGTTTCATATTTCAAATAACAACCTTAATGGATTACATTGAAATGTAAATGAATTGTTAGGAGTCGTGCTAGGTAGATTATTTCCTAACCAATCAAATGTAATGAAATGGATAGAAAAATCCGGTTTAGACTATACTTTTTTTGTGGAGGTGTGACTATATCTGTATATTTGCACCTATCCTGTTTCTTTTCTTCAATTTCGAATATACTAACACGTCATGATTGCACAGCATTTTTATGATTTTGTTTGCTTAGAAACGACTTCTTCATTAATTCGTACTAGAAACTATTTTCTTCGGGATTCAAGTAGTCATTTTGTTAAATATAAAAGGAATTATTTGTGGTTTAAACCTTTCTTCTTTCTTAAACACGTGTCGATACCATTCTACTGATATTATCTCCACAAACAACTCAGTTAATTCTCTTTAAAGTTTATAGTTCGACTCCACCTGCTATGACACTTTAGAGAATTTGCTGAGGAGACTTGTTTTGGCTTTGAAAGTACAAACTAATTTATTCAAAATGGTTGAATCACTCTTTCCATAGCAGCCAAGAAACTACTCAAACTCAGTAGAAGTGATTGGAATTTAGAAGTAAGAAATTGAACGCTTTATAGAATTTGAACTGAGAAATCACATATGTTTGTCTATTCTTTTAATTTTCTTGAATATAGCTTCGAGATAATTCTTAAAAATTCATACTATTCCATTCATGAAGTATTCTTGATGCAGTAATGTATTGATTCTATAGAGAACCAATACATTTCCTTACTTATCCTATGTGACATTTAAGGCTGAAACGAATATACTTAATACGTATTTGAATATTCGCCCGAAATGATCCAAATGAATATTCGTTCGTTTGCGCTAAATATAAAAATACAGGGTTACCCAAATGTCACATAGCACTTTTTGAAATTAATTTTTTGGGTAAAATTGAACTTATTGATAACTTGTGATATATCAATAATATGGTATTGATTCTATAGAGAACCAAAACATTTCGTCCGAATAGTGTACCTTATTCTTAAATAATAAATTCTAAAGTTATTTTTGTAGATATTCCAGTTTTCTAAGCGATTATTGTGATACTTTTAAGATTACTTTTCAAAGAGTTCACACATTTTCTCCTCTTTAGTGCTTACAAATATGTACAAATATCAGTTTATGGAATTATTACTCATCTCTACGAACGAATATTCGAATATTCGTTGTTTACAAAATATTCGTTACAATTTCGAATAGTATTCGTTTTAGCCCTAATTACAATAATTAGTAATTATGGGAAGTAGAATATTTGTGTGTCTCATGGTGACCAATCTGGATATCTAGCACGCGAACTCTTAGAATATCTAAACTTATTCATTGAGATTGGGCATTGAATGGACGTTAATAACTGTATTATTCGCCTCCAGTTATAAAAGTGAGTTCTAAAGCAATACATACAAGATATATTTTCTAGTAATTCCCTCCAAATACCTAAATGCGCTGTCATAATTTCCACTGTCCCACTCTACCGTAATCAAATAGTTCACATTATTTAATTTCAAATTCCATTTGGAAGAACTCGACTGATTTCTGATCTGAAAACTTTACTTTGTATCGTGCTGTCTATCCTGAAATGCGTTTACACAAGAATGAGAAGAAGCTAGTCTTGTGAATTCAGTGTGCAAGTGAAGTTTTCAATTTGAATTGTAAATATAATATTTGTATTAAGGATAGTTTACGCATTTTTAATCATTTTTTGTTTATTCTATTTTAAGAAATACCGACTTCGAAAAATTAAAGTGTAAACCCAGTATATAACAAAGTTTTATAATCCTTCTTGTTCTTGAAAAGCGAGGCAGACTATTCCGAATAAATCTAGAGTTTGCTTATGAATCTATAGAATAGTATTAGGCATCCTGTACTGATAAATAGATAGATTCTCTAGCAGTTATTATACTGAAACACTACTACTCTATTGAAACGATACAACCAATACTGTTCAGAACACACACGAACACAAACATTTCACAAACAATTCAAACTATCGAAATTATTTCTCAACAGAAGAATTCGCTGCAATTCACACATTCCAATCTGAAACAAGTGAGTTCACTGCTGTATTAGTGCATTATAATACTCAGATTATAGATCTTTATTTTCGGTTTATTGTCGCATGATCTATCATGAAATTTCAATTCACACAATCTATCAATGAATCGATAAGCACTCGATTATTCTAATTTAGATAGTTAATTAATCTTTTTTGAATTTGGTTTGAAAAGCTTCATTATTCCAATAATTCTTATTTTAAATGTCGGTCGACAGACTGATAGCTCAGTTCCTATAATAGGAACTGCACTAAAATAGATTTTTGCCACATTCTAAGTACAAATTATTTATAAATACCCGTGACGTAATTCTAGAACAAGTCTACCAAAATTATTTTATATATTTTAATAGTAATTTAGAAAGAAAATAAATCTGTTTTGATTTCAATTATTAAGAATCAAATAAATCATTAAATTCCCTAAATCAATTCGAACAAATTCACACATTCCAATCTGAAACAAGTGAGTTCATTTATTCTATTTATAGCAGTCTTATTTTAGTAACATTTCAGATTCATTTTATAACTTATTTCGTTTTTTTGATCTATCACAGATTCTTTCAATTCACACCTTTCATTCTCGCATTTGAATGAGTCAATGAGCACTTTTGAATTTATTTCAGTACAAAACTATTTTGAAATTCAATTTCCAAGACACTTATTACGATTACAGTTATAGATCTTCAAATTTTACTTAAATTCTAACCTAGTACTGAAGCTACAATGCATTGAGAAACAACGTAATTTCTTTAATTTAGATTATTAAATATCTGAATTTATCTTTAAAGTATTTGAATCCGTTTAAGCTACAGCTAGTTTCTCTCAACATTGACTAGGACTGTACTAACTATTCTTGTACGTATGCAGGAGTGGTTAGCTCCTATGTTAGGGATATCTCATAGAATATGGAATAAACATGCAACTTTGTCTGTTCTGAATTAACAGTAAACCAATTTGTACCATAAAGACACTTGTTAAGATTTAAGAGGCAATAAATCTCGAAGAGTTCATTGATATTAATTTCCATATTCAAACACTGCACTGCGTAGCTGGACTAAGTTTGAATTTCCACTTTGCGAGTGGATGTGCTACTTCTGTTACGCATTATGACATTGTAATCTAAGATCTAACTTCACGTGATGATACATACATTTCTTAAGGATTGTGTTGAAGCTTAAATTACGATCTAAACCGTTTGAATTTAATAATTTTGTACAACGAACACCAAATAGACCCCTGAGGTAATATTTCTCTCAAAATCAATCATTTTTAAGTGAAAAAGTTTTTCTGAGAAATACCAGTTATTTTAGAAGGAAATTCTTAGATAATACAAGTATTTGAAAAATCTTCATCTATAATAAAATATTTTTCAACAAATAAAACCATTGGAGAGACTGAATAATGCTAGGAAGGAATAATTTGCTATAAAACTCTATTCTAAGTAGAAAACCACTTTTCAAGCTTACACGATAGCTCTTATACTACAATTGCTGGGAATGTTTATTTTATTCTAAATATAGATACATCTGATCGATTGGCTTTACTACACAAATTCAAGCTTAATCACGATTACACAATCAAGTGAGTTGAAAGAATATATTGGAATAGACATTCCTTAAATACACATCCTGACTACGAATATCTGGTGTCGGTATGCTGGTTCCACTCTATCTTCATTAATATTTCACTGCTATCCTTTATTTAATTTATATTTAAATGTGTTTGTAACTTAGTTTAGTTTCTGTGAAGATCTAAATCTTGAAAATTTTAATTTTAGAGCGATTAATGACGAATAGATATAGCGTGTACACTTGGATACTTTTGGATTTATAAAAGACCCCAACCATACTGTTAAAATAGTTAAATCTTTATTTATTGTTCTAATTTTAGACACGGTTTATTGAGCTTTCAACACATTCAAGCTTAATCACACATTCACACACATTTCAAGTAAGTTAATACAAATAACTACAGTGGATACACACATAAGAATACATTATAACGGATTATACACTCTAGTAACAATACAGCACCAAATCCATTGTCTAATTTATAATTACAGTCTATACCATATCTCCACTGTTCTGAGGCATTCTTGTGAAGTTTACAATAATGTTTACACTGTAATTATAGCAATACTATCTTGAGTCTGCTATAACGGCCACTCTATATAACGGTCACCTGTCTATAGCGATCACCTGCTCAACGCGGCCAGTGGCCACCCGTTTGTAGTCCCTTACTGACCCTAAAATTGTGTATCACCTTTTTCACCTTTTTATGTGTTTATTACAGGACCTGTTACGAACGATAAATAAGTTTCATATATTTACTTCAAGTAATGGATTTCTAAAAACTTAACGGTCACCTTGTGTATAACGGTCAATTTTGTCCAATCCCTTGTGTGACCGTTATATACATGTTCCACTGTATACTAATCAACAGATCTTTATGAAAATTGTATAGTATTCTTTATGTGAATTTCGATCATTACATTTCATCTCCGACGATTCACTCTGCACTAACAGTCTGTCAACTGACCTTTTTTAAGATTTTGAAATTATAGACATTTAAATTTAACTCTTTAGCACATTTTTGAGAAAATGTTATTATTTCTTTTAATTCGATTCTGTCTAAATTCTTATTCTAAATTTAGATACATCTGATCATTTGGCTTTTCAACACAAATTCGAGCTTACACATTCACACAATCAGTGAGTTACAATAAATACAAATCTAATAATTTACATTCTTTGAATTCCTATCTTGACTACCAAGTATCTGTGTTGTTATGCTGGTTCCATTCTCTTTTTCAACTAACTTATTGCTGCTATCGTAAAATTCGAATTGTCCGCTTTGCTTGCTTGCGCTGCGCGGCTTGCTAATACTTTGTATCCACATGAACCTGTGCTATGCAATGCATTGATAATAGCCACCTAATTCAATTACATACATACTTTCATTAATTATAATCATTAAGTCAGTCATTACAATAATACACTGTCATATGCTCGTTAAATTCAAATAATCCCATTCGTAAGATTTATAATGACAAATGCCTGATAATTGATATTACACCATGTGCTAATTGTGCCATGAGCCAATGATTTTATCAATGTCAAAAGAATCGTGAGGATGCACTGTAGCGTCTCTTATATAAAGAATGCTTGTATTCAATGCTAAAATACTCAACCCTGGTTGATCGAATATAAAAGTGCCATTTTCTGTGAAAAAAATAGTTCCTCCACCATTTTTATCCCTTCTTATATTTTCTTGTTTTCTCGAATGTCCCATTTTTAGATAAATATTCCTTATTATGTCCTGCTTTTTTGAAATGGAGTCCATGTTTAATACTTTTCTATTGCGTTCCGTTATGTTTTGCGAAATTCAACGTTCAAATATATACTAGCGTTTATAGTACATGTAGAGGAGGATACTATTCGAAATCTCTGTTAGTTATAAATGTCAGCTTTGATTGCCGTTGTTCTGTGTTCGTATTAATGTGCTATGACATTTGAACGGTGAATAGTAGAGTTTGATCTTCCAAAGTTTCTTTTAAAAATCTCGTGAATTTGCATTTTCTAAGTCTAGAATAAAATTATATTTTATTGATCCTGGCCATGTTCCAGACACTTTTTAAAGATAATATCATTGAAATGCTCATTTACTGAATTCTGAACTATTTAATTGCAAATTTAATGGTCGCTGTTCACAAACAACAAATCATAATTATATAACAACTAGTTTGAGTTGTGAAATGAAATGTATCAGCTAATGACTATCAAAACATTTGGGAGAAAATGAAGAATTTAGCGCGAATGCGTTAAGTTGTCTGACCTTCGAATGCGAGATATCGCTATGCTTTTCGCAAAATCTTGGTCTTCATTTTAAAAATTTATTATCCATTCATTCCCATTAATTTGATGCAAATATGTAGATCTGTAAAATGTTCTCTGATTCCCTGAGCAATGATTCACTAGTGAAATCGTTCGCAACTACCAATTTTCTAAGTACAGTTGAACTCGGTTAGTACGTACCCCTCTGGGAAGCGGAAAAAAGTACGTACTATCCGTAAGTACGTACTAACCGAGTTGATATTACATAGGAATCTATATAATAAATGAATTCTGGTTCAGATAAATGAGAACGTACTAAGCCGAAGTACATTGTATCCCGTGTACGTACTAACCGAGTTCTACTATATTAGCGTGTATAGCATATTATTTCCGTCACGAAAGGTCTTCTGTTTAATATCCTTGTAACAAAATTCTAATGTAACGTTTCCGATTGTTAGATTTCTATCAAAATAAGAAATCTAGCAATCCGTGCAATATCATTGGTTGTAATCCTTAGATGTGAATTTCTTTTAAAAGGAATATGATTGCATTAATGGAGACGATTGAAATTAAGTAATCATCATTCGCTTTCTCTTAGATCGGAATGTCTGAATCCAGGAAAAATCAGATGAGAGTTTTCGCTAAACTTGAAGGATTATTGACACCTGACACCATTGAAAAGTTGAAAAACGCACTTGAAGTTCCAGCAGCAATCAGCGAAGAGATCGGTACGAAACCTATCAAATTCTTAAACGCGTTAAGGAACTGGGATGAGTTTAATCCGAAAAATTTCGACCTAGCATTACGAATGATAGACAACCAAACCATTCTACACACCGCTAGGCAGCTAGAATGGCTGAGTTCTCCCAGTTACAAGCAACCCATTAGTACCCACGAACTTTGTTCCACCAAAAGCCTCAAAAGGTTGTTGATCACCGAATTGACCAGTGAGCAATGGGTCACATTAACCACTGGTACTTCCGAAGTAAGTGTGGAAGGGAATGAAAGCGCAAATGAAATGTTCGAACTTTGCATTGAGAACGGAATTATAACCAGGGATATGGAAGATCTCGGTGAGTCGTTGGAAATAATAAAGCGAAGCGATTTAGCAGTTAAAGTTCGCAATTATCAGTCCACTTTTAAGCATATTTCTAATGCAAATTTTCGGAATGAAATCTTTGAGCAAATAGAGCATGAAATTAAGGAAAATCTAGAAGAGTGGCAAATAAGTTTGAGGAAATTCCTTGAAACTCAGAACAAGGACGTTAGCGTAGTGTTAGATGAAGCGGCCGTCCCGATAGAATCCGTTTATACACCGCTTACCGTAATCCAAATTAAACTGGCAAAGGAAGAAGCATTTGAGGAGAGTGGCCTCAACGAAATTGAATTCCTCCGCAATATCCACCAACAAGTCGAACTGGAAACCGTAGAGGTCGTAGACTTTGAAGAAATTGTCATTAAGTGCGATTCGAGCGAGAGTAAACTATGGTGTTTGATTGGTCATCCCGGCAGTGGGAAAAGTTTCTTATGTAAGCACTTCGGCTACATGTACGGTACCCACACTCTGAATAACTTCCAATACACTGTTTCAATTCCGTGCAGGAGTAAGGAGTGGCATCTGTTAGAGAAGGAGAGACACGAAAAGAAGCAGGTCGTGAACTCTCCATTCATTGTTAGCTGGCTCCAACTCAGCATGTCAACTAGCGCCAAATGGAGCAAAGCACTCTCCGAGCATTTGGTCAGATCGGACGGAGAGGGACTCTTGATGATAATGGATGGGGCTGACGAGTTCACTCGGAGTGTCCCATTCGAAACCACCTTACTCTGCAAATTGCTAGAGCGACATTTCCTAACACGTAGCACCATCCTGTTAACGAGTCGACCTAGCGCGTGGTACGATTTCAAGTACACGTATGGCGCCCAATTCCATATCGATTCAAACTTCCAAGTGTTAGGCTTTTCCCCTGCCAACCGAGACTTGTACTTCCAAAAGCGTATCGAGACCATTTCCAAACTAATTGATGTTCACGAAATGTTCCACCGTCACGATGAAATCAAACAACTGTCCCTGGTGCCCGTGAACGCCAGTTTATTCAGCGCTCTCTTCAACGCGACTGAATCCATCCTCACTCAGACACTGTCACACCTCTACACACAATTGATCGTTTATATCGTCAGACGGCAGTTGTCACGAATGGAACTGAAGGAACAAAGCAAAATACTCGTCATGTCCAAATTCCACCCAGCCATTCGAGACTGCATTAATACCATTGGACTCGAGGCTAATCAAGGAATATTCGAACGAGAACTCACCTCAGAAAAGAACATCTCCCTCACGATTGACGATAAGGTGTATGACAGTGAGCGTCTCGGTCTAATGCAAGTCCACATGAAAGTAGTGAGGTTTGGCGTGCGTGTGAAGGTGTGGACTTTCCAACACCTGACCATTCAAGAGTACATGGCTGCAGTTTCCATGTGTAATAATTCTTGGACAAATCAATGTTTTATACTCCGTTACCTGACATCCTCTGTTCAGTACTTGTCCATGTATAAAATGGTAATTCGCTTCATGGGTGGGATCTTAAGACAGGACGCAGGACGCATGACTCCCATTCTCTGTCGCCATACTCTCCCGAAACCCCTGTCACTCCGTGATGCAGCTATGCAGTCTCAGCTTTATTACGACACAGTCCTTGTTGATGTGTCCGATTGGAAGGAATTCACTCAATCCTACCTTCTTCTCACCACAGTGATTAGCGAAATGAACTCACATTCCATTCGTGAGCACTTTGCATATTTCAAAAGAGAGTTTTCCTATCCTCTCTATGTATATTTCCTTTCTACAATATCTCCGAATGAGTGGCATTGCTTTCTTCAGTCACTGAGTCATATTCGTGAGTATCAAATCATTTATATCCAATCTGACTATGTTACCTCTGTGCAGTTCCAATCTTTCTTAAATCAGATCTACTCCTGTTCTATCCATTACTTAGCGCTGGCGTTTGTTAGGAAAAATTTCGATGCCATATATCCCTACACTAGCATTCTCTCCTCTGCCAATCTGCCACCTAACACCTGGATTAGTATTGATTTTACACGCTGTAACCTGACAACTTCCATTCCTTCACAGCAACTATTCACATTAACCAATCAATTTGCTGGCAGTTTGTATATAGATGAATCCGCAATTCATTACGAAACACTAGACTCACTGACCAATCAATTCCATTTGTTAGAGAATTTCTATTATGAGCCCATAAAGAATGAATCTGATAGGCTGAACCGTATTCTGAGTATCGTGCTCTTAGTATTAAACCATCCGATTAATGGAATATTCATTAGCGATGAAGAAGGTTCCCTCCGACTGCCACTTGACACCTTATCCTATGCCTCCTCGCTGAAGGAGATGTTTTGGTCAAGAATAGAAGATGCATACGCAGTCCTACCCTACCTACAACACCTCAGCTCTCTTACATTCCTGATGCTAGCCTCTTCTATAGCACCACCTTACGACTATACCCGCAGAGACTCACTCGCTCAACTAATTGCAACAAATTCCAATTCATTGAGAGAGATCTATTTAGTTTGTTTAGACACAGTAGGGTTCCATAGCTGGAGTAATTTCCTAAATTGCATTGCATCATGTTCTAATCTTATGACGTTAAGGCTGTCGTTTTCTAATTTCCATTCGTATGACGTCAGTTGCTGGTACAGCACTATCTCAGCTCTTAAGTCACTCGTTTACTTGGCACTCCGTGATATTCCTCTGCAAGACTCAGGCATGATGGTGCTATGTGGTAGTCTAGTTCATCACTCTGCTATGAGGTGGTTATGGGTACAAAATTGCGAACTCAGCTCTGCCTCGTGTCACACTCTCAGCTGTCTTATACCGACACTTCCGAAAATAAGAAAACTTGAACTCTCCAAATCCGAACTCTCCATTCCAGACTCCGAACCACTACAACGCCTCATACAGACAGCAGAGAAGTACTCTGTCGAGATTAAATTTCCCAATTAAACTCAGAAAGGTTAGTTTACTTTAATTCATTATTTTATTTCAATTTCATTTGAATTAATATTGCTTAGTTACTAAATAAGGAATTTAGACATTTCGTCCTTACTCGTACAACTGTTAACTATAAACATTCAAATATCCGAGTAGAAGCATTCACTGCTACGTCTTACTTCCTTGTGGAGTGACTGTTCATTTTTGAAGTGTCGAGTGTCTCCTCTAGAAATGTTCTGTTTCACACCTCTACCTATTTCTCTCCATTCCTTAATCACACTCAGCTACCTTATGTCACACTGGAATGTTTATATTTAGGATAGAGGATATATTTATTTATTTTTGATTATTTGTGATAATATGTATACTTTTGTTTATTTTATAGGTGTCAACTGTTCTATTTTCACACCTCATTCCTCTACACTCCTATTCTAGCATCTCTACTCCTGACTGACACATAATTCCCTATTTTCACACCTCTCTTCTCTCTACTCGATATTAGAGCTTACTAGAATTATTATTTAGTGAACATGAACTGTGTTTGTTTATTCCTTGATTCTATTAATAGAACTCTCAAACTTGTACTAATTTGACTCGTATAATTTTAGTTAATAAGTGCTCTGAAGGGAAACATAGAAAGTGTACTATCATTTCATTGTTAATTCTGAAAACTCGGTCAAATACGTTTTAAATTTTAATCAAAACTAAACATTGGAATTAGAGGGAGATATTGTAAAGTACAGAGAGATAGTCATTTCATTCAAATAGTATCAGCCGTCATATGGCAGTAGTACACTGGGATTGAGTTAGGAGATAATTCAGAATGTATGGTATAGATTTGAATGGGAAATCTTGCACGATTTAAGGCTTAAATAGTTTATTTTTAAAATTACTTTGGAAGCAATAAGCATTAGTACAGAATACGTCAAAAGTTCTGTATCAATCAATTTGACAATTTGACTTTCTTATTTTTGAGTAAGATTACTTGGATTTATTTCAAAATAGTCTGCATTAATGAAATCTCGCACCATTCTAGCATAGAATGAGCTCTTCTATATTCTGCTATTGATTCATAATAGTAACATCCAGAACTGAAACGAATATACCAATATTCGAATATTCGTTTATGTTATAAAGGGAATATTGCAATTAATTGTGAAATTGTTGAGTCCTTCAGTTTTTAAAATGGAAATATTTCCACTTATTATGAAGATTGAGTTTGCTTTTTGGAAAAAGTTTGACCTGGTACACGTCTATTTTTGAAAATAGATTTTAGGATTACTTCTCATTGCTTGAAACCTAGGATGAGTTCGGTTAAACGATATATACTGAAAAATGCTTACTCCATCTAAACGAACGTGCATTCGGATGTTCGTTCTTTTAGAAAATATTTTGTTCGTTCTTTATGATTTGGAACAGTTTTAGCCTACTAGCATCATATTATTCCTTTTGATTTGTATAGATGTAACCTTCCATTAGAACGTGTATGTTAAAAATATAACCTAGCATGTTATTGGGATTCTAACTTGTTTAAGTATATTCTTATTGGTCAATAAAATCCAAGCCAACTTTAATATTAAAACATTGATCTTATTTGTCAGCAGAGTTATGTTTTGTAAACATTTTTTTATTTCAACCAAACAAATTTCAAGTTTAGAGAGTGATTGTTTACTTGCATTGAGTTGACTATAATCGATATTAAACAATTATGTTAAATTTTATTAGAAAATTAAAACGCTGCAATTTTATTGGCCTGCACTTTTTCATTTCCATACAGTTAGATTGTAATTTAAAAGCATTTATGACTTGTTTACATCCATTGAATTTGGTATAATCTATATTAACCAGTTGTATTGAATTCGATAGTAAAATTAAAACCTGCAATTTCATTAGACAGTAAATTTTGTAGCAATTTGAGCGAAGTGTGAAAATATGAATAATCTTCAGATAAGGTTAGTGACTCAATCTAGGTTGTTTATATATACTTGTATATTGAGTTAATTAATAAGTGTAATCCCTATTAGTATATAAAATCAAATCCAATTGTGATGTTAAATCCTGCTGCTGGATTCTGATTGGCTAATGCATATTGACACCTTTTGTGAAAGGTGTGAGAATATTTCAGAATTTGGATCCAGATTCAAATCCCCACCATATACGGAATATATGGCACAAATTTGCTCCAATAGAAATTCCAGGAGCGATCAGATGGTCCGATCTTGACATAAGGCATTTCCTATGCTAGGAGCTGCACTAAAGAGCCATAGCAAATACATTGAGAGATACAGACCATTGGAATGCAAGATTGAGATAATCCTCCTTATTAGTGCAGCTCCTAGTATGGGAGATGCCTTATGTCATGATACTGTGTAGAATCTAGCTAGATGAACCATGGATATAAATTCTCGAATATTCAATTCATTCATTTCGACCTGGTATCGTATCATATTGACCGGAATATGTGCAGATATGGTATGTCACACTTTAACTGGCACAGCTCCGTATGCCATTGTCACACACCCTTAACACTTGTGGTTGCACTTCACACATCTATATTTATAATTATGACTATGACTCCCACAGTTTGTAGGAAACCCAATGTTATCATATCAAACAAAGTTCTTAGATTTGACCATTTTCATGAACTTTTGAGTTGTGGCATGACATGATGCAGGCCTCTCAGGAACCGTTCCGTTAATTAGGTATTCAGATTTCTCAGAATTGTTCCATCCGTAAATTATGTCCTTTTTCCATGTAATCATATCTGAATACAGAGTATTAATCACCGTTACGGTGCGAATCTATTCAACTTTAATTATTTGTTACGGTTGACTCAGGTTCAACCGGACCACTTAAAGTCTGGTGGCTTCGGCCCTGATATAACCATATTCACCCAAATCAAGAATTTGTATAATATTAATTAACAAGTCAGAATACGCGTATGTGATTTGACTATAAAAGTACTATCCTCAGATTTTCTCCATGAATCTGTCGATTACTGCTTCTGTCTTGTGAAGCTCCTCCCTTTAATTTGTAGAGTTAAGTTCAGTATAAAACCTCTCCCAATTTTACTCGAGAGTGTCCATGAAACCAAACACCCTCAAACTAAGTCTCATAATCTTGAAATCCTGACACCTCTGGCTCTGACACGTGTCACCTATGTCTGACAACACTAACTGGAGACCAACCTTTCAACCGTTTCTAAGCAAAAAGCCTCCATTTGTCCCATTTCCGCGCCAAATTTGCTCCCAGTTTCCATTAATTCCTATCAACCCGGTTCCATTATTCCCACAAAATTCCATTAATTGTCTCCCTAGCAACATAAATTCATTCCTTAAAACACTCGGATAATCCATGGTTTCCATTTCAATTACTTTCATCGTCACATCCCTAACTACAGCGCTTACCTTTCCCTAGCAACCAACCCTTCTTTCAACTATTTCATGTGTTGTCATTATTAGCAAATAGTTTAACAAATCTGATTTGAGATTGTGGCTTAGCTGAAATGCCCTCAAACTCCAAGAAGCCTCTCTACCTGGGAACCTGTCTAGACGACCTGCACAAGTTGGGAGTGGTCGAGATTGGGAAGAGAGAGGATCCAGAGAAACACCTGAAAGTCGCGGAGAAAGCTTTCGCGAAAGCGGAGGAACTTTGGATCGAAGGCGACGAAGAGAAATCGTTCGTGCTTTTCATGCGCTACCTCAACTCTATCGAAGGCGCGAAGAAAACTCTCGACTATTCTAAGACTCCAAAGAAGTTCTCTGTCTTCATCAGTAAGGACAAGTTCATGACCTCGATTTCTCGCGGAGAGGAGCTGAAGGAGAATCTGAAGAAGCGATACGCGGAGAGGAGAGAAGCGGAAGAGAAAGTGAATGCAGTGCAAGACTTTAGAGACACTCAGCTCCCTTCTGTGCCGACTCACGAGACAGAAGTAGAAGGTCCGTTTATTTCCCCTGGAGAGCTCCTCCCCCTGCTCACCTCACGGCCCCCTACGGCCGTGGTTCTAGACTGCAGGGGTGCAGGGGACCGGGACAAAGGGGTGGTGACTGAGCTCCCGTGTGTCCCCCTCCCAGCCGACAGACCCCTTCTCTCCCACTCGCTAGCGGACATAAAGTCCCTTCTCTCTCCCATTCGCGTCCAGCTGAGAGACGTTCTCCTGGTTCTGATGGACGCCCGCTCCCAGGAGATAACCACGCCCAGGGACTGCCCCCTCCTGAAGCTGAGAGAGTCCCTGTCCGACTTGGACACAGAAGGACAGCTGGGAGGACCCCCGCGCGTTCTGGACGGAGGCTACGAGGCCTGGAGTCTCCACTACCCCGCCTACTCAGCTGGAGCCAGCCAATTAACGGCCTTCACACCTTCAACTGGTGATGACGTCACGTTCCCTTCTATCGACTCGCCCCCGCCGCGGCCCAAGGAGGATTTCTTCAAACCGAGACGAGCTCCTCCCCCCACGCCCGCTAGCCGTCCGACGCAGGCCTCTCTCTCCCAGCCCGACTCTGCTCTGGATCCAGAAGACAGTGGCGGCATCAACGATAGCATTGAGACTAGCATGCCTATCTACAACACAGGTAACTACAGTAGAATTTGCTACGATATCTCAAGATATCACGGAACTAAATCATCCATGGTTACTTAATACTAGCATCTCAAGATATCACGGAACAGTACTAACCGAGTTCTACTGAACTATAATCGACGGAAGCGGTTAGGCCTGACCAAAAAATGTTGTCATTTGTCCGAATCAATTCTTGGAATATTGCCACTTGAAATTGAAATGCCAATTTTCCACTCAATTGGACAATATTTTGAACTTTAAAAGCTTCACACTTTCTGATATATATATAATTTCCAAAATGTTCTAAAAAAACTAAAATTACGATTCGGAGTTTCGGACAAATAACAATATTCCAAATTACGATTCGGACAAATGACAGTTAACGCAATTCGGACAAATGCTGCGTCCCCCTTGAGATCGTAATATTTTGAGATATCGTAGCATTCTGAGATTTTGTTTGGGTTACTCAAATGGCCTTGTGGTTCAATTGGTTTCATTGTGGCACCAAATTGTGGCACATGACAAAATTTGATGGCACGCGGCACAATTTAGTGGCACGCGACTTAATTTACTATGGTAGAATCCCATATGGACCATAAATTAAATTATAATTGATCCATGGTCCATATGGAGTTCTAGCATAGTAAATTGTGCCGCGTGCCATCAAATTTTGTCTTGTGCCTCAATTTATTGTCACGATGAAACAGATTGAACCACAAGGCCATTTGAGTAACCCAAACAAAATCTCAGATCGCTACAATATCTCAAAATATTACGATCTCAAGATATCACGGTACTAAATCATCCATGGTTACTTAATACTAGGATCTCAAGATATTACACACAAGTTCTAACAGAGTTCTACTGAGCTATAACAGAGCTATCCTGCCAATCCTAGCCAATGGCCTGACCACTTTAAAACTCCCTCCGCCGTCTCTGTCCTACCAATCACTTTGACATTTCAGCTCAACTTATTCGTGCTCTATGAATGATGACGTAATTTAAACACTATTGCCCTGGGATTTTTCTATTTATAGTAAATACCCCTGCGTTTTGTGGCTTAAACCAGAAGTAACGCGATATATTCCTATAGCAACCATGGATATCGATTCTTAACTGAAATTAGGGATATTTGCACAATTTCGAAATAATTTGGCTTAATAAATAGTCAATAATTATTCGTTACGTTCACTAATTTCGGCTTTCTTTAATGATTAAATATTTTTAATTTAAATAAAATAACTGTTAATTATAAATATGTTTAATTCCACCAGCATCAATATTCAGTTACCTCGTATATCATCATTATTGTCAGTATTCAGTATTCTCTCATTGTATTTCAGATGTAGGGAATTTAATACCATGGATGGCTGCCCCCATTGTTACTAGAGTAACTAGCGATACTATCACTAGCATACTTACCAACCCTCCAGGCATCCCTGGATTATCCAGAGAAATGACTTGTGATCCAGGGATTTTGAGCTTTCAACTAACCTATAATAATTTCCATTAATGGAATATAATTTATGAAATTTATTCTTCCGCACTGTTTAGCAAGTCTTCAAGGATCCTGGAAAATTTCCTAAAACTCACGAGTTTCGAACGCGTAAGATAACATTGTATACCTTTCTTTAAATAGTTTACTTGTCCTTTTCGAAATATTTAATTACATATATTCGGCCTTTATTTAAAATCCAGGAAATTCCCTAGATATCCAGGGATTTCCCTGGATTGCGCAATTCGAAATTTAACCTGTCTATTGATTCATGCTAATTTAGTCAATAAAATAAAAATATGATAACATCCAGGGATTTACCATTGAAATCCAGGGAAATTCTCCAGAGGAGTTGGTAGGTATGCACTAGAGTCAGATACATTGTCGCTCAGTACCATATAAGTATTCAGTTATTTGATATTGAGTGATAGCTGATGGATCTTCTTATACAATCACAGCAGTGAATATTTCATTACTGAATATTGTCTACAGGTAGTGACGTCATCAGCACAGGAGACAGCTCAGCTGCACTGAATAGAGATGTCACAGATGAAACTGACACTCTCCTCAACCCAGTGGTCCCTTCCGCCCCCTTCCTCCCTCCCAACGGACACACTGAGTCCACTCACAACCCTAACATCTACATTCCAACTGCCATTCTCGCTCCTAGGCTGCCTTACCCAAGCAACTCATTCCCTCAAGAGAGACCAGATTTCCTGACGAACTCCCTTCCTCCCAAACCAGCTGACTTCTCCGTCCTAGCAGCTGATCCGTCCGCCAGTCTCCCACCGACGCAGGCAAGAGCGGGACCTGCGGCCGAGGAGATGGGCAGGGAGCTGGAAGAGAAAGAGCGGCGGCTGCAAGCACTGGAGACTGAATTGGCCGAGAAAGAAGGCCTGGAAGAGAAGATCCGGACTCTGGAGAAACAGGTCTCCGTGGAGCAGAGGGAGGTTGAACTCCAGAAGCGGAAGATGCTCCTGGAGATAGCCAATGAGAAGTCCCAGGCTGACCGCGAGCTGGGAGAGAAGCAGCGACAGCTGGCACAGATGGAAGAGCTCGCGAAACTGAAACTGCAAAGAGAGAAAGAGACACTCGAACAGGACAAGGCACGCATCCTTCACGCACAGAGTCAGCTGGCACAGGAGAGGAAACAGGTGGAGCTAGGCAAGCAGGAGCTCGAAAAGCAGAAACTGGAGTTCGAAAAGGTGAAACGAGCAGTTTTGGAGCAGCAAAAGTTAGCCCAACAAGCGCAAGCGGCCAACCCTTCGCACCAGTTCACGACTGGAGAAGCGGAGAGTCCGCAGATGCAGTTGAACCATGGATTACCGCCTGGCTGGAGGAAGCTGTTCGACTCTAGCACGGGGCGGTTCTACTACCAGGACGACAAGACCAAGACGACACACTGGAACCCCCCCACCTCCTGGATAGTCTCCCAGCAGCCGAACATCATGCAGGGGAAGGCGAAAGGAGCGCTCTTGTCTTCTTTCCAGGAGCCAGCCACTCCCTCTACTCCCAAGCCCCCCTCCCAGCCCAGTGCCACTCCCTCTCCCGCCACAGGACACTCCGCCACACCTCAGATAGACCGAACCACCAAACCCGCTCCCGTTAGGACCCCAGAGATCCCCTCGCGTTCCACCAAGCACCCCTCCCTCTCCAACCCGTACTACCCTCAGGTGTTGGCGCGCATTCAGGCCAAGGCCAAGTCCCGCGTCTTCGATCCGACACACGGGGGACTAGGGCCGGTCCTGACCGGACTGAAGAACCTCGGCAACACCTGCTTCATGAACTCCATCCTGCAGTGTCTGAGCGCCACCTGTCCGCTGGCCGAGTACTTCATCTCGCTGCGCTTCGTCCAGCACGTGAACCCGGGGAACCCGCTCGGAATGGGCGGGGAAATGGCGGAGGAGTTCGCCTTCCTCGTCCAGACGCTGTGGCGCGGGAACTACAAGAGCATAGCCCCGCGGGACTTCAAGCATGTCCTGTCCAAGTTCGCGCCCCAGTTCTCCGGGAGCCAGCAGCACGACTCACAGGAGTTCCTGGCCTTCCTATTGGACGGTCTGCACGAGGACCTGAACAAGGTGATGAGGAAGGAGTACATACAGGAACAGGACAACAACGGCGTCCCCGATGAAAAGGCGGCCCTCACTTCCTGGGAGAACCACTTGAAGAGGAACGACTCTGTCATCGTGGACCTGTTCCAGGGACAGTTCAAGAGCACCCTCACCTGTCTCCAGTGCGGCTTCTCTTCTGTCACGTTTGAGGCCTTCATGTACCTCTCCGTCCCCATCCCAAGCTCCCCCCACGTGACCCTCGTCGACTGCGTGCGCCACTTCACCAAAGCAGAGCGGGTGTCGGGCAGTAACAGTTGGTTCTGCGCCCGCTGCAAGACACACAGAGACTCGGCCAAGCAGCTCCAGATATGGAGACTGCCCCCCGTGCTGCTCATCCACCTGAAGAGGTTCTCCTTCGTCGGGAAGTGGAAGCAGAAGCTGGACACGAGTGTCTCCTACCCCTTGTCCGGACTGGATCTGTCCACTATGACTCTAGGCCCGCTCAAGTCCACTCCCTACCAGCTGTTCGCAGTCTCGAACCACACGGGGACGCTGGACGGAGGACACTACACCGCTTTCGTGCGGCACGCTGTCAACAAGAAGTTCTACACTTTCGATGATAGTGTCGTGCGGGACATGTCTGCCTCCAGCGCCGTGAGTAAGAATGGGTATATGTTGTTCTACACCTCTGTGGACTTCACACCTAAACTGAAGCTGTAGCTTCACCACGTGAGATGTCTGTGTATCATTATCAGTGGATTGTATTGGGTTTTGCATGCCAATCTGGTCTGTTAATTTATAAAGAATAGTTTCTGTCCAATTAACTCAATACTTCAGTCTACACTTAATCTTGTGTAATTGGGAAAGTTTCTAAACCGTTGAGTGACCAAAGCTGGGAATTTTTCAATGCTAATACTTCCGTTTGATACCGTAAACTGGGGCGACTTTGGCCCTAAGAGGTGACTTTGTCCCACAATAGCAAATTTAATAAAATATACTCAAACTTATGAATCAATGTTATCACATTGATAATATGTTGAATCATAGCCTACTATAATAAGGCCTAAGAGTAACTCGCAAATTTGGCACTAGGGATGCAGTAGAAGATGGTTGAAGAAATACATGAGCTGCCTTAAATCATTAACAAAGCACAATAGAGCTTAGGAATGTACTACCAGCATATATAAATATGGTGTCAAAGCACCCATATCCGTTGCTAAAATTTAGATTAGTCATCAAATGATTGCGCAACAGGCTATATTTGGGTCAAATTTAGTGATTTTCAGAAGTCGTTTAAGGGCACTTCTAAGTGTTTTTATTATAAAGTTTTTCGCATAGAACTGAGAAGTGAATGTGTTAATGCGAAAAATTGGGAATTTTTTCATGGAATGTTCTTACATTCCAGTGTTGCTATGGAAACGTGTTTTGGTGAGTTGGGGCTATATCTTGAAAACGGCGATAGCTAGACATTCAAATTTAATCTCATTCGATAGCAAATAGGCTACTTCCTATTAAGCTATAATACAATTTATATGTCTTAATTCAATAATTTACGAGTTATTAGACAATTTATCATATTGGTCACATTTGGTAATTTGTCGAATATCTCGTAAACCATTGAATTTAGACACAGAAATTGTATTATAGCTAAATAGGAAGTAGCCTATTTGCTATCAAATGGGATTATATTTGAATGTCTAGCTATCGCTGTTTTCAAGATATAGCCCCAACTGACCAACACACGTTTCCATAGCAACACTGGAATGTAAGAACATTCCATGAAAAAATTCCAAATTTTTAGTATTAGCACATTCACTTCTCAGTTCTATGCGAAAAACCTTATAATAAAAACACTTAGAAGTGCCCTTAAACGGCCTGTGAAAATCACTAAATTTGACCCAAATATAACCTGTTGCGCAATCATTTGATGGCTAATCTAAATTTTAACAACGGATATGGGTACTTTGACACCATATTTATATATGCTGGTAATACATTCCTAAGCTCTATTGTGCTTTGTTAATGATTTAAGGCAGCTCATGTATTTCTTCATCCATCTTCTACCGCATCCCTGGTAAAGTTACTCTTAGGCCTGTTGCGTGGTATTCTGAGGCACCGTGGTATTTTGAGGCACTAGCCAAATTAACCATGGATATTCAACTTGCGTGGTATTCTGAGGTACCGTGGTATTCTGAGGCAACACCAACATGTGATCATGATGCGATCATTTACACAGTTATAATTTAGACAATGACTTTCCATTTGAGTAGTGATACTTGTATGTTTTCCCTGCTCTTATTAGTGTATTGTGCTTCATGACCTGGAATGCTTATTTAATAATACCTTTATTCGTCTCATTATTCAGGACATACAATACAAATAGAAAAAAATCTGTGAGTACTGTTGCGTGGTATTTTGAGATATATCGTAGTATTCTGAGATTTTGTTTCGCTTACTCAAATGGCCTTGTGGTTCAATCGGTTTCATCGTAACCTGATAACCACCGCCACCAAATTGTGGAACATGACACAATTTGATGGTACGCGACACAATTTACTATGGCAGAACCCCATATGGACCATGGATAAAGTATATGTTTCATTCATGGTCCATATGGGG
>OY725493.1:639163-896752 GCA_963281255.1 Aphrocallistes beatrix
GTTTCATTCATGGTCCATATGGGGTTCTACCATAGTAAATTGTGTCGCGTACCATCAAATTGTGTCATGTTCCACAATTTGGTGGCGGTGGTTATCAGGTTACGATGAAACCGATTGAACCACAAGGCCATTTGAGTAAGCGAAACAAAATCTCAGAATACTACGATATATCTCAAAATACCACGCAACAGTACTCACAGATTTTTTTCTATTTGTATTGTATGTCCTGAATAATGAGACGAATAAAGGTATTATTAAATAAGCATTCCAGGTCATGAAGCACAATACACTAATAAGAGCAGGGAAAACATACAAGTATCACTACTCAAATGGAAAGTCATTGTCTAAATTATAACTGTGTAAATGATCGCATCATGATCACATGTTGGTGTTGCCTCAGAATACCACGGTACCTCAGAATACCACGCAAGTTGAATATCCATGGTTAATTTGGCTAGTGCCTCAAAATACCACGGTGCCTCAGAATACCACGCAACAGGCCTTATATATAGTAGGCTATGGTTGAATCATAGCCTACTGTATATAAGGCCTGCCATCTACTTGAAAAATCTGGACTAGGGATGCACTAGTGGACGATTATTATAATGAACCACAACTTTTAATAATGATTTTATCACTAGCTTAATCAATGAGCATACATTATGTGAAGTTGTTTCCCCCATATTCTCTATCACAAATATTTAACCTAGCCTCCATAATCCTTCTCAGCAGCAGATCACTTTCCATTTTAAGATGCAAGGGTACCGATGCAAGAACTCAGAGAGAGACATTTGACCGACGTTTCGATTCCCGTTCTCCATCCAAAGGATCCTGTTGAAGGGGATACATACAAAACCAAAAGTGGGGACTGGAGCTAAACCATATTGCCTTTCATGGTGTCCTCTTAATTGCTCGTCGATATCTAAAATACACGGACTCTGTTCCCTGGAGTAAAAGGAAGAATATTGCTTAACAAGGAGACTCCTAGCTTGAAATATGAGATTGAGGAGAAAGAGAAATACCTGTCAGGAATTTGCAAGCTCTAAAAGGTAAGTATATTTGCTTTCAATTAATACTAGCAAATTGTATTTGTTCCATCTGACAATTGTATCCGAATTATTATATTCTGGCTAATCTTAAAAAACATCTCGGAGGATGTCATAGACAGCGAATGGGTCCTATCCCCAAGGGGGTGATACTTTGAAAATAATTGTTTAAAATTTGTGGGAAAATTTGTGGGTTATATTTCACATGCAGGTCGCTTGGCCATAGCAATACCAATACTGATCATTATATATGTATTTCAATGAAGTATTTATTTCAGTAAACACAGGGGGGAGCTCCCCGACCTTCGGCGTCTATGATGTTTTCTCGTTTATCCTGAAATAGTCATTTTTATCTACATATGTAGAGGGTGCGTCAAAAGCAACAAGGAATAATTTGTATTATTGAAAATTGTTCTACAGAGATCTAATCTGCAAAGTAAAAGTTAATTGTATCACAGCTTTCAATAAATAAGTGCAACATTTTAGTCAGAAGAATATCTAGTAATAGTTTACTATGATCATGACCCGCGCTATCCAAACAATATTCTTGAAAAGTATATCTGAGGAAGTTCTTCGGTCCAAATCAGGGTTGCCGTGGGAATGGGAATCCCCATAGGATTCCTATGGGGATTCACACAGGGTCCTAAAGAGATTCCCACAGGGTCCTCCCATAGGATTGCTGTAGGAATCCTCATGGGGATTCCTATGGGAATCCCCATGGGGATTCCCACAATAATTCTATGGGGATGGGATCGAATGGGAATTTCATTCCCACGGCAACCCTGGTATAAATGCATTTGTATTCAATACAGCAAAGACCCTGGCGCAAAAATAGTTGCATCACAGTTCAGGGTTGGGGTCAATTACAATTATACTTAGGTCATTTCAAAAGTACTGATCACTATTGATTTTTGACAGCTAGTGTATATCGAATGTACCAATTAATATAATCCAGATAGCATTACCCATTCTCTCTTAATATCTAAAAGAATTTTTAAGATAGCATAAGTATTTTTCTTATAATCATCATTTCAATCTTGTCAGTTTTGGCTACTTATACATTTATGGCTTCAAAATCGTCAATTATTGAGCAAGAGCAAAGGGCGTATATCAAGTTTCGTTCACTGCTGAAAGATTCGAGCAGGTACATCCACAATGATCTCGTGGAAGTTTGTGGAGATCAAGCACTTGCTTATTCCACGGTTAGAAGATGGGCTCGACTATTTCGAGAGTGAAGAGACAGCATTGAAGATGAGCCTCGGACGGTAGGCCTAAATCTGCAACCTGTGAACCCTCAATTGAGTTGGTTGGTGAATTTCTTCGAAATGACCCTTGCTGCTCTATTGAAGAGATTTCTTAGTATACGGATATCTCAACGGGAAGTATTTACCGCATTCTGAAGGAAGATCTCGGAGTAAGGAAGGTTTTCGCTCGGCGGGTGCCGTATTTGCTGTCAGAGGCCCGGATGAAACAGAGAGTAGAATGTTGTGAAAATTTTCTACATTACGAAAAATTTGATGCAAGGCGACTCTATGAGATAGTAACAATAGATTAAACTTGGATTTACTATTCACAACCTAAATCGAAGGAAAAATCTAAGTGTTGGCTGCATCCGGGCGAACCCCGACCTAAAAGACCGCGTCCAGATTTCCGTGCCAAGAAGGTAATGTACGCAATTGCATTTGATGCCTACGGCCCAGTTGCTCAAGTTTGCGTTCCGAAGGGCCAGGATGTTACTGGAGACTTTTATTGCACTAATGTGCTCGCAGAAATCAGTAAACACTACACAGAGCGTCGGCCGAGAACTGGTCCTCGTGGAATACAACTTCTACATGATAATGCCAGTAGCCATAAAACTAAACAAGTCGCCGCATACATCGAGGATATAGGGATGAAAACACTGAATCACCCTCCCTATTCCCCTGACCTAAGTCCTTGTGACTTCTGGTTGTTTTCAAAGCTGAAAAGTCATCTCTCTGATAAGGAGTTCACTAGCCGAATGGAGATCGGAATCGCCGTTCATAAGTACCTGAAATCGATCCCACAGACGGAGTATAAAAAGACATTTCGCTGCTGGGTAGACCATCTAAAAGAGTGTATTCGCGTCAAGGGAGACTATTTCGAGAATATGTAATTAAATAACACATCAGTCGTTGCTTAATATCAAATTGGTGGGGGGTGATCAGTACTTTTGAAATGACCTAAGTAATTGTGTAATTAGTAGTTAATTATAATTACACTGTAATTGAAGTGTAGTTGTAATTGAAAATTTTACTTACCTTGAAATTGATTCGTGATTATAATTGAACAAATGTAATTGACCCTATTGTTGTTACCCGACTTTTGAAATTATTAATCATTTAATTAAATTTTGTAGATATTATTACATGTTGACCTCTTTTCTAGAAACAGACCCTTGGAACATCATTTTGGACTGTTCGTGTGATGTCTGTTTCGAGCTATCAAATCTCATATTTTGAAATATTGAAACGGACGTATTCATATTTTCTATTCACAATGTGTACAGAGCGAGCGAGTAGGAGAAAGAAAGAAAGAAAGAAGAAAAGTATTGAAGATCTTTTTTATTGCCATTTTAACCTTTCTATTATATAATATGATACATGTTGTTCTTAGTAATTCATTAAATATGTTCAAAATAAAATATTAACTGTATTAGAATAGGGAATAATGGAAAACAGACTTATTAAATGGCCTAATTGGTTAATATACACATTCTTATAGAATTTTATTTTCCCGTCCTCTACCGCATCCCTGGTACATTAGATGTTAGGCCTTATATAGAGTAGGCTATGGTTGAATGAAACTCAATATATCTACAGGTATTTAAACCGCAATATTTCTAAGTTTGAGTATATTTTATTAAAATTGCTATTGTGGGACAAAGTCACCTCTTAGGGCCAAAGTCGCCCCAGTTTACGGTACTCAATTTGAACTTTATATCTGTGAGACAACAGGGGAAAGTAAACAATTTATTTCGTATTTTGCTTTTTAATCGAATAAGAATAACTTTAAATTCTATTCATACATTAATGCCCAGAGCTTCCAAAGTATATTTTCAAATGTAATACGTATTTACGCTTTAAATCGTAGTGAGATTTCCCGTATGAATCTACGACACCATGGAAAGCTCCATACAAATAATGTAAAGTGGATCTATTCATAAAGGAATATGCTCTCAAACTGTGAGAAATATTCTATTTATATTTTCATTTTGAAACTCGACACAAATATTTATTCTCAAGAAAATAAGATTCCATCTTCACTCGTCTACACTCATAGATGTACCAATGTATGGTGGTGTTGCGAATTTAGAGTGACAGTATTAATTGTATTAGAAAACCATGGATGCCGTAGAATTTAAATGGGAATATTAATTCCTTATTATAGGAAATTATCTCACCGGGAAACTCATGCGATTTGCTCCAAATCACGTTAATTTCATGTAATTGAAAATCGCATTAATTTCTTTGATCGTTTAATTTCATATAATAAGGTACAGTAGAACGGATAATACGTTCTTCGGTTTAGTACGTACTCATTTCTCTGAACCAAAATCAATCTCTATAATATAGATTTATATGTAATAGTACAAACTCGGTTAGTACGTACTTACAGATAGTACGTATTAATAATTCCTTCCCGAAGGGGTACGTCTTATCCGAGTTCTACTGTATTAGTATTCTCACTCAAAATTCTATGCAACAGTACTAAGGATATCTCTGAAATGGAATTGAAAGGGAGACCTCACACTGTTCGAAGTGAATTTCAAGCATTACCAGATCCTCGCATTTTGAAAACGCACCTACCTTACAGACTAGTTCCCAAGCACCCTAAAGTGAAATATATATATTGTCTTAGAAACCCTAAGGACAATGTGGTCTCCAATTATTACCACACATGTGGGAAAGTTGGGTATAGATTTGACGGCTCTTTTCAACAGTATTTTGAACTGTGGATTAGTGGCAGAGTGTCCTATGGGAGTTGGTACGATCACATTTGGTACGATCACATTTTAGAATGGTGGGAGTATAAGCATGCACCTAATACACTATTCCTCTCTTACGAGGAACTGCATTCTAACTTCAACCTTAAAGTTGAAGAAATTGCAAAATTTTTGGGAGTAAAACTGACTGAAAAAGTATTTGAATTGATTCAGAGTTGCACGCGGGCCGAAATTTGTAACCGCGACCCGCAATTTTAAGTTAACCCGGCCCGCAAGAAGCCCGCATAAATATTTTTGGCCCACTTTGTTAGTTACCAACTATAGAGAGACACTTAGGGAATCCTTTTATGGGAGTGAGTTTCTGCAAACACAAATAAGTGGAAACTAACAAAGTTCCATTTACTTAAGTATTCCTTAATTGGCACCTCGTGACAGTTAAAAACATCGTCTCGGTTGTCATCGCGGGGAGTCCTGCCAATATTTCCGGCCCGCGGAGTCCGCAAACTATTATATTCGGGCCACGGGTAGCCCGCGGGCCGTGCTGGCCCGCGTGCAACTCTGAATTGATTGTAAAGGAATCAGAGTTCGGGAAGATGAAGAATAATGATCTTTTCTATTTGAAAGGAGGAGTGAAGGAACGAGGAAATGAGAACGACTTGCACGTACGAAAGGAGTGGTAGGTGAGTGGAAGAATGTGTTAACTCAGGAACAAAATCAGAAAATCGAAGAAATGATGGAGAGTAAACTGAAAAGAAGTGTTCATGAAAAACTAATTTTCGAATTGTAGAGTATAGATAAAGATTCGACATATATTTCCTCAGAGCTACGCCACTTTATTCAGAGGCATACTTATCCTTCAATGTAGCATTGACAAGTTTACTGGGCAATCCCTCGAGCCTATTATAAGTCATGGCAGCATTGCAAAAACTCTGAAAAACAACAAAAAATCTTATTTGCAACGCAAAAAAACTACAAACAAAAATACAAACAAAAACTACTCTCTTATTACTTATCTCCCTCGTATCAACTGATCTAGACCAGGGTTTCAAAATACTTCATTCGGTTTGTGTGTCTTTTCCTCATCATAATAAGTACCCTGCTATCTGATCTCATTAGGGTCTGCTCAATACTCAATCAATATTTGTAGTGTGCATATATGAACATAACGGACAGAATACGTCATTCAGTTTGTGTACTACTGTAGTATATTCACCTGACAATGATAATAGAACATGATTAATTCAAAAGATTTCATGTTGTAGACTGTATTCTTTTATTACAACATAATATAATGGTTAATATAATAACTTCTTTACGTCCTAATTTGTTAACTGCCCTTCGGTGGTGGAAAAAGAATGTCACCCAAACATCAAACAATATACGTATACAACATCTCATAATGAAATCACAAAGTACAATAATTATTAAACAGACATCATTATTGATGCTACAGCTTGAACTAAGAAGTATACTAATGGCCTAACAACACTAAATAACAGTCCTAGTTACTTATCAATCTACAACAAACTACATATCAATACTGTCTGCATGTAGGACATAAACGTGACGGTTACACATCAGACAAGAGTAGATATTCTTCACTACCTTGCAGCAATCTCTGAAGGTAATTCTGGTTATGGAGAGACCAGAGAGCAGAGCACTTATCATGATGAGGAAAAGAACTGCTGGAATCCCGAATTGTATTATATAGCCCGGCAGGAAGCCTCCTAATGCACCACCCATGCTATCAATAAAAGAGATGATACCTAAAATAGTACCAACCGAGTTGGTGTTACTTTCCAAAGAATTGTATTTGCTTAGAGCTATTGGGATTGAGAGAGCCATGATCACGTAAGCTCCTCCCAAAGTGAATCCTATAAAGAAGAGTATCACCAGGTTGTAGACTAGCTTAACCGTGTAGAGGAGGTAGTAGCAGGAGAGAAGCAGAATAGAGAGGTATAAGTAGAGTGTGATGGCGATTGAGTGGGATTTCAGTAAGTAGGATAACCCCCCTCCTGTAGCTACCCCTGCCATGCCACCTAAGTCTAAGACAATCGAAAAGATGGAAGAAATCGAGGTTGCATAAGAAACTCCTTCGATCTCTGAATGTTTGATGATATAAGGAAACCAGAAAACGAACAATAGAAAGCAACGAAAATAAAAAATCGCGAGATTGAATATTCCACAACCTCTGGGATGCGAAGGGCTTTGCAGATGAAGATCCCTCTTTCTTTAGGTTTTTGATTTCTGTTTAGAGTTGAAGTGAGTTTGGACGCTTTCTCATTGTGATGGAGGTATTTCGGACCAGGGACTAGAAATAGAAATACTAAAATGGTTGCAGTGGCAGCAATTATTGATCCAGAGTAGAAAGAAGCACCCCACGCGTAGTCCGACCAGATACTGGCAAGAGGCCGACCAATAATTCGAGACACTGGAAGAAGTGGATCATATGCCAATTATAATGCCACTTCTCTTTCCATCAAACCACTTCCCAAGCACCCCCAGACACCCACACAGCCCACAAGCACCAAGTCCTAGCAAAATCTGTGCAAACACGTAGTAGGGGAAAGAATGGATTTCGAGATAATAGCCAGATCCAAATAGAGTGGAGTAGAGGAACAGGATTAACCCAGTAAAGCACATGTTGTAGCGGTAGTCAAAATGATCGGAAACATTTCCGATGATCAAATTTAGGATTCCATATGAAAATAAGGCGACAAAATTAAGCGCTCCCAGCAAAGTGTTCCCGTAGTCTCCAACGAATGGTTCCCAGGCCGAGCAGTTCTTATTCTCAGTTGAGTTTGCAATGGACGGGTGTTCTGTTTCATTTTTGAATATGCATGGAGGATTGAGAGTTCCTTTGACAGAACCGAGCAGAGTGTAGCAGTAAAAAAGTGCGAAGTAGAAGTAGTATGTGAGCACCCATGCTAATACCTTGTAGAGCGACTGTTTGTATTTTGTTGGAAATCTTAGTACTGTTAGTACTTTATCTAATAACTCGATTGGATATTGAATTGCAATGAACTTATCAACGGTGTTCATTTCTAAAATTTATCTTTCAAACCGTTCTAATTCATACATTTTATACTTTATTATTGAGGTAGTGATAGGAATTATTGTGTTGAGTTGTCCCGTGATGGCCATATTGCACGGGAGAAGTGAAAACTCCACCCACAATTGCATCCTACACTAATGTAATATAATAGCATAACTCAAGCTCCAAAATATATTTTTTTAAATGTCAGTGGGAAGAATGTTGGTGCAGCTCCATTGAATCACTCTTAGGACATGAATGATGATATTTAAGCTCTACATATTGAATAACATACACCGTAGTAATCATTGAGATCTCGTTTAATGAATTTACTCGCAATAAAGTATTGCTATACTTGCATTGTAATCATATTTTCCCATGGTACACCAATCAGATTTCAAGTTTGAGGGATAATTATGATTTATGTTTATATAAATGGAGTTAGGTCTAATCCCTACTAATCAAGCAAATCAAATCAAACTTTAATATATTAAATCCCTGGATTCTGATTGGCTAATACATTTTGACACCTTTTGTGGAAAGGTGTGAATATATTTCAGAATTTGCACCCAGGTTCGAACCTCCACCATATAAGGAATATATGGCCAAAATTTGGTGCAAGGTACAAAAGAGTTTCCAAGCAGACGTACGTTCGACGCCGATCATGACATAAGGCAACTTCTATGCTAGGAGCTTCACTAAAATTATTAATTGACTCTGTTATTGGAAATATTATGACAACTCTGAATAGATTACCTATCCTGTGGCTAGCCTCAATCCTCACCAATCCTCATCCCGAGTTAGTTTAATTGTGAAATAGTATATACTTGAATCGATGATATTATAACAGTGTACCTGAAATACCACAGAAGTGTTGTGAACAGAGGGATAGCCAGGGTACGGGACATGCAGCCTAGGACGCAAACCCCAAAAAGCTGTGCCACTAAAAGTTCACAAATTAGCACTGGGAACCGCAACCCTCTCACGGAGCGAATGGAATTGCCGCACCCTAAAATTGGACTGGCTACGCCTCTGATTGAGGGTTAACGAAATTATGGATAAATTAAAGGGATATGAATGGTGAGTGGACATTACAGTTCATTGAGTGGATGTTCAGGGATTGGTGGACTCGAGAAAGAATTTGGATGGTATTAAGATAGACTGAGGGGCTTCCTATCAAACAGAACTGATTGAAATCGTCCTAACTCCTAGAGAAAAAATACAATTCAATTACTATTTGAGTGGAGTCTATGCGACACAATACTTCAAAACCAAATTAGTTTTGGGATCAATTCTATTTATAATAATCCCGGTTTTATATGGCTTCCCCACTCAAAACGACTTAACCGGAAATGAGAGCAAAATTATTAGTCTATTAATAGATACGTTTATGCAATTCGAACTCCTAAACAGTGTTTTGATAATCAAAATTTTCCTATTAAAATGGGAATTAAAGTGTGCTTGGGATCGAAAAAATGAAAAAAGAAAGTTACACAGGATGATTGTGCAGCTACAGTAAGTGACGAGGGGAATTTAAAAATATTTATAGAACTCGAATTCAAAGTGTGAAACCAGATTTCAATTTCAGAGTTTGGGAAAAAGTATAAAGAAATACATGACATCTATATCGTAAAGAGAATAAATCTATACAGATTTGATTTAATTCAGGTTGACATGGAAAAAAGTATACAATACAAGTATAGCAATACTATATTATGCACATATCCTAAGAGTAATTTAATGGAGCTGCACTAACATTCTGCTGAAGGACATTTTAAAAAATCTATTTTGGAACTTGATTTATGCTACTATACAAGTATTACATTAGTGTTGTATGCAATTGTGGGTGGAGTTATTATGTCTCCCGGCAACATTGCCATCACGCGACACCACAACACAAGTAATTTTTGTTACTACCTCAATAATAAAGTATAAAATATACGGATAAGAACGGTTAAAAATATACATTATAGAAATGAACGCCGTTTATAAGTTTATTGCCATACATTATCCGATCGAGTTATTAGGTAAAGTAATAACAATACTAAGATTCCCAGCAAAATATAAGCAGTTGCTCTACAAGGTATTAGCATGGATGCTCACATACTACTTCTACTTTGCACTTTATTATTGCTACACTCTGCTCGGTTCTGTCAAAGGAACTCTCAATCCTCCATGTATATTCAAAAATAAAACAGAATACCCGTCCATTGCAAACTCAACTGAGATTGGAAACTGCACGGCCTGGGAACCATTCGTTGGAGACTACGGGAACACTTTGCTGGGAGCGCTTGATTTTGTCGCCTTATTTTCATATGGAATCCTAAATTTAATAATGGGCAATCTCGCGGATCATTTTAACTACCGCTACAACATCTGCTTTTGTGGGTTGATGCTGTTCCTCTATTCCACTCTATTTGGATCTGGCTATTATCTCGAAATCCATTCTTTCCCCTACTACGTGTTCGCACAGATTTTGCTAGGACTTGGTGGCTGTGCGATGTCTGGGTGTCTGGGGGTTCTTGCGAAGTGGTTTGATGGGAAGAGAAGTGGCATTATCATTGGCATATGGTCCACTGCGGCTCCAGTAGCTCGAATTCTTGGTCGACCTCTTGCAAGTATCTGGTCGGATTACGCGTGGGGTGCTTCTTTCTACTCTTCATCAATAATTACTGCCACTGCTACCATTTTAGCATTTCTTTTTCTAGTCCCTGGTCCGAAATACCTTCATCACGATCAGAAAGATTCAAAACTCAATTCAACTCTCAAAATAAATAAAAACAGGAAACAAAAACCTAAAGAGAGAGGGATCTTCATCTGGAAAGCAATTCGCATCCCAGGGTTTGTGGAACATGCAGTTTCGCAATTTTTCATTTACACTGCTTTCTATTCCTCATTTTTCTGGTTTCCGTATATCATCAACCATTCAGAAATAGAAGGAGTTTCTTATGCAACCTCGATTTCTTCCATCTTTTCGATTGTTTTTGACTTCGGAGCTATGGCAGGGGTAGCTACAGGAGGGGGGTTATCCTACTTACTGAAATCCCACTCAATCGTGATCACACTCTACTTATACCTCTCTATCCTGCTGCTCTCCTGCTACTACCTCCTCTACACGGTTAAGCTAGTCTACAACCTGGTGATACTCTTCTCTATAGGATTCACTTTGGGAGGAGGTTTCGTGATCATGGCTCTCTCTCAATCCCAATAGCTCTAAGCAACCAAAAATCCTTGGAAAGTAACACCAACTCGGTTGGTACTATTGTAGGTATCATTACATTTATCGGAGGCATCGGGGGTGCATTAGGAGGTTTCCTGCCGGGCTATCTAATACAATTCGGGATTCCAGCAGTTCTTTTCCTCATCATGATAAGTACCCTGCTCTCTGCTCTCTCCATAACCAGAATTACCTTCAGAGATTGCTGCAAGGTAGTGAAGAATGTCTACTCTTGTCTGATGTGTAACCGTCACGTTTATGTCCTACACGCAGATAGTATTGATATGTAGTTTGTTGTAGTTTGTTGTAGATTGATAAGTATCTAGGACTGCTGTTTTAGAGTTGTTAGGCTATTAGCATGCTTCTTATGCATATATTTACTGTTTCCAACTTGTGATATGTTTTATACTAAAATTAAAAGACATACATTATAGAGATACAAGATTGATATTATGCCATATATTATATTAACTATTCAATTCTTATACTAATCTGGCATATTATTCAATGCGAAGTTCTTTCTCCTTAAATAGTTCAATAATACAACATCATTTAACAGAATTTTCGATCTAAATTATCAATTTCTTGTTGATGAATTTACAGAGGACAATATGATAAATCGGGCCTGCCTCATGCTTTGCGCAAATAGGCTTTAAGTCTCCGTAAACCTGAAAAGGGTTGCTCTGCTTTACATGTAGTGCCTGACGGAGTAAGGTAAATACAGTCAAGGATTGAAAAACTAAATCATTATTTTTCTCAACGTATCATTCTTATTTAATGGCTTTATAAATCTTCCACAGAGACATCGATTCAACTATATCTTTGTAAATATTTTCATTTTGTAAATATTTCATAAAATTTTGTATAGAAATCGTGAGACTATTTAAAGGTGATTGGCCAACCATTCGGATAAAACCAATCTCACGATTTTGTGATTCTCACAGGTTGAAACCCCTGCGTGTCTTTAGAGCGGTATCTTCGCGATTAGAATTACACCTCTGTGGCATTTCAGACACACTGTAGTAGACTGTTACAATATTATCGATCAAAGTATTCTATTTTACAATTCATAAAATCCGGGATGAGGATTAGTCAGGGGGCTAGTCCCATGATCGGATTGGCATTCAGAGTTTATATTATTTGTCATGGCAGTTTATAGCCTTTCAACGAATATTCGTTAAACCATTGTCCTACCAACTCTACCTGAGCATATGTCTATGTAAGATTCATGTTTCATGGTCTAATCCATATATTTGTGAAAGCCCCTAATTACATCAAAACGGCATTATTATACTATGTGTCGTGAAAAATTCCGAGAAGGAATATTCCACAACCCCTGGGATGCTAAGGGGTTTGCAAGTGAAGGTCCCTCTCTAAGTGTTTTGTTTTCTGTTTTTATTTATGTTTGGAGTTGGAGTGAGTGGACTCTTTCTCATTTTGATGGAAGTATTTCGGACCAGGGACAAGAAATAGAAATACTAAAATGGTAGCATTATTGATCCAGAGCAGAAAGAAGCACCTCACGCGTAGTCCGACCAGATACTGGCAAGAGGCCGACCAAGAATTCGAGCTACTGGAGCCGAGTAGACCATATGCCAATGATAATGCCACTTCTCTTTCCATCAAATCACTTCCCAAGCACCCCCAGACACCCATACAGCAAAGAGCCGCCAAGTCCTAGCAAAATATCAATAAAATAAAATCCAACTGTAATATTTAAATTCTGCAATTCCATAGGTCAGCAGTTATGTTTGTGAACATTCTTTCATAGCTGTCAATCAAATTTCAGGTTTAATGAGTGATTTAGTTGTTTATGCTAATTGAGCAAGTATATACTTGTACCTATTGATCAATAGAATCAAATCCAACTGTAATGTTAAATCCCTGGATTCTGATTGACTAATACATTTTGACACCTTTTGTGAAAAGGTGTAAAAATATTTCAGAATTTGAACCCAGGTTCAAATCTCAACTATATAAGGATTATATTTCAAGTTCAGCGTTTTTGGGGAAAAGTATGAAGAAATACTTCACATCGATTTACACATCTACATCCTAAATGGAATAAATCTCTACAGAATTGATTTAATTCAGGCTGACATGGAAAAATGTTTACAATACAAATATAGCAGTACTATATTATGAAGATGTCCCAGGAGTAACTTAATGGAGCTGCACTAACATTCTGCCTACTGACATTTTTAAAAAAATCTAGTTTGGAACTTAATTCATGCTATTATATTACATTAGTGTAGCAATTGTGGGTGGAGTTATTATGTCTCCAGTATAACAATGGCATCACGAGACACCTCAACTCAAGTAATTCCTGTTACTAACTCAATAATAAAGTATAAAATATACGAATAAGAACGGTTAAAAAGATAAATTTTAGGAATGAACACCATTGATAAGTTCATTGCGATACATTATCCAATTGAGTTATTAGATAAAGTAATAACAATACTAAGATTTCCAGCAAAATACAAACAGTCGCTCTACAAGGTATTAGCATGGATGCTCACATACTACTTCTACTTCGCACTTTATTACTGCTACACTCTGCTCGGTTCTGTCAAAGGAACTCTCAATCCTCCATGCATATTCAAAAATGAAACAGGAGACCCGTACATTGTAAACAAAACTCAGTACAAAAACTGCTCGGCTTGGGAACCATTCGTTGGAGACTACGGGAACACTTTGCTGGGAGCGCTTGATTTTGTCACTTTATTCTCGTTTGCAATCCTAAATTTAATAATCGGAAATGTTTCCGATCATTTTGACTACCGCTACAACCTCTGCTTTACTGGGATAATCCTGTTCCTCTACTCCACTCTATTTGGATCTGGTTATTATCTCGAAATCCATTCATTCCCTTACTACGTGTTCGCACAGATTTTGTTAGGACTTGGTGGCTGTGGGCAGTCTGGGGGCCAAGGGGTGCTTGGGAAGTGGTTTGATGGAAAGAGAAGTGGCATTATCATTAGCATATGGTCTACATCGGGTCCTGTAGCTCGAATTATTGGCCGGCCTCTTGCCAGTATCTGGTCAGATTACGCGTGGGGTGCTTCTTTCTACTCTTCATCAATAATTACTGCCACTGCTACCATTTTAGCATTTCTATTTCTAGTCCCTGGTCCGAAATACCTCCAACAGAATCAGGAAGAATCAATACACTCTCCAACTCCAAACATAAATATAAACAGAAAACAAAAACCTAAAGAGAGAGGGATCTTCATCTGGAAAGCCCTTCGCATCCCAGGGATTGTGGAATATTCCTTTTCGATATTTTTTATTTACACTGCTTTCTATTCCTCATTTTTCTGGTTTCCGTATATCATCAACCATTCAGAAATTGAAGGAGTTTCTTATGCAACCTCGATTTCTTCCATCTTTTCGATTGTCTTTGACTTAGGGACCATGGCAGGTGTTACTGCAGGAGGGGGACTATCCTACTTACTGACATCTCACTCAATCGTGATCACACTCTACTTATACCTCTCCATCCTGCTGCTATCCTGCTACTATCTCCTCTACACGGTTAAGCTAGTCTACAACCTGGTGATACTCTTCTCTATAGGATTCACTTTGGGAGGAGGTTACGTGATCATGGCTCTCTCAATCCCAATAGCTCTAAGCAACCAAAAGTCTTTGGAAAGTAACACCAACTCAGTTGGCACTATTGTAGGCATCATTACTTTTATCGGAGGCATGGGTGGTGCATTAGGAGGCTTCCTACCGGGCTATCTAATACAATTCGGAATTCCAGCAGTTCTTTTCCTCATCATGATAAGTACCCTGATCTCTGCTCTCTTCATAACCAGAATTACCTTCAGAGATTGCTACAAGGTAGTGAAGAATATCTACTCTTGTCTGATGTGTAACCGTCACGTTTATGTCCTACACGCAGACAGTATTGATATGTAGTTTGTTGTAGTTTGTTGCTAATTGATAAGTATCTAGGACTGCTGTTTTAGAGTTGTTAGGCTATTAGTATGTTTCTTATCCCTAGATTTTACACGAGTTTCCAACTTGCATGTTTTATACTAAAAATTAAATGACATACATTATAGAGAAACAAAATTGATATTATGCCATATATTATATTAACTATTCAATTCTTATACTAATCTGGCATATTATTCAATGCGAAGTTCTTTCTCCTTAAATAATTCAATAATACAACATCATTTAACAGAATTTTCGATCTAAATTATCAATTTCTTGTTGATGAATTTACAGAGGGCAATATGATAAATCGGGCCTGCCTCATGCTTTGCGCAAATAGGCTTTAAGTCTCCGTAAACCTGAAAAGGGTCGCTCTGCTTTACATGTAGTGCCTGACGGAGTAAGGTAAATGCAGACAAGGTTTGAAAAGAAATCATTATTGTTCTCAACGTATCATTCTTATTTAGTGGCTTTATGAAATCTTCCCCAGATAGATCGATTCAACTGCATCTTTGTAAATATTTTCATAAAAATATGTATAGAATTCGTGAGACTTTTTAAAGGCGATTGGCCAACCATTCGGATAAAACCAATCTCACGATTTTGTGATTCTCACAGGTTGAGACCCCTGCGTGTCTCTTGAGCGGTATCTTCGTGATTGGAATTACACCTCTGGCATTTCAGAAACACTAGTAGACTGTTACAATCTTATCGATCAAACTATTCTATTTTACAATTCATAAAATTCGGGATGAGTAGGATCTTACATCTATTTACACATTTGCATCCTAAATGGGATAAATCTCAACAGAATATATTTAATTCAGGCTGACATGGAAAAATGTTTCCAAAACTTCTACAAGTATAGCAATACTATATTATGCAGATGTCTCAGGAGTAACTTAATGGAGCTGCATTAACATTTGGAACTTGATTTATGCTATTATATTACATTAGTGCAGTGTGCAATTGTAGGTGGAGTTATTATGTCTCCAGTATAACAATGGCATCACGAGACTCAATAACACAAGTAATTCCTGTCACTACCTCAATAATAAAGTATAAAATATACGAATAAGAACGGTTAAAAAGATACATTTTAGAAATGAACACCATTGATAAGTTCATTGTGATACAATATCCAATCGAGTTATTAGATAAAGTAATAACAGTACTAAGATTTTCAACAAAATACAAACAGTCGCTCTACAAGGTATTAGCATGGGTGCTCACGTACTACTTCTACTTCGCACTTTATTACTGCTACACTCTGCTCGGTTCTGTCAAAGGAACTCTCAATCCTCCATGTATATTCAAAAATAAAACAGGAGACCCGTCCATTGCAAACTCAACTCAGAATAGAAACTGCTCTGCCTGGGAACCATTCGTTGGAGACTACGGGAACACTTTGCTAGGAGCGCTTGATTTTGTTACTTTATTCTCGTTTGCAATCCTAAATTTAATAATGGGAAATCTCGCGGATCATTTTGACTACCGCTACAACCTCTGCTTTACTGGGATAATCTTGTTCCTCTACTCCACTCTATTTGGATCTGGCTATTATCTCGAAATCCATTCTTTCCCTTACTACGTGTTTGCACAGATTTTGCTAGGACTTGGTGGCTGTGGGCAGTCTGGGTGTCAAGGGGTGCTTGGAAAATGGTTTGATGGAAAGAGAAGTGGCATTATCATTGGCATATGGTCTACTTCGGGTCCAGTAGCTCGAATTATTGGCCGGCCTCTTGCCAGTATCTGGTCGGATTACGCGTGGGGTGCTTCTTTCTACTCTTCATCAATAATTACAGCCACTGCTACCATTTTAGTATTTCTATTTCTAGTCCCTGGTCCGAAATACCTCCAACAGAATCAGGAAAAATCAATAAACACTCCAAACATAAATAAAAACAGAAAACAAAAACCTAAAGAGAGAGGGATCTTCATCTGGAAATCCCTTCGCATTCCAGGGATTGTAGAATATTCCTTTTCGATATTTTTCATTTACACTGCTTTCTATTCGTCATTTTTCTGGTTTCCGTATATCATCAACCATTCAGAAATTGAAGGAGTTTCTTATGTAACCTCGATTTCTTCCACCTTTTCGATTGTTTTTGACTTAGGGACCATGGCAGGTGTAGCTACAGGAGGGGGACTATCCTACTTACTGACATCTCACTCAATCGTGATCACACTCTACTTATACCTCTCCATCCTGCTGCTCTCCTGCTACTACCTCCTCTACACGGTTAAGCTAGTCTACAACCTGGTGATACTCTTCACTATAGGATTTACTTTGGGAGGAGGTTACGTGATCATGGCTCTCTCAATCCCAATAGCTCTAAGCAACCAAAAGTCTTTGGAAAGTAACACCAACTCGGTTGGTACTATTGTAGGCATCATTACATTTATCGGAGGCATGGGGGGCGCATTAGGAGGTTTCCTACCGGGCTATCTAATACAATTCGGGATTCCAGCAGTTCTTTTCCTCATCATGATAAGCACCCTGATCTCTGCTCTCTCCATAACCAGAATTACCTTCAGAGATTGCTGCAAGGTAGTGAAGAATATCTACTCTTGTCTGAAGTGTAACCATCACGTTTATGTCCTACACGCAGACAGTATTGATATGTAGTTTAGTTTGTTGTAGACTGATAGGTATCTAGGACTGCTATTTAGTGTTGTTAGACTATTAGTATACTTCATATCCTAGACTTTCCTCGAGTTCCAACTTGTGATAGGTTTCATACAAAAATTAAAAGACATACATTACATATACATAGAGATACGAAACTGATATTATGCCATATACTATATTAACTATTCAATTCTTATACTAATCTGGCATAATTTTCAAAGCGAAATTATTTCCCTCAAAGACTTCGGTAAAACAAAGTCATTTAACAGAATTTTCGATCTAAATTATCAAATTCTTGTTTCTGAATATTACATCGGGAAATATGAATAAGTCGAACCTGGCTCATGATATTGCACAGAAAGTTTTAAGTCTCCGTAAACTTGAAAAGAACCGCTCAGCTTCACATGTGGTGCCTGGGAATTAAGGTAAATGCGTACCAGTATTGAAAAAATCATTATTGTTCTCAACGTATCATTCTTATTTAGTGGTTTTATGACATCTTCCACATATTTTATTAAGTATTTTGTTTTGTCTCGGCCAAGTTGTACATGTGTCCAAATTCAGATACAATACCACAATGGCTAATAGAACGCACATCTGATCAAAAGAACCCAATTCTCTTGTCCGTTATGGGCATAATCGACCTGGATGTTTGTTATTACCAATAACGATCAATTTACTACTAAATTGCTCTGCGAAACAACGAATTCTTAGCTTAACAATGTTACAATTCACCGAAACACACTATTAATTTGAGCATCAATAGTTAGGTTGTATTAGACAACGTATAAGGTATGTTTTGCAATAACAACAGATTCAAATATAATTTATTCAATCCATTTTGGAACTTGGTTTATGCTAGAATTGTTACATTAGTGTCCTATGTAATAGTGACACTCGTGGAGTAGTTGTGTCTCCTGCGCTACAACGCCATCACGGGGACCCCGACACCGAAATTCACTAAACACTCATTCGACTTATTCATTATGAAGTTAGTCAAATCAAAGGAAAAATATTGCTACAAAATCTTGGACTACCCTGGCTCTATATACCTACGTTGTTTTGCAGAAATTGGTACCCCCTACGATATTGATCCGGGGGGGACCAATATCTGCAAATGTTGAATGCCAAATTGCCAATGCAGAAATCGGTCCCCCTACTCATAAAGTATCTCAACTGACCGCAATTTCGATAGCATTTCACTTCTAGGACTTCACTAGACATCTTCTAAAATGCTACCATCAATTAATTAACCACAAAATAAGATCGCATTTCGTTTTCTAATCCTAAATGATCTAGTTATACTATGAATTTGAAATACATACAGTATTATCGTCTAGGAGACCATTTTCTGCATCAATGATAAAATAAATAAATCGGTCCTTCCTACTTGTTTAGCTAAACTATTAAATATTAGTCACAAAGTATGGTAGCATTTCGCTTTCTAAAACCTACAGTCATCCTAGATGCTCTTTACGGGGATATCAATAATTTTTCCGGTTAAGAATGTAGTACATACTAATCGGGATTATTATACTAAAAAGAATATTTCAATTAAATAGATATTTTAAAAAGAATATTCAAATATCTTTTCGTTCGTTATGGTAACACAAGTATATCCACGACTGAAGTGAAGATAATAGAATTAAGATTACTTATAGTATATCGCCGCCAATATATCAGTGAGATTTTAAAACACCTTGAATTAGCATTATCCGGCTAAAAAGCCCTCTAACAGTCAGACATATAAACAAGTCCTAATTATTGACTCATAATAATCCAGAACAAGGTCTAAATAGTAGAATCAGCACGGGTGTTGGAATTAATTTGGCATGGCCGGTGCCATGTTTTATCGGCAGTGGGTGTCCTATGAGGGAGATTTCTCTGAATGTGGGTGTCCATTTTTGGAGAGTTTTTGTGAAATTGCTGATGACATTTCTGAATGTGAAATTGCTGAATTTACAAATTCCTTTATTCCCTGAAAGGAAATATAGACAGGAGCAAATGAACTTTGATCAGATCTTCAAAAGAAATTCAACTAGTGTTTGCGTCGGTGGTGTATGAGGTGGCATAGCTAGGTAGATAATTAGTGGCACATTTGCTGGTCTTCTTGTAATGGCTCTGAAATACGTTTGCTGCTGCTCAATTATTGGAGACGCCCTACTTGGGATGGGGGATTTTCTGCGGGGATCAATATCTGCATTGGCATTCAACATTTGTAGATATTGATTCACCCGGACCAATATCGTAGAGCTCCAATTTCTACAAACAATATGTTGTGGATTGTAAGTCAGCTGTGCAACTCATGAAAATTAAGATTGTTGAATACCAATTCAAAAATAATTCAACTCAGAAAACTAAACAGTGTTTGTACCGTATATAAGACACGAATAGGGACAGTTTTTAGACAAATTTTAGAAATGAGCAACGTTAATAAGTTTACTGCAATACAATATCCGATTGAGTTATTGGATAAAGTAATAACAGTACTAAGATTTCCTGGAAAATACAAGCAGTCGCTCTACAAGGTATTAGCATGGATGCTCACATACTACTTCTACTTCGCACTTTATTACTGCTACACTCTGCTCGGTTCTGTCAAAGGAACTCTCAATCCTCCATGCATATTCAAAAATGAAACAGAATACCCGTCCATTGTAAACTCAACTCAGAATAAAAACTGCTCGGCTTGGGAACCATTCGTTGGAGACCACGGGAACACTTTGCTGGGAGCGCTTAATTTTGTTACTTTATCTTCATATGGAATCCTAAGTTTAATAATTGGCAATGTTTCCGATCATTTTGACTACCGCTACAACATCTGCTTTACTGGGATAATCTTGTTCCTCTACTCCACTCTATTTGGATCTGGTTATTATCTCGAAATCCATTCTTTCCCTTACTACGTGTTCGCACAGATTTTGCTTGGACTTGGTAGCTGTGGGCTGGGTGGGTGTCTGGGGGTTCTTGGGAAGTGGTTTGATGGAAAGAGAAGTGGCATTATAATTGGCATATGGTCCACTTCGGCTCCTTTGTCTCGAATTCTTGGTCGGCCACTTGCCAGTATCTGGTCGGATTATGCGTGGGGTGCTTCTTTCTACTCTTCATCAATAATTACAGCCACTGCTACCATTTTAGCATTTCTACTTCTAGTCCCTGGTCCGAAATACCTCCATCACAATAAGAAAGAGTCCAAACTCACTTCAACTCCAAACATCAATAAAAACAGAAAACAAAAACCTAAAGAAAGAGGGATCTTTATCTGCAAAGCCCTTCGCATCCCAGGGGTTGTGGAATATTCCTTCTCAGTATTTTTCCTTAGCGTTGCTTTCTATTCCTCATTTTTCTGGTTTCCGTATATCATCAACCATTCAAAGATAGAAGGAGTTTCTTATGCAACCTCTATTTCTTCCATCTTTTCGATTGTCTTTGACTTCGGAGCAATGGCAGGTGTTGCTGCAGGAGGGGGGTTATCCTACTTACTGAAATCTCACTCAATCGTGATCACACTCTACTCATACCTCTCCATCCTGCTGCTATCCTGCTACTACCTCCTCTACACGGTTAAGCTAGTCTACAACCTGGTGATACTCTTCTTTATAGGATTCACTTTGGGAGGAGCTTACGTTATCATGGCTCTCTCAATCCCAATAGCTCTAAGCAAACACAATTCTTTGGAAAGTAACACCAACTCGGTTGGTACTATTTTAGGTATCATCTCTTTTATCGGAAGCATGGGGGGTGCATTAGGAGGCTTCCTACCGGGCTATATAATACAATTCGGGATTCCAGCAGTTCTTTTCCTCATCATGATAAGTGCCCTGATCTCTGGTCTCTCCATAACCAGAATTACCTTCAGAGATTGCTGCAAGGTAGTGAAGAATATCTACTCTTGTCTGATGTGTAACCGTCACGTTTATGTCCTACACGCAGACAGTATTGATATGTAGTTTGTTCCAGACTGATAAGTAACTAGGACTGTTATTTAGTGTTGTTAGGCTATTAGTATACTTCTTAGTTCAAGCTGTAGCATCAATAATGATGTCTGTTTAATAATTATTGTACTTTGTAATTTCATTATGAGATGTTGTATATATTGTTTGATGTTTTGGATAACATTCTTTTTCTAAAACCGAAGAGCAGTTAACAAATAATGACCCAAAGAAGGTTGCTATATCAAACATGTTATTATGTAGTATTATAGAGAACAGAGTTCACAGCATGAAATCTATTGAATTAATCATGTTCTCTTATCATACAGTCCAGGCCCGTATGCTGGGGGTAAGTACGCAGCCCCACTGGGGCTAGGCTAATTAAATGATCCTCTCGAACGAGGGACACTCTCTGGGTGCCAGCAGAAAATCGGCTTTCGATACTGTATAGATTGTCCTAACACAGTAAGGACAGTATCGGATTAAATGGCACTAAAAATTAACCTAGACCAATTTTGGTTTGGGGGAACCACTTTTGACCCAGCAAAAATAGATAACTCCGGATCACTTTTTTTGTGACAGGTCCACCTCACAAGGAAAAGCACCTCCCCATTTCACGATAAGCCTACGAGCTTGCAGGCAGGGTAAACTAAGCCCACAAACTGAATGACTTATTCTATAGCCTATTGCCTAACAAATACGATCAAATTGACTTAGTTATTACATTTTGCAGAATATGGCTCAAACTGACCAAAATGCAGTACCATAGCAACACAAGAATGTAACAACATTTCATTGAAATATTCTAAATTTTTCAAATCAACTAGTACTAATCTTGGTTATATACAAAAATAATACATCAATCAATCCCTTCGCATCGATAGGATGACTAATTGAAATTTTGACAACGAATATATCCTTACTATTAAAACTCGATTAATGTTTGTATGTATATATATATATGTAACGAATTGATTGAAGAAACTGCCAGGCGTAGAAAGCTGATTTTTGGCATGTGGGAGTCTTTTGGCTATGGCTCCAGTAAGTTCTGAGCTCAGAGAAAAATGTCGACTCATCATGGAATTATGACGTCATTGTCACATTTTTAAAGTTAAGCAACACAGTTATTCGGGCATAACTCAGCCATTATAGGAGATAGAAGGCTGAAATTTTAATAGAATCTGTATCCTAACACGTCTCACATATGATGCAACTATCATCAAAAAATGATCACTCATCACTTTGCTATGGCGTCATCATTACTCATCACTTTGCTATGGCGTCATCATTACTCATCAAAATTTTAAAATTGACAAATTTGGTGTTTTTTCGAGTGATATCGATTTTAAAACTAAGATAGACATATTTAGAGATGATATATCCCGTTTAATTAACCAATGTCACCTCCAGGCGACCGAAGGGAGCCTCCGGCGGACACGAAGTGTCTGCCAGCCGCGCAATGCAAGCAAGCGAAGCGCGCTTGTATACTTTGATACCATGTTTATATATGCTGGTAATACATTCTTAAGGTATATTCTACATGGATAATGATTTTAAGTTGATCCGTATTGATCAATTCGGCTGTTTAAGGGAAAATAACTTCGCATTGAATAATGTACCAGAATAGACTATTGATTGATTAGTACATCTAGTATATGGTATAATATCAAAATTGTATCTCTATACAGTATGTATTTTTTTTATGCATAAAACCTATCACAAGTTGGAATTTCTAGGGTATAAGGAGTAAACGAATACATCTGAACAACACTAAAATAGCAGTCCTAGTTACTTATCAATCTACAACAAACTACATATCAATACTGTCCGTGTAGGACATAAACGTGACGGTTACACATCAGACAAGAGTAGACATTCTTCACTACCTTGCAGCAATCTCTGAAGGTAATTCTGGTTATGGAGAGACCAGAGAGCAGAGCACTTATCATGATGAGGAAAAGAACTGCTGGAATCCCGAATTGTATGAGATAGCCCGGTAGGAAGCCTCCTAATGCACCCCCAATGCCTCCGATAGAAGTAATGATACCAAAAATAGTACCAACCGAGTTGGTATTCCCTTCCAAAGACTTGTGTTTGCTTAGAGCTATTGGGATTGAGATAACAATGATCACGTAAGCTCCTCCCAAAGTGAATCCTATAGAGAAGAGTATCACCAGGTTGTAGACTAGCTTAACCGTGTAGAGGAGATAGTAGCAGGAGAGCAGCAGGATGGAGAGGTATAAGTAGAGTGTGATCACGATTGAGTGGGATTTCAGTAAGTAGGATAGTCCCCCTCCTATAGCTACCCCTACCATGGCCCCTAAGTCAAAGACAATCGAAAAGATGGAAGAAATCGAGGTTGCATAAGAAACTCCTTCGATCTTTGAATGTTTGATGATATACGGAAACCAGAAAAATGAGGAATAGAAAGCCATGTAGATGAAAAATTGCGAGATTGTATATTCCACAACCCCTGGGATGCGAAGGGCTTTACAGATAAAGATCCCTCTTTCTTTAGGTTTTTGTTTTCTGTTTTTATTGATGTTTGGAGTTGAAGTGAGTTTGGACGCTTTCTCATTGTGATGGAGGTATTTCGGACCAGGGACTAGAAATAGAAATACTAAAATGGTAGCAGTGGCTGTAATTATTGATGAAGAATAGAAAGAAGCACCCCACGCGTAGTCCGACCAGATACTGGCAAGAGGCCGACCAAGAATTCGAGCTACAGGAGCCGAAGTAGACCATATGCCAATTATAATGCCACTTCTCTTTCCATCAAACCACTTCCTAAGCACCCCCAGACACCCACCCAGCCCACAGCTACCAAGTCCAAGCAAAATCTGTGCAAACACGTAGTAGGGGAATGAATGGATTTCGAGATAATAGCCAGATCCAAATAGAGTGGAATAGAGGAACAGGATTATCCCAGTCAAGCAGAGGTTGTAGCGGTAGTCAAAATGATCCGTGACATTTCCCATTATTACATTCAGGATTGCAAGTGAGAATAAAGTGACAAAATTAAGTACCCCCAGCAAAGTGTTCCCGTAGTCTCCAACGAATGGTTCCCAGGCCGAGCAGTTTCTATTCTCAGTTGAGTTTACAATGGACGGATATCCTGTTTCATTTTTGAATATGCATGGAGGATTGAGAGTTCCTTTGACAGAACCGAGCAGAGTGTAGCAGTAAAAAAGTGCGAAGTAGAAGTAGTATGTGAGCATCCATGCTAATACCTTGTAGAGCGACTGTTTGTATTTACCAGGAAATCTTAGTACTGTTAGTACTTTATCTAATAACTCGATTGGATATTGTATTGCAGTAAACTTATCAACGTTGCTCATTTTTAAAATTTATCTTTTTAACCGTTCTTATTCGTATCTTTTATAGTCGCGCGGGAGATATTTACCCCGCGAGTGTCACTATTGCATACTACCTAATGTACACAATTCTAGCATAACCCAAGTTCCAAAATAGATTGAATAAATTATCAATTGAATATGTTGTTATTGCAAAGCATAGCGTATGCGGTGTCCTGCATAACCCAACTATTGATTTATTAAATTAATGTTAGGTTTTGTAAAGTTCAGATCTCGTTGTTAGTTGTGATCTTAAGCCGAGAAGTTGGTAGGGTAATGGTTTTACAAATTAGTAAACCCATTACCCTACCGGTTTTACTAATATTCGTTGAAAATAATACATTTAAGATATCAAACATAAGTTGTGGTTTTGAAATATTAATAACAATGACGATCTATTGTAGTGTCGTACAATGGTTTCTATTGTGTTAGTGTAGTCATTTATTTAGTATGGAAAAGGTGTGAAAAATTGTTCTCCATTTTTTTTGTAGAGGTATGAAAATTTCGCTTAGATCTTAGAACTTAATCGTAGTCATACGATTTGACGCATACATGCCAATTTTCACACCTCTACGACTTGCCAATTTTTCAATCAATTCGGACAAACATACGAACAAAAAAATCCTAGCATTTTAATATATAAGATTCGTTGAAAGGATATCAACTGCCATGACTTATAATAGGCTATAGAGCAGTAGTTCCCAACCTGGGGTCTATGGACCCCATAGTGTTCCACAAAAGATATCAGGGGGTCCACAGGATTCGAAATTTTTTATCACGGTTAATAGGAAGGGTTCACAGAATATAGGATAATTGCTATAAGGGGTCCACAGCTAAAAAAAGAAGGAAAACCGCTGCTCTAGAAGGATTTCGCAGTAAACTTGTCAATGCTACATTGAAGGATACGTATGCCTCTGAGTATAGTGGGGTAGCTCTGAGGAAATATATGTCGGATCCTTATGTATGTACATTCTACAATTCAAAAATAAGTTTTTCATGAACACTTCTTTTCAGTTTACTCTCCATCATTTCTTCGATTTTCTGATTTTGTTCCTGAGTTAACACATTCTTCCACTCACCTACCACTCCTTTCGTACGTGCAAGTCGTTCTCATTTCCTCGTTCCTTCACTCCTCCTTTCAGATAGAAAATATCGCTATTCTTCATCTTCTCGAACTCTGACTCCTTTACAATCAATTCAAATACTTTTTCAGTCAGTTTTACTCCCAAAAATTTTGCAATTTCTTCAACTTTAAGCTTGAAGTTAGAATGCAGTTCCTCATAAGAGAGGAATAGTGTATTAGGTGCATGCCTACACTCCCACCATTCTAAAATGTGATCGTACCAACTCCCATAGGACACTCTGCCACTAATCCACAGTTCAAAATACTGTTGAAAAGAGCCGTCAAATCTATACCCAACTTTCCCACATGTGTGGTAATAATTGGAGACCACATTGTCCTTAGGGTTTCTAAGACAATATATATATTTCACTTTAGGGTGCTTGGGAACTAGTCTGTTAGGTAGGTGCGTTTTCAAAATGCGAGGATCTGGTAATGCTTGAAATTCACTTCGAACAGTGTGAGGTCTCCCTTTCAATTCCATTTCAGAGATATCCTTAGTATCATACATTGGCACATCTATGAATATAGATTGAGTAAAGATGGATTCTTTTAGTGTGGCACCAGTCACCATAATAAATAGAATATGTTGTAGCCAAGTTGTTCCTGATCGTGGATAGGTGCAGAGAAGAATATCGCTCTCTCTCGGAGAAAATTCGGTGGTTAGCTCTGTGACCCATTCTGTAGTCATGAATGGAGGGAAACACATTCCGTTAAATTCCAAGTTTTGTGGGAGATGTGCTGCTTTGGCCATAGTAGGGACCAAGGATTATTTTCTATAAGAAATCGGGCATACAAAACAGGAGATAATATGCGTTGACTATTGTGAAAGTATTAAATTAAGTTTCGAAGCTCCGTATGAAAAATGGAAACATTACAAAGCGGGCTGTGTGGAAAGAAAAAACTAAATTTTGAAGGTATTACTCCTAAAACATCTTTGGATGAGTTTTAAACTCACTTCTTATTTGAGATAAACATTAATACTTCCGTTCCTTTATTCACTTTGTTTCAAACCCTACTCACAATCTCTGTGTTTCACCTGTTCAAATTATACACTCAAGGACGTAAATCCATATTCAAAAGGGGGGGGGGTACATGTACCCCACGTACTCCCAAGGATTTACGTCCATGGTAGAGAGGGCTGAACCCCCCTGGCTGGATAAAGTCTGAATATTTATTTAGTAAATTATAAAATAATTGGTGAGAGGGGTGTTATCGGAGGTAATCTGAATTTCTAGAACCTCAAAATAAGATGAATCTGTCCAAATTGTTGGACAGATTGTTAGCTTACAGACCCCCCAGCTGGTTGATAGGTCCCCCCCATCCTACAAAAGTTCCTGGCTACGCCCATCCATACACTTACACTTGACATTTTTAAGAATTGTTACCCCTAATCCATACTGAGTCTAATTCTGTGTCTAAAACCCAACTTTCCCGGCAGATTTAATTTAATTTTTTGTTGTAAACATGCTAAGTACAACAAGTAGTGTTACCAAGAGGTTACATACGTATATATAGAAATAGTACAAATACGCTAATGGTAATATTTAGCATAATTAATCTCTAAAGGCTAACATAGTGTGTGTAAAAGCGCAACAGACTTGAACTAAAATTATGGATATAAAGGGATATGAGAGGTGAGTGGACATTACAGTTCATTGTGTCTGTTCAGGGATTGGTGAACTCTAGAAGAGGATTGGACGGTATTAAGATAGAAACTAAAAAGGAGAAATATCAAAAGTTAAGTAGGGTATAATCAGGTTTAGAGAATTTAAATAATCACTAGCGGGGGGTCGGGGGAGCAAAGGGGGCAAGGGGGGTGAAGGGGGAAAAGGGGGTAAAGGGAGCAGGAGGCAGGGGGTAAGGGGCAGTGTTTCCCTCAGGATTATTGGAGAGCGGCGTTAATTTTGCAATTTTTGTGCGGTTTATTCGGCTAAATTGCATTATTTCACGACAAATTCACGTTATTCGACAAGCTAAGCGTGCTAAATAGCGCGCTCGGCGGGAAACACTGACAAGGGGGCAAGGGGGAGAAAGAGGGGAAGTAGCTCTCCAGACTTTCGACTTGCGCTTTTCGGAGTGTCCGTTTTGAGAGACTCCACTGTATTAACAATCTCCACAATAAACCCTTAAATCTATAACTATAACTATAGCACTGTACACGTACCTTCCTGTCCGTAAGATCTCCGAATCACGAGTTTAACAGAGCCTCCCCCGTACTTGATCTGGTTGATGGCGTCATGGTGCATCATGCCCTGTGTGTCCTGGCCGTTGATCTCTAGAATCTCATCGTTAGCCTGAGACAGAGATTACAATACATTAGATAGCTCAAGGCACCTTTCTCAAAATGTGGCACGTGAATCTTTCTAGTGCTACGTGGAGGTACAGTAGATGCCGGATATAAGAACACCGACGGTCGGCATATAACAGCGGTGGGCAACCTGGGGCCCGCGGGCAGTTGGGGCCCACGAGACTGAATTTGATGGCCCGCGACTCTTTTCGAACACTCTATTATGGATCCCGCGTGTTAGTGATTGTAATACAAAATGGGCCCGCCTAACTTTAGTATGAAATTGATGCTAAATATCATTATATAGTGATTCAATTAATTTTACTTATTATTTTTGCTTTTATAAGTATAATTTTAGTTTTGACATTGCTTCCATATAGGTTTCTGATGTCAGTTCTTGCTACGGCCATGGTGATGTGACCGTAACAATAACTGACAGATTTGTGGCCCGCGAGACCCATCGCGGGTCCATGGTTGGGAACCACTGGCCTAGTGTAATAAATAGACAGCACCACCACACCACATACAGGATTCTATAAATAGTAACATACGGATTCTATAAATAGACATACCAGGAGTCTTCCGTCTCGATCTGCAGCCTTTCCGGTCGCTATCTTCATTACTCGTAGCGGGAGTCCTACGTCTGCCCCCCCATGGATGGAGAATCCGAACCCTTCCTCGTTCTTCTGGATCTCAATCAGGAAGACATCCCCCTCCTCTTCTTGCCGGGGATTGTACTCCTCGTCGTCCCCCGTAGGGAAGGGCTCTCCTCGCATCGGTTGGAACTACACGAGTAGCGTAATAGGGATTCCGTTGAGAGTAGAGTGGGAGAAGGGAATAGTCTCTAACTGCGGTACTTTGTTACAGGCCCGGCGCGGTTTGTACGGTTTTAACTGGACCATTTTTCAAAAGTGGCCCCATATTGGTCCTGTTAAATCGGACAATTTTTCATAAGTGGTCCGGTTGGTTAGGTAAAACCGGAACACTTCTAAAACCGTGGCGCTGGTGTTGTATTAGAAACAAGGAAGTTCCGTACCCTATACCGGTAGTTCTTAAATTGCGGGACATACCCCCATAGGGAGCGTTTGGATCCTTTAAGGGTCGTATTTTAACATTAGTGGTTATATATATCCATGAATAATTCAATTTTGACATAATTAGTACAGTACATTGGCTCAAGTATTAGTTTATCACTAAAATCAATTAATTGGATGGGAAATTTTTTCAGAACTCCTACCCAACAATCAGAATGCAAACTCCATTACTCAGAAGAGCATTATACGAACTCATTTATGGTATGCATGAGGAGAATTGGGGACATTTGGGGTGAAAGACACACAATGACGTATCGTGGTAATCTGTCTATCTTGGCTGAGCTACTCTGTTAGTTCTGTAGAATTTTGAGTGACAGTGTTAACTATATTAATAAACGATGGATACCGTAGAATTTTGAGTGAGAATACTTATTATAGGAATCTAAAGCACCGCCATACTCATGCGATTTGCTCCAAATCGCTTTAATTTCCTTGATCGTTAATTTCCCCATTAATATTCTCACTCAAAATTCTACGGTATCCATGGTTTTCCAATACAATTAATGCTGTCACTCAAAGTCCTAAGCAACGGTTCTACCTGTGTGGAGGGTAGATTCTGAGTGACTGCGAATCTGTGGGACTGAGCGGGGCTGGAAGGTTGAGCTGGTGGTACCTTGGGACTTTCCTATCAAACAGAACTGTGATGAAACCGGAACTTAAGAATGCGTTAGTTCCATATTGTATAATAAAATATATATATAACTTACCAGAGTCTCGTCCTGAGTTCCTATAGAAAATATTATTAAATTATTGGTAGTATACGACACAATACTTCAAACTCGAATTATTATTGAGGTCAATTCTATTTATAGGAATGACCTCGCTTTTATATGGCCTCTCAAAATGACTCAACCGGAAATGAGTTAGCAAAATCCTTAGTCTATTAATAGATACACTTATGCAATTCGAACTCTTAATATTATTAATAATTATTAAACAGTGTTTTGATATTCTAATTTTTCATATTAAAAGATGGGAATTAAAGTGTGTATGGGATCGATAAAAATGGGAAAAGAAAGTTTGTCGATAGACCGATAGTGCAGCTCCAGTAAGTGACTAGAAGAATTAAAAATATCTTTATAGAACTAGAATTCTAAGTGTGAAGCCTGATTTAAAGTTCAGAGTTTGGGGAAAAGTATAAAGAAATACTTCACATATATTTACACATCTACATCCTAAAGGGAATAAACCTATCCAGATCTGATATATTTCGGTTGAGTGGATCTACGAGGTTGGAATGTCTATTGCTAAGAGCTCACCGGACTCTAACACGGTGAGAGCAATCTTGTGCGTGCTGGCCTTTATCCGGCTCACCACTTCCTGGTGACTCATCCCCCGCACATCTTCCCCGTTCACCTGCACGATCATATCCCCGAGCTGTAGCTCCCCACACCGCATGGCCGGGGTGTCTTCTAGCAGGCGACCTACACGGTACACAGCAGGATATCCATGGTATTCTCCACTGAAGTTTCAAATGCAATCAACAGATGTTCCAGGATTTAAAATGGGAAACACAGCGTTGGAAATCGAATAAATCTTAAAAGTCAGTAATCTTTTGCTAGCTTTGTTGGATATTTTCCATTTAAATAAGGCATTTAATCCTGGTTTATAATTAGAATTATCGCTTACTAATGATAGAACCGTCCATCCCGTTAGACTGAATCACAAATCCGAAGCTCTCATCTTGATGTTTCTCCAAGTTAACAATCCTTGGTCCAGTTTGTGGAACTCTCTGCATCGTTCCTAAACATAGAAATCCCAGGATAGAATTAATAAATTCAATTTCTCTTCCCTCAAATCTTGAATTTAAATCTCTATACTTGAACCAATGTATTTTAACTGAGGTTGTTATTGAGATAAAATTCACAAATGTTTTCACTTGACTCGCATTAAACAAAAATATATTGGATTGAACTCGTTAGAGTTTTGAGAAAGGATTTCCTAATTTCTAATTCGTATTTCCTCTTATTCTTCCTCAAAATTAAACAATTCAAAATATAAATAAAAATAATTTTTGAATGTTGGTAAGATAGACTGATAGTGATAGTGTAGCTAGATTAAAACACCAATCAGAAATGAGGAAATATCAGCACATAACACTGTACATGTACGCACAACAATAATATATCCATAAATATGAATAAATTTCTAATGTATATTAGTGAGTCACACCATGGATAAAGCTGGGTGAAATCCTAAATCACACTCACCCATGCTTGGCCTTGCTATCCTGAGCAGAATGGATCTGTTGATGGAGGAGTTGGCGATGAGTGAGATCACATCTCTGTGAGTCGCACCAAGGACGCTCTCATTGTTAACATGAGTGATCTCGTCCCCGACCTGCAGCCGTCCGTCTAGGTCTGCGGCCCCCCCTGCGATTACCCGCCCGATTGACACCTGGAATATTCAAAAGATAAAAATGGATAAAACCGAGTAGTAGCCAGGGTTGCCGTGGAAATGGGAATCCCCATGGGATGGGAATGATTTTTCCCCCCGTGGGGATCCCCATAGGATTCCCACAGGAATTCTATGGGAATGGGAATTGAAATTCCATTCCCATGGCAACCCTGGTCTTGAGTAATGTCCTCAGAATGCTTAAGTTATGATCCTATGGGTACAACTCTAATCGATCATTCTTAATTGTTGATGGCAAGAAGTAAAGCTAAATAATAAATCCTATGGTTTAAGGATTGACAATGAAAATCTGAAAAAACTTCAATCGTATTTTTGAGTCGTAAAAGTAAAAAACGCTCTAAGTTTCCAGAAGTGTGCACTTACTTGGTTGCCTTCCTCCGCACCTCCAGTGATGGCGAACCCGAACCCTGACTCGTTGGCGTGCAGGAGGATCTCAATGCTGTCGTAGTCGTGGGGAGGAATGGGCGGGGGAAGAGGGGATTGTTGGTCCATATTTCCGTTGTTATGGTGAGATACCTCCTCTCTGTACTGGAACCCAGCATGCACTTCTTCTACAATCAAACACAGCAGTGAGAAGTTTGATAGGCGGGAATTGTAACAAAGTGGAATTAAGAATAAACTAAACATACAATGTATATACATAATAATTCATAGTAATGGTGGTAGACAGTGTATTTGCATTCAATAAATTCTCCACCAATCATAATACACAGTACATCTTATTAGAAGGATTATGCACTTCATCGGTACAAGGGTGTGGCAGAGGCAATCAATTAACATGGGGACGTTTCAATTAACTTTTTAGGTTATGCAATTGAGATCGGTCAGAAACACCAGAGAATCTAGTCGTTTTGGCGCTTAGATTAAAAAGCCTATAGATCGCAAACCTTAAAAGTCAATCAAATACATATGCCCCTTACCATTCCAAGCCCATTGGGTGGCGACATAATCCAATATACATTTAGCATTTTAAAGGCTAGTACTTTGATGTTGGTAGAGACCCTCGTTACCTTTAGTGTGCATAGGAATTTCGCTCTGTGCTTGCCTCCTTACAATGAACTCGCAGACAGCACCCTTAGGACAAGATTTCAGAATGTTGACGACATCTTGGTGCACCATCTGTAACACGTCTTGCCCATTGATGCTAGCTAGCATGTCTCCAACTCTCAACTTCAAACACCTATGGATTAGTGACGTAATACACCATGGATAAAATAATATTAGTAAATCTATCAGAAAACCGTCTGATGCAAAAGCTATGGAAATATCAAGGCATCTTCGTAGGTAGAGATTCATTGTTGAAGCAATGGCATTTATAGGAAAGGAAATGATCAGAATGTAGAAGAATATTTTAATATGAAAATATAAAGTGTATAATCTAGAAAATAGTGGCATAAAAATACGTATTCAAAATAGACACAATGAAAGTATTCAATTGAAGAAGAATATAATATTATCCCATACATGCCAAACAGCCAGTTTTTGGCGGGACATCCCGCTTTTTTTACTCGTCTATTGAGCTAATTTTGATGTGTACCGTTTTACATGAAAAGTCTCAATTATATCCCGTTTCTTTGGATTCCATGCTTAACACCTTTCTATTACGGCCCGCTATGTCCGGCGAAATTCAACGCCGCATCCCGCTTTATCATGGCTCAAGTTGGCATGAATGTTACTGGTAAAGTTAAGATGCGGAATTCTACCTTTCTGCGTCGTTAATTGACTTAATACTCTGTCCGTCAGTCCCGTCTGTGATTGTAAAACCGAATCCGAACTGTCCTCTCTCAATCTCTATCGCGATTTCCTGGTACTGAATTCCTTGGTTGCGGTTGCCTATTGGCTGTTGAATAGGATTAATAGAGGTGTTAAAAGAGGGTTTAGATATTATGCAGAAGTTACCTCCATTGGTTGATCGAATCCTCCGCTAGGAAATCCTCTCAGGGGAGGATATAGTGCATTCCTTCGGACCTAAATGGTTGCAAGAAATGTTAATAATTATATTTTGAGGAGGAAGTATAGCATAATCGTAGTTAAAAGTGCAATATTCTACAAATCAATATATTGATGAATACAGTGTCTCCGAATAACGGACACATTGGGGGGAGATGGATTTCGTCCGTTGTAGAGAGATGTCCGCTTCTCGGAAAGTACTTAACTATTTCATATCTATAATGACCCCACACACGTATAAACTGGTTATTGTACGCGAGACTGTATATTTTGATCAGAAAATAAGTAGAATTTTGATGAAAAAAGTGGAATTTGTAGTCCAAGGCTGGATTTGGTTAACCGGTTAATCGGCTAAACTCCGTCAATCAAGGTTAACGGCTAAGAAAATTTTGGATCGGTTAGCCGTTCTGCTTTATTTTCTAAATATTTAGACTAATTTCATTGTTTTTCGATGAAGATTCATGAATATTAGTTCTAAAATTTTGATATTACAATATTATTACAATTTTTCTAACCAAATAGTATATTTCGAGACCACTGAAGATTGTAATTTTTTCAATATCTGGTTAAATATTAGTTGACAAATCCACAAGTATACTAATTAATATTGACATCGGTTAACCGGTTAACCGCCCTGGAGAAAACCAAAATAACCGACCCCGAATATCGGTTAACCAACCCCAGCCCTGTTTGTACTAATTTGTATTGAAATTCCACAATTCTGATCAAATTCTACATATTTTCTGATCAAAATATAGTCTTATTGTATGCGTTTAGAAATTTACATTCGAATTGAATAACAGACAGTAGTGAGATGAATCATATATCTATACGTGTCATGCACACGCATTAGGACGTGGTGGTAAGCTAACACAGTCTGCTGACTTACAGTTTAACATTAAAACGATAGAAACACTCTACTCTTAAGATTCATACTTTTAGTTTCAATTCTGCTTCAATCATCTCGAAATGGTTGAAATACGTAACTTAGTTAACTGTAACTCTATCTTAGTTTGCAATCTTGCTAATATGGAAATACTATTGGCTGTCATTCTCTAATGACTTAGTGGATTTAAGTTACTTATTATCCTAGAGGTTGATAGCTTTATCATGAGATGATATATCTTCCTAAAAATAAGATATTTCTCGATTCTATTTTTTTAGGAGCATATATCATCTCAAAATATTATAACGTATAAAATCATACAGAAATTGTAGATCAGAAAAAGAAAATTCTTTAAACAAATAATAACATTAATAATTGAGTTCAGCAAATATGAAACAGCTTCTAAACATAGTCTGGACTATCATCTTAATAGTGTCATTACTCTCATTATTGACCAATGGACAGATAGTAAAGAACAGAGTTAAGACAACAACAGACTTGATGCGTATTCACTCACTCAAGTATGCGATTGCTAGAGCTACTGTCACTGGTGCAAATAGTGTATGTCGGACATGTGTCGGAAGTTGTCGAGAATGCTCTACAACTCATGCCTCAGTATTCAAATCACCAAAGGAATTCCGATTTGCATATAGTAGGTGGCCAAACTATATGACATTCCATCTGATTAGGCCAGAAATAATCAATTTAATTGAGTTTCACCTTTGGGATGGAGATGCCAGATACCACACATACACCCTAGAGTACTCACTGGACGGGAGTAACTGGATAGCACTGAGGACTAATGCTAGAGGGGAAAGTTATCAGATGATACAGACTGGACAAGATATCGAACTGCAGTGGTTACGTATAAGGGGCAAAAGTAGCCGAAATCAAGATATTGTTCTATATTCTTTGAGTATAGATTATATCATATAATACTACAGTATCTGTTAAGATCCATTGAGTGTTTATTATTTTGTGATATTATATAATCCCCTACAATGTTGATGATGTTTATATACTCTATGTCTGGTGTAATACAACAAATATCAAACCTGTATAATTAATGTATCCATATAATTGCCACAAAGGGGTAATCAAAGAAAATATTGAAACGTTGAATGCTTTAATATTTGTGGAATAATGGTATTACAAGGTAGATAATAAGGTCGCTAGTTCTACTCTTGCTTCAGCCATTTGAGTCTGCACCTTTTCAGGAATCTCAACAAGCCAAAAATCACTAAGGATGTGAAATTTTCAGCAACGAAGGGCATTCAAAAAGTCTTGCAGGTCATATTACATATAACACTATATGTACAAGCGTATACACAGTAGAGACTTATGTAGTGATTTTCGAAGTAATTCGAAATAATCCCCTCCTACTGTACCCAAGTCTCATCCCCAGTTATAATTTCTAATAGGCGCCTAGAATCACACTTATCATGTTTCCAAGAGCTTCTTGGCTGTATTCACTCGGGTGAGCCTTTGTTTCTCACTGAGAATATGTGGGACCCATTGCCACAAATCGATCGGTAGCCAAGACAAATGGTCATAATTAAATGAATTATTCCAGATGACATCTCCATATAATGCGCTAACTGATCGACGCTTATACACTTGTCTTTCATCACGATTCTCTCAATCATTGCAACATTATCTGGAGTGCTGACGGATATCGGCCTTACTGAGCTCGGTAAATCTTCCAGCCCATCGTTCAATGGTGGATCTGGAAGGACAATCCACGGCTAGCATTTTCTGTAATTGTAAATGAGTACAGGCTAGATATTGAGTTTCGCTTGGAATTGTGTGTTTCATTTGTTTGATCACCGTGATGCTAGATACCACACATACACTCTAGAGTACTTTTGCATTAAGACACGCCATTAGAGGGGAAGGATACCAGATGATACAGACTGGACAAGATATCGAACTGCAGTGGTTACGCATGAAGGGGAGAAATAATGTCTACAAAAACGGTTTACACATCTACTCCCTGAGCATTGATTATATGCTATAATCAAGTAATAAGTCCGTTTTAGCATTTGAGGCTTTGAAATAAGATGTTTAATAGGTTAACTATGTTCGTTTGTTCGTTTGTTGATATATATGGTTTCCTATTATGATATTTGTCTAATTTGCACCCGGGACTTTTCTATTTATAGTAACTACCCCGAATTTGTATGGCTTCCCTACTAAAAATAGCTAAACTGGAAATGGGGCAGCAAAATTATTAGGCAACGACACTGAAATAATGAGTTGATGTATGCTAGCATAAGACTAGCTACAAGAGAATGCAAACACTGATTAGTGATTACATATAGTATGTAGCAGTAGTTGAGCTTTCTGATAATAGAATATAAAAGTCTATTTTTAAGAAATCTTTTTAAAACTATCATAACAGTCAGGAAAAAATTAGCTTTAAGATGAAACAACTTCTAAAAATTGTCTGGACAATCATCTTAATAGTTTCATTGCTCTCATTATTGGTTAATGGAGCTATAGTAATATGGTAAGGAACAGAGTTAGGACAACAACAGACTTGATGCACATTCACTCACTCAAGTATGCGATTGCTAGAGCTACTGTCACTGGTGCAGATAGTGTATGTCGCATTTGTGAAGAAAGTTGTCGAGAATGCCACACGACACATGCCTCTCGACTATGGGCTACATCAATTCTCAGAGGATAGACTATACTGTCTAACCAAGTAATGAAATGTGAATGTCGAGTTAGTTTTTCTGTGATATCACAGGACTCCCTACTACTTTCATGTTATGCTTGGTTACTCATTAAATGTGTGCTGTACATTATTCACTACATCCCTTGTAGGGCCGCAGGACTCATTGTATGGAACATTCGATCACTTAGGAATAATCTACAATAATACGTATTCATCATATAAAAGTGAAAATCACTTTTGGGGCCATTAATATCGCTGCAGGTCCAAATGGGGACTTTCTGGGGGCGAACGTTGGGAACCACTGATCTAGATCAAAGAATATGCGAGCTCAAACACATTAATGACGTTTTCAAGTTTTCAAGTCTAAATTGTGGGTAACTTTTGACTTTTAACCCTAGATTATCGAAAACTCGGGATATCGCGGATGTCCCCAGCCATTTTCAATAGGAAAGAAGCCATAAAGTTGTACCACTGGGTACATTTCGGTAGTTTTAGGTTAACTGTGTCGAATTCCCTTTTCTTGCAAAATTAACTCAGTCAACTTGAAGAAGAGACAATTCTACGTCATTAAGTACTCATATTCTTTGTTATAATGACAGAGAGGATTTCTGGTTAGAAATTTGGGAAAAATTAAAGTTCAAAATTCCGATTACAGTATAGATTCGTACGTATACATAGCATCAGTGTTATATACTATATATGGCTATATTTCCTTGTAGAGACAATGTATATTACAACACAAATACTATAAAGTAAAATTTCCCAAATTATAGCAATACAGGATAATATATAAATTTCCCTATTATACTTGCCTAATAGGATACAGAACAGGTAAAACTTCCGAATTTCTAAGGATAATAAATAAAATGATCAGTAACAACATTATATTCAGTGATTAAATTCTTGTATACGATATACCATGTTATGTCTATGGTTACATTTCCTTGTAGACAATGTATATTGCAACACAAATACTACAAGTATAAGGTAAATTTTCCCAAATTATAGCAATACAGGAAAATATATAAATTTTCCTAATTATACTTGCCTAATAGGATACAGAACAGGTAAAACTTCCGAATTTCCTAAGATTATAAATGAAAGGACCAGTAACAAAAATCCACTCAGCGATTAAATTATTGTACTAATATTGGTGCGGGAGAAAATTCTTTTGCAAACAATAAAATAAACATTGAAGCACAAGATCGAGATTAGAACAGTCAGAATTGAAATTCATCAAAATGAAACTACCTTCAGATATTATCCGAACTACCATCTTAATAGTGTCATTGCTCTCATTATTGGCCAATGGACAGATAGAGTAAGGAACAGAGTTAACACAACAACAGACTTGATGCGCATTCACTCACTCAAGTATGCGATTGCTAGAGCTACTGTCACTGGTGCAGGGAGTCTATGCAACGGATGTGCAGGTCATACCTCTGTATTCAAATCACCAAAAGAATTTAGATATGCATATAGTAGTTGGCCAAATTACATGACTTTCCAGTTGATTAGGCCAGAAATAATCAACTTAATTGAGTTCCATCTGTACGATCTGGATGTTAGACACTACACATACACTCTAGAGTACTCATTGGACGGGAGTAACTGGGTAGCACTGAGGACTGATGCTAGAGGGGAAGGATATGAGATGATACAGACTGGACAAGATATCGAACTGCAGTGGATACGTATAAAGGGAAAAAATAGTGTAAACAACGATTTCCACCTTTTCTCTCTGAGTATTAATTATATCTTGTAATGCAATGAGTATTTGGAAACTCATTTCAAGATACTCACATGTTATGTTAGTTTGTAATATCATATGATCCCCTCTTATGTTGATGTTCGTTTATTCTCAATGCCTGCTGTAAATAAACATTTCCAAGCAAAGTACAATCGTGGGTTGGGAATGCTGCATTTTAGTAAAAAACAAGGTTGCCACCGAATAGTTCAATATTCGGTTAGACCAAATACTATTTGGCAAATAGTTGATATTCGGTTGGGAACTGAATATCAGTATTCGTATTCGGTTAGGGAACTATCTTATATATTAAAACTCCAGGATTTTTTTGTTTGTTTGTTTGTTTGTCCGAATTGATTGAAGAATTGGCAAGTCGTAGAGATACGAAAATTGGCACGTATGTGTCAAATGATGAATCTAGGATTAAGTTCGAAGATCTAAGCGAAATGTTCAAAATTATTAGGCAACGACACTGAAATAATGAGTTAATGTATGCTTGCATTAGACTAACTACAAGAGAATGCAAACACTGATTAGCAGTAGTTGAGCTTTCTGATAATAGAATATAAAAGTCTATTATTAAGAAATCTTTATAAAACTATCATAACAGTCAGGAAAAAAATTAGCTTTTAGATGAAACAGCTTCTAAAAATTGTCTGGACAATCATCTTAATAGTTTCATTGCTCTCATTATTGGTTAATGGAGCTATAGTAATATGGTAAGGAACAGAGTTAGGACAACAACATACTTGATGCACATTCATTCACTCAAGTATGCGATTGCTAGAGCTACTGTCACTGGTGCAGATAGTGTATGCCGCATATGTAAAGAAAGTTGTCGAGAATACCACACAACACATGCCTCTCGACTATGGGCTACATCTATTCTCACTGAGGATATACTATATTGTCTATCCAGGTAATGAAATGTGAATGTCGAGTTTCTGTGATATCACAGGACTCCCTACTACTTTCATGTTATGCTTGGTTACTCATTCAATGTGTGCTGTTCATTATTCACTACATCAGTGGTTCCCAACTGGTGGTCTACAGCCCCATGTAGGGCCGCAGGACTGAATATATGGGGCCATTCGATCACTTAGGAATAATCTACAATAATACATATTCATCATATAAAATTGAAAATCACTTTTGGGGCCATCACAATATCGCTGCAGGTCCAAATGGGGGCGAACGTTGGGAACCACTGATCTAGATCAAAGAATATGCGTGCTCAAACACATTAATGACGCTTCCAAGTTTTCAAAGTCTAAATTGTGGGTAACTTTTGACTTTTAATAATTATCCCTAGAAAACTCGCGATATCGCGGATGTCCCCAGCCATTTTCAATAAGAAAGCCATAAAGTTGTACCACTGTGGTACATTTTGGAAGTCTTAGGTTAACTGTGCCAAACGGCCTTTTCTTGCAAAATTAACTCAGTCAACTTGAAGAAGAGACAATTCTACGTCTTTAAGTACTCATATTCTTTGAAGTTATAATAACAGAAAGGATTTCTGGTTAGAAATTTGGGAAAAATTAAACTTCAAAATTCCGATTACAGTATAGATTGGTACGTATACATAGCATCAGTGTTATATACTATATATGGCTATACATCCTTGTAGAGACAATGTATATTACAACACAAATACTATAAAGTAAAATTTCCCAAATTATAGCAATACAGGAAAATATATAAATTTTCTTAATCATACTTTCCTAATAGGATACAGAACAGGTAAAACTTCCGAATTTCTAAGGATAATAAATAAAATGATCAGTAACAACATTATATTCAGTGATTAAATTCTTGTATACGATATACCATGTTATGTCTATGGTTACATTTCCTTGTAGACAATGTATATTGCCACACAAGTACTATAAGGTAAAATTTCCCAAATTATAGCAATACAGGAAAATATATAAATTTCCCTAATTATACTTGCCTAATAGGATACAGAACAGGTAAAACTTCCGAATTTCTAAGGATAATAAATAAAATGATCAGTAACAACATTATATTCAGTGATTAAATACTTGTATACGATATACCATGTTACGTCTATGGTTACATTTCCTTGTAGACAATGTATATTGCCACACAAGTACTATAAGGTAAAATTTCCCAAATTATAGCAATACAGGAAAATATATAAATTTCCCTATTATACTTGCCTAATAGGATACAGAACAGGTAAAACTTCCGAATTTCTAAGGATAATAAATAAAATGATCAGTAACAACATTATATTCAGTGATTAAATACTTGTATACGATATACCATGTTATGTCTATGGTTACATTTCCTTGTAGACAATGTATATTGCCACACAAGTACTATAAGGTAAAATTTCCCAAATTATAGCAATACAGGAAAATATATAAATTTCCCTATTATACTTGCCTAATAGGATACAGAACAGGTAAAACTTCCGAATTTCTAAGGATAATAAATAAAATGATCAGTAACAACATTATATTCAGTGATTAAATACTTGTATACGATATACCATGTTATGTCTATGGTTACATTTCCTTGTAGACAATGTATATTGCCACACAAGTACTATAAGGTAAAATTTCCCAAATTATAGCAATACAGGAAAATATATAAATTTCCCTATTATACTTGCCTAATAGGATACAGAACAGGTAAAACTTCCGAATTTCTAAGGATAATAAATAAAATGATCAGTAACAACATTATATTCAGTGATTAAATACTTGTATACGATATACCATGTTACGTCTATGGTTACATTTCCTTGTAGACAATGTATATTGCCACACAAGTACTATAAGGTAAAATTTCCCAAATTATAGCAATACAGGAAAATATATAAATTTCCCTAATTATACTTGCCTAATAGGATACAGAACAGGTAAAACTTCCGAATTTCTAAGGATAATAAATAAAATGATCAGTAACAACATTATATTCAGTGATTAAATACTTGTATACGATATACCATGTTATGTCTATGGTTACATTTCCTTGTAGACAATGTATATTGCCACACAAGTACTATAAGGTAAAATTTCCCAAATTATAGCAATACAGGAAAATATATAAATTTCCCTAATTATACTTGCCTAATAGGATACAGAACAGGTAAAACTTCCGAATTTCTAAGGATAATAAATAAAATGATCAGTAACAACATTATATTCAGTGATTAAATACTTGTATACGATATACCATGTTACGTCTATGGTTACATTTCCTTGTAGACAATGTATATTGCCACACAAGTACTATAAGGTAAAATTTCCCAAATTATAGCAATACAGGAAAATATATAAATTTCCCTATTATACTTGCCTAATAGGATACAGAACAGGTAAAACTTCCGAATTTCTAAGGATAATAAATAAAATGATCAGTAACAACATTATATTCAGTGATTAAATACTTGTATACGATATACCATGTTATGTCTATGGTTACATTTCCTTGTAGACAATGTATATTGCCACACAAGTACTATAAGGTAAAATTTCCCAAATTATAGCAATACAGGAAAATATATAAATTTCCCTATTATACTTGCCTAATAGGATACAGAACAGGTAAAACTTCCGAATTTCTAAGGATAATAAATAAAATGATCAGTAACAACATTATATTCAGTGATTAAATACTTGTATACGATATACCATGTTACGTCTATGGTTACATTTCCTTGTAGACAATGTATATTGCCACACAAGTACTATAAGGTAAAATTTCCCAAATTATAGCAATACAGGAAAATATATAAATTTCCCTAATTATACTTGCCTAATAGGATACAGAACAGGTAAAACTTCCGAATTTCTAAGGATAATAAATAAAATGATCAGTAACAACATTATATTCAGTGATTAAATACTTGTATACGATATACCATGTTATGTCTATGGTTACATTTCCTTGTAGACAATGTATATTGCCACACAAGTACTATAAGGTAAAATTTCCCAAATTATAGCAATACAGGAAAATATATAAATTTCCCTAATTATACTTGCCTAATAGGATACAGAACAGGTAAAACTTCCGAATTTCTAAGGATAATAAATAAAATGATCAGTAACAACATTATATTCAGTGATTAAATACTTGTATACGATATACCATGTTACGTCTATGGTTACATTTCCTTGTAGACAATGTATATTGCCACACAAGTACTATAAGGTAAAATTTCCCAAATTATAGCAATACAGGAAAATATATAAATTTCCCTATTATACTTGCCTAATAGGATACAGAACAGGTAAAACTTCCGAATTTCTAAGGATAATAAATAAAATGATCAGTAACAACATTATATTCAGTGATTAAATACTTGTATACGATATACCATGTTATGTCTATGGTTACATTTCCTTGTAGACAATGTATATTGCCACACAAGTACTATAAGGTAAAATTTCCCAAATTATAGCAATACAGGAAAATATATAAATTTCCCTATTATACTTGCCTAATAGGATACAGAACAGGTTAAACTTCCGAATTTCAAACGATTATAAATGAAAGGACCAGTAACAAAAATCCACTCAGCGATTAAACTCTTGTACTAATATTTGATGCGGGAGAAATTTCCTATGCAAACAATAAAATAAACATTGAAGCACAAGATCGAGATTAGAACAGTCAGAATTGAATTTCATCAAAATGAAACTATCTTCAGATATTATCCGAACTATCATCTTAATAGTGTCATTGCTCTCATTATTGGTTAATGGACACATAGTAAGGAACAGAGTTAGGACAACAACAGACTTGATGCGCATTCACTCACTCAAGTATGCGATCGCTAGAGCTACTGTCACTGGTGCAAATAGTTTGTGTAATATATGCGAAAATGGTTGCCGAAAATGCCATACATCACATGCTTCTATATTCAAATCACCGAAAGGATTCCGATATACAGAGATAAGTTGGCCAAATTACATAACTCTCCACTTGATTAGGCCGGAAATAATCAACTTAATTGAGTTTCATCTGTGGGATAAAGATACGAGATACTACAATTACACTCTAGAGCACTCACTGGACGGGAGTAACTGGATAGCACTGAGGACTGAAGCTAGAGGACAAAGTTATCAGATGATACAAACTGGACAAGATATCGAACTGCAGTGGCTACGTATAAAGGGTTGAAATAATATCTACAACAACGGTTTACACATCTACTCTCTGAGCATTGATTACATCATATAATCAAATAATAAGTCCATTTTAGCATATTACATATTTACGTAAATTAAGATGTTCAATAAGTTAACTATGTTTGTTTGCTTGAAATAGAGTTGACTCCGTTTAATAGGGTCACATCGGCCAGAGGACATTTTGGCCCGATTGAGCAGAGAACTCTATTAACCGAAAATATTTTGGATTAGCTTCTATGTGTGAGATCCATTCTGGTTCTGCCAAACGTGGCCCGATTAACCAGTGGCCCTAATAAACGGAGTCGGCTGTACCTGGTTTCCTAATATGATGTGTGTCAAGTAATCAATGCTTGCTGTAATCTACATTTCTAACTTATTAAATCAGTGTAGATGTCTTAAAGATCTCAGAAATTATATGGCTCTGTATCATGTAATGGTGTAACCAATAATCTTTGCAAATTAATAAGCTCCAAATCCTACGACAATCTATGGAGCATGTTTCGAGAAATGTAATGCTACTTGGAATGGAGTGAACACATTGAAGTTATTTGGAGAAGTTCTACATTATTTAAAATCCTATGAAGACAGCAATATTTGGCACTATATATAAACGTGGATTTCGCATATTAACAATAAAAATATTCTTAAAGCGCACGAGATCAGAACAAAACAGTAAAGTTCAGATTTAAATATGAAAGAACCTTTAGACATTAACCGAACTATCTTCTTAATAGTTTCAATACTCTCGTTATTGGCCAATGGAGATATATATGTTACAGTCAATGTGTAAAATCAGTGCATTTGAAAATTGACTGAAATTTCCAGTCAATTTATAAATTGACTGATTCACTTAGGCAATTTACAAATTGACTGATTCATTGGTTAATTTATTTGACAGATTGACTGAATCATCTTATGAAGATAAGTACTAACAAACCAAAATTGAAGACAAGGCTGGGGTTGGTTAACCGATTTGAGGCAGTGGTTACCTAAATATTTATTCCGACTGTTAACCGGTTAACTGATATAATAATTATAATAATTGAGTTAGTAATAGTTGAAAATACTTCGCTGATTAAAAACAATATGTAATTTGCATACACAATAACCTACATATTATGTTTGCTTTGCTTCATGTTACTAAAGATAAAATTAGTAAATAAATCGCTACTTTTCACAATTTTCACCATAGATTAATCAATGTGACTGAAGGAATTTCGTTCAAAATTGTCTCAGATTCTAGGCAAGGGTGAAAATATCAACTTGTTTACTTTGCTCACATAGATGATACATATGTTCGACATCATTAAACGCGCCTATGCTGCATGCGGCCATGGCGGTCGAGACAAGATAATTAAAGCTTTGAACAAATATGCAAACATCACTCGTGACTCCATTGAGCTCTACAAATCTCTATGTGTTCAATGTCAACAGAAACGTAAGCGTGTCACTACCAAGGGTGTTGTTGTGAAGCCAATTCTGTCCAAAGACTATGGTTCCCGTGTTCAGATTGACCTCATTGACATGCAGTCTATGTGCAAAGGATCGTATCGCTGGATTATGGTTTATCAAGACCACTTAACAAAGTACTGTGTATTACGCCCTTTGACTTTCAAACGTGCTGCTGAAGTCGCATGGCAACTAGTTGACATTTTTTTGTTACTAGAATTCTCCAGAGTGACAACGGCAGTGAATTTACAGCTTCGGTCATCACTGAACTGAAGGTCATGTGGCCGGATCTACTTATGGTGCATGGTAAACCTCGCCATCCCGCAAGCCAGGGATCGGTTGAGAGACTGAATTCTGACGTCAAAGACATCTAATTGCTTGGTTAAGTGACAATAACGCATGTTGAAACGGAGTCGTCTTGAGCAGGTTGCTGGAAACTCTGGAGACAATGTAGTTATTCCAATCCCTTTAGTGGATCGCGGTAGAGGTGATCCTCGAAACATCATGGGTGTAATTATAGACAGAAATGAAAATGACATGTACCGTATAGCAGTCCGTGCAGGAATCCTGAAAGGATCTTACAGCCGAAATCAATTTGATTTGTGTCCCCATCCGCTGTACAGTGTGAACGATTTCTCCGCAGGCAAAGAAATAGGCCTGCGACAAGCTGTTCAACAAGGGTCTAAGTGTGATGGACAAGGATTTTCCAAGTGTAATTGTACACAAAGTGGCAAATAATGCAAATGTTTCAAGGCTGGACTTAAATATAATAGTAAGTGTCACGCCAGCATGACTTGCCCCAAAGATCTGAATGGGAACGATATGTAAACGTTATGGACTCAACATAATGTTGTCATAAGCTGTTAATGCAATATTGATATCAATAAATTCAATTCATGATTCAGTCAATCTGTCAAATAAATTAACCAATGATTCAGTCAATTTGTAAATTGCCTAAGTGAATCAGTCAATTTATAAATTGACTGGAAATTTCAGTCAATTTACAAAATGACTGATTTTACACATTGACTGTAACATATATAAGACAACAACAGACTTGATGCGCATTCACTCACTCAAGTATGTGATTGCTAGAGCTACTGTCACTGGTGCAGATAGTGTATGCCACATATGTGAAGAAAGTTGTAGAGAATGCCACACGACACATGCCTCTCGACAATGGGCTACATCTATTCTCACTGAGGATCGACTACACTGTCTAACCAAGTAATGAAATGTGAATGTCGAGTTAGTTTTTCTGTGATATCACAGGACTCCCTACTACTTTCATGTTATGCTTGGTTACTCATTAAATGTGTGCTGTACATTATTCACTACATCAGTGGGGTTCCTGGTCTACGGCCCCATGTAGGGCCGCAGGACTCATTGTATGGAACATTCGATCACTTAGGAATAATCTACAATAATACGTATTCATCATATAAAAGTGAAAATCACTTTTGGGGCCATTAATATCGCTGCAGGTCCAAATGGGGGCTTTCTGGGGGCGAACGTTGGGAACCACTGATCTAGATCAAAGAATATGCGAGCTCAAACACATTAATGACGTTTTCAAGTTTTAAAGTCTAAATTGTGGGTAACTTTTGACTTTTAACCCTAGATTATCGAAAACTCGCGATATCGCGGATTCCCCAGCCATTTTCAATAGGAAAGAAGCCATAAAGTTGTACCAGTGGGTACATTTCGGTAGTCTTAGATTAACTCTGTCAAACGGCCTTTTCTTGCAAAATTAACTCAGTCAACTTGAAGAAGAGACAATTCTACGTCATTAAGTACTCATATTCTTTGTTATAATGACAGAAAGGATTTCTGGTTAGAAATTTGGGAAAAATTAAAGTTCAAAATTCCGATTACAGTATAGATTCGTACGTATACATAGCATCAGTGTTATATACTATATATGGCTATACATCCTTGTAGAGACAATGTATATTACAACACAAATACTATAAAGTAAAATTTCCCAAATTATAGCAATACAGGATAATATATAAATTTTCCTAATCATACTTTCCTAATAGGATACAGAACAGGTAAAACTTCCGAATTTCTAAGGATAATAAATAAAATGATCAGTAACAACATTATATTCAGTGATTAAATTCTTGTATACGATATACCATGATATGTCTATGGTTACATTTCCTTGTAGACGATGTATATTGCAACACAAGTACTATAAGGTAAAATTTCCCAAATTATAGCAATACAGGAAAATATATAAATTTTCCTAATCATACTTGCCCAATAGGATACAGAACAGGTAAAACTTCCGAATTTCAAACGATTATAAATGAAAAGACCAAAATCCACTCAGCGATTAAATTCTTGTACTAATATTTGATGCGGGAGAAATTTCTATGCAAACAATAAAATAAACATTGAAGCACAAGATCGAGATTAGAGCAGTCAGAATTGAATTTCATCAAAATGAAACTATCTTCAGATATTATCCGAACTATCATCTTAATAGTGTCATTGCTCTCATTATTGGTTAATGGAGCTATAGTAAGGAACAGAGTTAGGACAACAACAGACTTGATGCGTATTCACTCACTCAAGTATGCGATTGCTAGAGCTAATGTCACTGGTGCAAATAGTTTATGTAATATATGCGAAAATGGTTGCCGAAGATGCCATACATCACATGCTTCTGTATTCAAATCTCCAAAGGGATTCCGATATACAGAGATAAGTTGGCCAAATTACATAACTCTCCACCTGATTAGGCCGGAAATAATCAACTTAATTGAGTTCCATCTGTGGGATTTGGATGTTAGACATTATATATACTCTCTAGAGTACTCACTGGACGGGAGTAACTGGATAGCACTGAGGACTAATGCTAGAGGGGAAGGATACCAGATGATACTGACTGGACAAGATATCGAACTGCAGTGGATACGGATGAAGGGTAGAAATAATATCTACAACAACGGTCTACACATCTACTCTCTGAGCATTGATTATATCCTATAATCAAATAATAAGTCCGTTTTAGCATTTGGGGCTATTTATAATAAGATGTTTAATAAGTTAACTATGTTTGTTTGTTTGTTTGTTTGTTTGAGATACATGATTTCCTATTATGATGTTTGTCTATTAATCAATGCTTGCTGTGATCTACATTTTCTAACTTATCTAATCAGTGTCCTAAAGGTATAAGTATGAGTACATAGGCGTTGGGTTTGACAGATGAAAAGGAACACTGCAGGAAGAAGAATGTGCAACTATAATTTTTGAAGTCATAGTTCACAAAAGGCTGCAGTATAATATTACAGCTGATGCTTGAAGTGATGGGCGTATATTTATACTCCTTAAATAGTAAAGCTTTAAAGTAATCTCATTACTTAATTCTTGGATCAGGTTTTGTTAGTTATTGCCTGGAATAACAAGATTCATCAAAGGACTGGTGGAGTCAGGTGGACGTATAAATACAATCTGACATACAGTATATTGGAATACAATATACATCTATTCAGAATTATAATTCCATAATTATCGAATTATCCTGGGTTCTGTAGACTACATCAAGGGATGAAAAAAACTATATATAGACCATGGAATTACTAGTAAAATAGTACGTTCAACGAAATTTAGTGATGTTGTTAAGGACCTGGGTTAAAATTTGGGAGATACAGTGACTCCGCTTAATCGGGCCACTTTTGGCAGGGCGGAATAGCTTTCACACATAGAAGCGAATACAAAACTGAAATTAAAACGATCAGTTTCAGCTTTAGTTTAGTTCGCAGTACTATACGCACTACTACGTCATGTTGTCTAATTAATCAAATGTTGTAAGATCATATCTGTTCAGTCAGCATAGAACTCTCACAAAACTAATGGCTGTCATCGTCTAATGACGAATTTTGAATCAATATTTGAGTAGATCGATTGCTTGAGCTATGTCACTGCAGAAAGCGTATGTTACTTACATTATTGCGGAAGTACATTACTATTGTTATGATGCAGGAGGTTCTATTTTTAAATCACCTTTAGCCTCAATGTTATGTTATTGTTTGTTTAATTCATTTTTTGTTTCATTTGTGCTGTAATACTGAATCAAATATGTCCTATCAGTATAGAACTGCACAAAGGTCTACATAGGCTTTTTACGAAATCCCTTTTATAATAAACGTAAATTCATATATTTACAAAGCTGCGTTTATAGGTATTGATAAAATCTCAATGGCTAATATAGGATGTTCATATGTAGAATCCGATTTCCAGATTTAAACAGATAAATTCAATATTTAAGGAATAAAAAACACACAAATGCGCTTCGCTTGCTTGCGCTGCGAGGCTGGCGAACACTTTATGTCCGCTGGAGATATCCTTTGGGCGCCTAGGCTCATATTGATTAATGATAAGGTAAATAACATCTCTAAAAGTAAATACTTGTATGCTTGACTTACTGTTATAAATCGATATCACTAAAAATCAATTAAATCGAGTCGACTGTATATGGTTTCCTAATATGATGTGTATGTCAAGTAATCAATGCTTGCTGTAATCTACATTTCTAACTTATTAAATCAGTGTAGATGTCTTAAAGATCTCAGAAATTCTATGGCTCTGTACCATGTAATGGTGAAACCAATAATTTGTGCAAATTAATAAGCTCTAAATCCTACGACAATCTATGGAGCATGTTTCGAGGAATGTAATGCTACTTGGAATGGAGTGAACACATTGAAGTTATTTGGAGAAGTTCTACATTATTTAAAATCCTATGAAGACAGCAATATTTGGCACTATATATAAACGTAGATTTCGCATATTAACAAAAAATATTCTTAAAGCGCACGAGATCAGAACAAAACAGTAAAGTTCAGATTTAAATATGAAAGAACCTTTAGACATTAACCGAACTATCATCTTAATAGTGTCATTACTCTCATTATTGGTTAATGGACAGATAGTAAGGAACAGAGTTAAGACAACAACAGACTTGATACGCATTCACTCACTCAAGTATGCGATTGCTAGAGCTACTGTCACTGGTGCAAATAGTTTATGCTACGCATGTGATATCCATACCTCTGTATTCAAATCACCAAAGGGATTCCGATATGCATATAGTAGGTGGCCAAATTACATTACTTTCCAGTTGATTAGGCCAGAAATAATCAACTTAATTGAGTTTCATCTGTGGGATGAAGAGGTTAGACACTACACATACACTCTAGAGTACTCACTGGATGGGAGTAACTGGATAGCACTGAGGACTAATGCTAGAGGGGAAGGATATCAGATGATACAGACTGGACAAGACATCGAACTGCAGTGGCTATGAATAAGGGGTAGGAGTATTGTCTACAACACCAATATACACCTATTCTTTCTGAGTATTGATTATATCTTATAATCAAATAAAAGTCTATTTTAGCATTTGATCAATTTTAATTAAGATGTTCAATAAATAACCATGTTTGTTTGTTTGTTTGTTTGTTTGTTTGTTTGTTTATTTGTTTGTTTGATTGAGATATCATATTATTTCATATTAAGATATTTGACTATTAATTGGTAAAATCTACATTTTCAAGTTATCTATTCAGTGTATAACTGTCCTAAAGGTATATTATGAGCACATACGCAATTGGTTTGATAGATGAAAGAAAAACATACGTATGTGGGAAAGAAGTGTGCTTCAACAATTTCGTTCATGGATCACAAATGGCTGCAGTATAATCCCTAGTCAGACTAGGATTTTGCTAACTCATTTCCGATTAAGTTATTTTGGGCGGGGAAATCCTAAAAGTGTTGGGTTAAATTCGTAATCTATACATTATAATTCTCATAATTGAGGCTCCCAGCTCAATTACTAACTAAGTTTAAAACATCTACCTTTGATACAGGGGTGGCTACAGCCCAGGGCTTTATCTAGGTGCTCGGCCGGCACTTATAGGTGCCAGCCTGGTATCGTCCGAGGAGTCAAGGTGCTTGCAGTGTGATTCGATTTTGGTCCCGGGTTGCTATCATCCCTGGAATTACAAGATAAATCACTGTTTGGGTGCCATATAACTTTTATCACCTCCAAAAAAAGTGCCGGACTGGAAAATCCTAGATAAAACCATGCTACAGCCCCACCCGGTGGGGAGAATTTATAATCTGTCGGGGGAAGAATTGGAAGAAATTTAGAAAAGACACTCTATTTTAGCCCCCTGTCGGGGAATTCCTAGCGCCACCCATGCTTTGATATATGATGTTGATTGTCCCTAGTCACGGTCATCATATATGGTAGCGAATAGTGGCACAAAACGATAATTTTCTTCATTAGACTAAGTATTTGCTGTTGTTTCAAAAATGACTAATTCCGAAATGTAGTTTACGAATTTGAACAAAAATAGAATTTTTTTTTGAGTGCATATTCCTTTGTGAATAGATCCACTTTAATATTATTTTATGGAGGTTTTCGTGGTGGTCGAATGCTCTATCGGGTAAGTGTATAGTACTTGAACATTGAAATACAGTGGATACATAAGTAGGATAAAAAGCTATATCCTTCCCCTCTAGCATTAGTCCTCAGTGCTATCCAGGGACTAACTGGCACTGAGGACTGATGCTAGAGGGAAAGGATACCAGATGATACTGACGGACAAGATATCGAACTGCAGTGGCTACGGATAAAGGGTAGGAGTAGTGCAAACAACGATCTCCACCTTTTCTCTCTGAGTATTGCCCATAAACTACTGAGATATGAGTCAATGAAATCTATATCTGTATGTAGCTAAATATGATTAATCCAATTCTAATCCTACATACAAGATATAACATATGAGTGTATATGAATCATATAACTTCACACCCATATATTATGAATAATCTGACACACAAATGTAATGAATATGACTATCTGATCTGTTAGATGAATCATCAAGCGATGGTGAAAATTTGTTAAGTAACAGTTTTCAATTGAGTTACTTGAATAATATTTCAAATCAAACATTAAATCATCTCAAAAGAAAAAAAGTGACAATACTTTCTTCCGACCTATTTTAAATGCACTAAACTAGAGGGAGAGATTACTCAATACTAATTTAATGTCTTCGCATCATTCATTTCTCCGTTTGGCTCTATTCTTCTTAATACTTTTCTTTATTTTGAGAGGGTCGACCGTTACTAGGAGGGATTTTGGGGTTATGCACAATTTTCTCAACATCTTTATTTTCATCACAATACAGTAGAACCTCTACCTCTATAAGTGGGGGAGCTCGGGACGGTTAAAATGTGCCTACTCCTCCGTTACCCACGCATGACTGTGTACAATAATCACACTATATTTAGCCACAATGTTTTAAAATATCCATTTATAGTAAATTCACATCATTTTTGTCATTTTAGGTGTATAAATTATAATACAGTTATTTCGTTAATTTCTGACTTTCAAAATATTGTCAGCCCAGATGACTGACAATTACTTTCTAGCTAAGTCAGGCCAAGTTAAGACAGCCTTATAACGAACTGCAAACTGTGTCCAGATAACCACTCTTTCACCACTTTACCCTCTCCATTAAAGAGGTTAATTCTAATGGCAAAATAAATTCCATTTTTATCTCCCCCATTCCCCACTTCCCCACTTATAGAGGTTCATTTGTATGGAATGAATAAAGATGGCCTGAATTTGTTCCACATAAAGAGGCTATGCTGTACTATCAAGTTGTGGTGCTGCAATATTACTGACATTGTTCCCAACTCTTTCTGAATTATCTCAGTATTTTCTGAAGTTTAAGATGCGATTCTGGCGATGTATTAAATTCTTATGTATACGTATGTTGATAGTATTTGTTTATTCTTGAGTATTTTCTACCAAGGTATAATCCTGAGTGGTGCATTTTACCAACAAAAGAATTATTATTATTATGACCCAAATTATATGATGACTGTAATTTAGTTATTTGATATAGTATATGAGTACTAGCATATTAATCATACCATATACTACTGAGATACGAGTCTATGAAATCCATATCTGTATCCAGCTAAATATGAATAATCCAATTCTAATCCTACATACAAGATACAACATATGAGTGTATATGAATCATATAACCTCACACCCATATATTATGAATAATCCTACATACAAATGCAATGAATATGAATATCTGTTCTGTTAGATGAATCATCAAAAATTTGTATTATTAATTGCAATTGAGATACTCGAATAATATTTCAATTAAACATTAATCATCTCACATTGTTATATACTATAAATAACGGAGATTTTTCCACATTGATAAGTTTAAAAATCTTTAAACAATTAAGAACGCAGCTGTCAAATAACAATTCCAATTATGAAGCAACTTTCAAATATTATTGGAACTATCATCTTAATAGTTTCATTACTCTCGTTATTGGTTAATGGAGCTATAGTCAGGAACAGAGTTAAGACAACAACAGACTTGATGCGTATTCACTCACTCAAGTATGCGATTGCTAGAGCTACTGTCACTGGTGCAAGGAGTCTATGTCACGGATGTAAAGGTCATACCTCTGTATTCAAATCACCAAAAGAATTCCGATATGCATATAATAGTTGGCCAAATTACATGACTTTCCAGTTGATTAGGCCAGAAATAATAAACTTAATTGAGTTTCATCTGTACGATGAAGATGCTAGACACTACACATACACTCTAGAGTACTCACTGGACGGGAGTAACTGGATAGCACTGAGGACTAATGCTAGAGGGGAAGGATATCAGATGATACAGACTGGACAAGACATCGAACTGCAGTGGATACGGATGAAGGGTAAAAATAGTGTAAACAATGATTTCCACCTTTTCTCTCTGAGTATTGATTATATCTTGTAATGCAATAAGCATTTGCAAACCCATTTTAAGATACTCAACATGTTATGTTAGTTTGTAATATCATATTGTCCCCTCTTATGTTGATGTTCGTTTATTCTCAATGCATACTGTAAATAAACATTTCCAAGCAAAGTATAATCGTGGGTTGGGAATGCTGCATTTTAGTAAAAAAGAATGTTTATTATGATCCACATTATATGGATGCCTGTAATCTAGTTATTTGATATAGTATAGGAGTACTAGCATATGAATCATACCATATACTTCCATATTTTTAATTTCCATATTTTTATTTTTTTCAAAATTATTATTGCTTCACCATTCAATATGTAAATATCATTAACAATAGTGTTTTGAATCAGTTTATACTTGAGTTAGTATACGTGATATTTCTACCAAACATGTACTAGCTCACGACTGACAAATTCCTGATTGCATTGATCAGGTTACCCAGTTATTCAATGTATAGGACAACAAAATTTCGCTGCTAGAGATAGTGGCGTCTCCCAAAACAGATACCCCGAAAAGCGGACAACTCTCTACAACGGACAAAGAACATGTTCCAAACGTGTCCGTACACCTCTGTAGTGCTTATATGAAACTAGCGCTAATCAAGATTAAAATACACTACTACAGTAGATATTGGATAGAGTAATAATGCCGGGAATATCACCTAAGAGGGCATCTTAAACAGGACAAAACTATCTATCCAAATTTACTGTTGTCACAATAATGATAATGTCTAAACCAATCCATGGTACCTCAATCTCCACCACGGATCCCATCTGCACAGACTTGATCAGCTGCACAACGTCCTGGTGCGGACACATGAGTATGATCTGGTCGTTCACTCGCACCAGCACGTCGTCCCTCTCAAGAATCCCGTCCTGCTCCGCCGGAGAGTTGGCCATGATGTCCTTGATCACCAGCAGCTCCCCCGGAGAGTCTCCTCCAATCAGCACGAAGCCGAACCCTACACAACACCATATATGGTGTTAGGAACACCAACTAACTTAACATACCTATATAAATAGGCTTATGGTGCATATCCGAAGTGTGCTTTTGATTATTATTCTAGCCAATAGTATTTGTGGCTTGGATAACTTTTTCCAGTTTGACACCAGAAATAAGAGCTAATTCGAGCAATTTAATGGATCAAACTAGGTTTTATATATTTCTGGGTTGCTGGGAAGTTAGAGGTATTTGGGTGAAGGTACTGTGTAATAGTTTCACGCGTGAGTGGTTCTAAAATCTAAGATCTATCGACTCAGATCGTTCGACAACAGAACAGATAATCTAATGCACACATCAAATATTATTGACATTGTAAATTTAACTAATTCGGGCATATAAACAAACAAAAACAAAAAGGATCACAATTGGATAAACAACAACATTATATTCCCAATTATTCGAACAGCTGAATTCAGGGTTACACTAATAGTACCAGTATCTGGCATTATCTGACATTATCTGACAGTATCAGGTATGTTGGGCATAATTACCTGTTCCGAAGTTCTTGAGCTGAGTGATGACCTGGTCTCCTCCAATCCTTGCCAAGACCAGGTCCGGAGTCCACCCCTCTGGCCAGGTAGGCCCGTACCCGGCCTGTACCTGCAGTGGGATGGGAGGGGGCGGTCTCAGTCCGGTGCGAGGAGGGGACTAAGTGGATAAGCGAGTTAAACTTATGAATCAGGAATAGGCGCCAAGTTATGAGAAGTAAGAAATAAACCTGGGGGGAGGGACCAGAAAATATTTTTATATACCCAGAGCCGGCGCCATCGGGGGTGTCCTGGGTGTCCAGACACCTACTGCGTCCTGTTTTATCATATTGTACAATATATATTCCTCCATAAATGGACACCCACTTCCAGGGAAATCCCTCTTAGGACACCCACTGCCGATAAAACATGGCGCCGGCCATGATACCATCCATACTTAGTAGAAAGCAAAGATAAACACGAGACAATGTATAGTTAACATTCCGCATATACTTATACACTCTAGAATGGCCAGCATTTATATGGCTTATGGTTTCAGTTGCAGAGAAAATGGCTGGGAGACATCCGCGATATCGGGGACACTGTGTCCCCAGTGGCACTCTACGGTTAAAAGCATTGGTTATATGATATATTGCATATACAGTCAACTCCGCTTAATAGGGTCACTGTTTAATCGGGTCAACCGTTTAATTGGGCCACTTTTGGCAGGACCGGAATAGCTCTCGCACATAGAAGCTAATACAAAATATTTTCGGTTAATAGGGTTCTCCGCTTAATCGGGTCAAAATGTTCTCTGACCGATGTGACCCTATTAAGCGGAGTCGACTGTATCTTCACATGTCCAGTAGAACAATACTGGGGAGTGAGAGATATGTACAATGGAATCCTCTAACCAATCAATTGTCAGGATCAGAGAGATCCATGTGCTTAGGTCAGTGTATATTAAATAGAATTGTTACATGACCTTGATGCTAAGATACACAAAACATTGAAATGCAACTGAACTCTGAAACGACACAATCAGTGGCTGATGACGACATAATTGCTACTCTTGATCCTAATGAGGACATTGACCACCAAGATCTCTGAGGCCCTGACTCTATAAATAGATTTAGAAACGCTAAGCTACGAACAACTTTCAATAATTAAAAGTTAGCAGTTAATAAAACCAGTCATTTTGAACCTAGCTGTGCTTTAATCTGATAAAACTGTTTGTATTCAGTATGGTTTGTATGATAAAGTGGTTGTATATGAGCAAGGTATTCCCCATACAGGCTTATAGTATGTTTCCCATAATAGCAAGCATAATTGAATAAGAGAGGGCATTTCCCTTTTGGAGCTGCGCTCGTCGATAAAATTCGGGGGGGACACTCCCAAAGATCTACCAATGACATTACACATGCTAAAGTTTTGATGGCAACTTAGCTGGATATTATGCAAGAAGTCAGATTATATGCAACGAATAGATAGAGATTCTTATAAATCTCTGGAAAGCATTCCTAGTGATCAAGTTCGTAGCTATGAATAGCACTCACTTCTTGCTGGTACTGCCCCTGTTGGAAGGGAGGAGGGGCATAGGATACGGGGTACCCTCCTGCCTGTTGAGGGTGCATCTGCTGCTGCTTCTGAGGATTCTGTCCCATCCGAGCTTGTAGGACAGGATTCTCAAACTGAGTCCGGCGGTTAATGTGACTATAAATTCAAAAATAATAAAAATAAAAATAGATTTATGGATCTGGATGATTAGAACTTACTCTACATAGTATATCCCGACACCAGGATCGTCGATGACTTGCCATCCAAAAGGAAGCTCTAAAGACAGAATAACTCAATAAGAATTCCTACCACGAATTTGAACAAGACAAGATATACAATGAGATTATATTTGAGAAAACTTTAACATAGGCAGATGGATTATCGAATTAAAACACCATGGATTCATACGAAATATTAACTAAGAAGAAATACGCTAGTTCCTGTAAAAGTTCGTCAAAGAGAATATACTAAATTCTCATTACACTAAGAATAGGTTGCATTTGAGACGAGTTTAAAACCTGAGGCGGACTAGTCATTTTGGGCGGGGAAACCCTAAAAGTGTGGGGATATTCTATAAATTGAATTTACTCCTAGGCTAAATCAGGTTAATTAAATTACAGTGAAACATCTCTACAAGGATCACACTTGGTATTAGACAATTAGTCTTTACTCAGATATGTTCCTTATTGTAAAGTCAATTGATTAGTCAGATTTGTATCTAAAACCTGCAGCATATCCTTTGTTACAGTGACCATAATAATCTCCCAATCAACATTAGCTACTGGGTTTATTTATAAACTGTAACGAGATCCATCCTACTACATTATGAATAAGAATATTGGAATATTCCCATTATGCTGATTGCCTTCATATATCATTTCGCTGTAGTTTCACTGGCAATTTGCGACAACCAAGATGTCACTTTTGAAGAATGGAGGCGTGAATATGATAGAGAATACCGTTCAGTAGAAGAATATGATTTTCGGAGAGAAATCTACCATAAAATTCTGCAACACATTCAAATGCTGAGCATTCTACATCCAGAAATAGAATTCAAGGCAAACCAATTCGCGGATATTTCACCTGAAGAGTTCAAAGCTAATATCTTAATGACGTCACGCCCCCCACTCAATTTCACACCTCTAATTACTACACCACCAAATCCATTGAGACTCCTGAGGAATTCGATTGGCGGACTCACGGAGTGGTCACACCAGTGAAGGACCAGGGAACAGTGGGGTCTTGCTGGGCGTTCGGGACCACGGGGAATTTGGAGGGACAGTGGGCCATCAAAACGGGGTCCTTAGTGTCGCTGAGCGAAGAGCAGCTAGTCGATTGTGACGGGAGTGAAGATGTCCCAGCGAGAAGGGCAGATTGCGGTGTGTTCGGCGGTTGGCCGTACCTAGCTTTGGGGTACATCGAGCGGGTCGGGGGGATAGAGAGCGAGGATAGCTATCCCTACTGTGTCGGGACAGGGAAGTGCTTCCCATGTCCTGCTACAGGGTACAATGTGTCCTTATGTGGTCCAGCCCCTGAGTACTGCAACAAGACGCATTCCTGTGTTGCTAAGATAAACACGAATAAATTCGTCCCAAGGCTTAAGGTGAAGGGTTCCAAGCCATCCTAAAGAATGAAACAGCAGCCTTGGAAGCGTTAGTGGCACTAGGACCACTCTCAATCCTGATCGATGCCACTCTCCTTCAGTTCTACCATTCAGGAGTGTGGGAGTCCAGTTTCTGCCATGAGGACACACCGGACCATGCTGTGCTACTAGTTGGGTATGGCACGCACAAAGGTTTATTCGAGGAAAAGCCGTATTGGTTGGTTAAGAACAGCTGGGGAGAGAAGTGGGGACAGAAGGGTTACTTTATGATGGTGAGGGGAAAGAACATGTGTGGCGTGGTGGAGGAAGTTGTAACAGCTGTGTTGGAATAGCTGAGCTAGCCAATCAGCTGTTAGGAATCACATAGTTGTAAATATGTATGTAGGTTATGGATATATTTAGTCATTATCAATTTTCCAATCGTGACTCTATTTATATCATAGCGGGAATAAATCATAGAAGAATCATTTGGATTATGAATAAGTTAGTGTTTAAATTTTATAAATATCCAAAGTTGTTACAGCACTCTAATACAGATATACATAAGGATACCAGCCCTGAGTCCAGCAATAATCACACGTATTTTTCCAAAATATGGAGATTATTTAAGAAGAATTCATATCCAGGGCATGGTTATATTTATGTACATAAAGTCCTTATATTCTGTCCTGTCGTTATTTAATTATTAATTATGTTCCATTCTATAAGGAACCAAATAACCCTCTAAACATAATTATAATAATACCAGAATCATAAATGTTGCCCATTCTACAAATGTATTTTTAGATGAGAAGTGTGAGAACTCTGTTAATTACCCTCGCTAGCTTATTGCATTGTGAGTTTGCATACAGAGGACAGATACAATGGAGTATGTGGACATAGTACAATACACTGTCTTGATATTCCACTGACACATTTTAATTATATAACAACCAATTTGTAACATATTAAGAACTCTAATTATACACATAACATACATTTCAAAATGTTTTAATTAAGGCCTATTTACAGATAATACATAAACACTGACATACTAATAGCAAACAACACATATTAACTCTTACAGCACTTGAAGATGCGAGTGAGCAGTTTCTTCCAAGCATTATAGTTAGACTTGGAGGGTAGCACCACTACATATATGCAGATAACAAATATTCGAATCAGAAAAGCTTCGAACACGTACAGCCAGGCAGGATGAATGCTGTCACTCAACGTTATTAATTCACAAGCGCTTCTGAATTGGTTGACTAAAGCAGTTGTCCCTTCTAACGATTCCAAGGCATCAATAGTAGTGACGTAATTCTCTAGGTTCCCATTCCGGATAATGGTAACAGGTCTGTGAGCTGTGAGGCAACGGAATTGTTCATAGGATGTTACTAGGAGATCATTCTGGAAGATTAGAATGAAGAGAATGAGACATATCATCAGAGCTATGATAATCCCAAACATTAAGACGGAGTAGACTACGATACGATATTCCAGTGAAGAGAGTTTGGGAGAGGGAATCTTGAGTTCTTGGGCTTTAAGCGAGTTCCATCTAAATTTGCATAGAATAGGGGGAGTGAGGGTTAGAATGGAGAGACAGAATATAGCGATGGGAACGAAATAGAGCAGTAGACTGAGTAGTGAGCTCTCGTTTGAACTAGTATCGGTCACTACAACCCTGATGAGAAAAGTAACGTAAGGAAAACCCTTTTGAATCCCTAAAGTTATGAATACAATGCAGAGAGACACGAGCACGGCGATGCAGGCTTGTGAGAGTATGACACCAAACTTCAATTTGAAGTTAGAAAGGAACGCGAAAGGGAAAGCTGTGGTTAACAGTAGATTGAGAAGTGTGAAGTTGACCCAGAAAAAGAATCCAAGAATGGAGAAGTGGAACAAAGCCCCGTAGAGGTTTAGCAGAATCCGATCCGATTGGGTGAATACTTTGAAGTAGGTGTCGGAGGGATCTGGTAAATCGAATATCAAGAAAAGAACAACACAAAACGTTCCGTAAACATACAAACCAACTAAACTTGGAGTAAGAATAGAGTTGAAATATCTCTCTAGCATAGTTACCTTCCTTCCAGAATGGAATGTATCCTTCAAAAAGAATATATTGATGAGGAGAGTTAGAATGGAGATGATACTTAAAATGAGTCCCAACACAGACAAAAACGCCACTCCTATTCTTAAACCAACCTCATCAACTGAGTAGTACGAATTTGCATTTGCGAAATTAATTGGCTCACAGTACCCTCCTCTGTTCCCATCCGGACAACATACCTCTTCACCATAAACCAGGTTGTAAAGAAACAGATTAGAGTAGGATACGCTACTCATTTGAACGAATGTCAGGTGGAGATCCGTGGGATGAAATATTGTAGTGGATAAAGAAATGTCGGAAAAATTGAGAAAAAACGCACATCTATTACTAAATGACAACTTCGGTGGATTCGTAATATACGGGTACACAAGGGCAAACTCAGTCTCTACCTCGCAATCCACTAAATTCATGGTACAGTTTGGTAGAGTAATGTTAATGGAAGGTTTGGAAGCGATTACACCTGCAGTCAACTCATAAATTCCCATTTTGTGCTCAGAACCAGATAGCCAATAGAAAACGTAGATGACAGGCGTTTCATTATTTAATGATACGTTTTGGGCAAAAGTAGAATGCGAAGTTTTGTCAATGGAAGTTAGTTTTTCTTCAAAGGGGAATACTTCTCTATGGAAAACGAATATGGAAATGCAGCAACCGATTATACAGGCCCAGATAACGAGCAGGAAAATCACAGTGAATACAATGAGTGCTATTTTCTTCACTTTTATTCCAATTATATTTCTCACACTTAATTTAGCAGAAAATGGAGAAACAGGTGTTTCCGTTGTTTCTTCAGTGCTCGGATTATCCAGTTCATTTCCTCGCGAGGATAGAACCAAATCATCCGTACTCGCTTGATGCATGATCTCTTCTACTGAGATAGCATTATCTGAATATTTATATACAACCAATCAAAGATACTGAAACCAATAATATGTTGTAATTATCCCTCAAATTCATTAGTTGCAGAATAGCTAGTAATGCTTACAATGTTGTTCGCTGTATCAAATCACTGTATGTGTATAATAAAGTTGCTTAGTAGTCAATCTGGCACACTCAAAAGCTAAGCGCTCTGGCACATTCAAAAGCTAAGTAATCTGGCACATTCAAAAGCTAAGCGCTCTGGCACATTCAAAAGCTAAGTAATCTGGCACATTCAAAAGCTAAGTAATCTGGCACATTCAGAAGCTAAGCGATCTGGCACACTCAGAAGCTAAGCAATCTGGCACACTCAGAAGCTAAGCAATCTGGCACATTCAAAAGCTAAGCGATCCATAAATTAATTCAAGGTGGACTAGAACATGAGCTAGCAAGCTAGGTACAAAAATAACGTGAAAGGAAGTTCAAAGTAGAAGGTCAGATAAAGAATCGTGATTGAGTATAAGATCACACATAAGTACATAATAACAGCAGAATGTCACAGCGAGGAATGCATTACTATACAGTAAAACCTCTCTATAGTGAACACCCTTGGGACCGAATAAAATGTTCATTATACAGAGGTGTTCACTATTCGGAGGTGAGAACCAAGTAGTATAAAGAAAAAACTCAGGATTAACTAATGGTATGCAAATGTATTTAGTCATATACATTCATTTTATTGAAATAGTAACATTTTCAGTACGCTAAGTTTCTCAAAAACAGACATATTTTCCTCGTTTTAGTCGCCATTGTCAATGCTACCGAGCATAAGTTTACACAACAGAAGGCCACCAAACGAAATTTCAAATATTTCCAGATAAGATATGATGAAATATTTGTCTAAAACAGACTTTTATGACTAACGGATACGTCGGTAATTGTTTTATATTGAATGTCATTTGTATGGCATAGAAAGCATGTGTTTTTTATTTCACAGTTTCCGTCCCATGATGAAGCTCATTACTATCGCATGCATCAAGTGAGGAGCCAACATCCAATAATACAGGAATCCATATCTTCACTCTTATTTAATATTCTGAGTTTGCTGGCCTCAGGTATAAACTTACACACATAGATACGTACATTAAATACGTATGGGATATTATAGTAAGATATCATATGTTCACTATAGGGAGTGAAAATCCATAGAATTAGTTGGGTTGGGACAAGAAAAAGTGTTCACTATTCATAGTAGAGAGGTGTTCACTGTTCAGAGGGTAGCTCTAATGTTAAGCTAATGGGACCAAATCGGGACCAGAAAAAAATGTTCACTAACGGAGAGGTGTTCACTATCGGAGGTTTTACTGCACTTATAATACTTGCATCGCAGATGGACCAAATTTCTTCAAAAATGCGATGCGATATCAGTTAAATCCTGCCTTTTGTTTGTCAGAATTGATTGAAGAATTGGTAAATGGTAGAGATATGAAAATTGGCAAATCGGCATGTCAAATAAGTCTATAATTAATTAAGTTATAATATCTAAACGAAATTTTCACCTCTACAAAAAATGAAAAACAAGTTTTCAACCTTTTCTATATAATATGCAGTCAGGGTCGTTTATTATGAACCCACTTAATATGAACATTATTTTATTATGAACTAACCTCCTGGTCCTAATTTCATTTTTAGTTAGGATTTGTATTGAATCAAGTTCGCTTAATATGAAGTATCTCTATTATGAACAGATCTTTTGGTCCCCTGGTGGTTCATAATAAACGACCCTGACTGTATATGACTTCACTCTTACAATAAAAATCATAGGTCACCACAACAACATTCGTTGTTATCAAGGTTCAAGCATAACTTAAATACATATGCAAATTTTGTTCAGTGTATGAGAAAAATATTCTGTGTATATTTCACATCTTTATATACATACATATCTTCATAACAAAAAGTTTGTTCATAATAGAGAGACTTCATATTAAGTTTAAGTGAACTCGACCTAATACAAATCCTATGGAACCTGTTGAATTGGAACCAGAGAGGTATTTCATAATAAACGAATGTTCACAATAAGCGAACCTGACTGTAGCTAGTTGTGTTGTACATAGTATTTCGATAATCTAGGCAATTACGAAATAAATAATTACAAATATACATAAATCCAACAGAAGTTTCAAAACTTCCAGGATAGTTGAGCAATTATACAATAACAAACAACACATTAACTCTTACAGCACTTGAAGATGCGAGTGAGCAGTTTCTTCCAAGCATTATAGTTAGACTTGGAGGGTAGCACCACTACATATATGCAGATAACAAATATTCGAACCAGAAAAGCTTCGAACACATAAAGCCAGGCAGGATGAATGCTGTCACTCAACGTTATTAATTCACAAGCGCTTCTGAGTTGGTTGCCTAACGCAGTTGTCCCTTCTATCGATTCCAAGGCATCAACAGTAGTGACGTAATTCTCTAGGTTCCCATTCCGGATAATGGTAGCAGGTCTGTGAGCTGTGAGGCAACGGAATTGGTGAGAGAATACAACTAGGAGACCATTCTGGTAGATTAGAATGTAGAGAATGAGACATGTCATCAGAGCCAAAATAATCACAAACATTAAGACGGAGTAGACTACGATACGATATTCCAGTGAAGAGAGTTTGGGAGAGGGAATCTTGAGTTCTTGGGCTTTCAGTGAGTTCCATCTGAATTTGCATAGAATGATGGGAGTGAGGGTTAGAATGGACAGGCAGAATATAGCGATGGGAACGAAATAGAGCAGTAGACTCAGTAGTGAGCTCTCGTTCGGATCGTTGTCGGTCACAATAAGCCAGATGAAAATAGAAAAGTAAGGAAAACCTGATCTCAGCCCTAAAGTTATGAATACAATGCAGAGAGAGACGAGCACGGTGATGCAGGCTTGTGAGAGTATGATACCAAACTTCAATTTGAAGCTAGAAAGGAACGCGAAAGGGAAAGTTGTGGTTAACAGGAGATTGAGAAGTGTGAAACTGACCCAGAAAAAGAATCCAAGAATGGAGAAATGGAACAAAGCCCCGTAGAGGTTAAGCAGAATCCGATCCGATTGGTTGGTGAGTGTTTTCTGGTAGGTGTCGGAGGGATCTGGTAAATCGAATATCAAGAAAAGAACAACACAAAACGTTCCGTAAACATACAAACCAACTAAACTTGGAGTAAGAATAGAGTTGAAATATCTCTCAAGCATAGTTACCTTCCTTCCAGAATGGAATGCATTATTTAAGAAGAATAGTTTGATGAGAAGAGTTAGAATGGAGATGATGCTTAGGACAAGTCCCAACACAGACAAAAACGCCACTCCAATTCTTAAAATAGAACGACCAACCTCATCAGCTGGATGCCAGAGTGCGTCCATGAAATTAATTGGCTCACAGCATCCTCTGTTTCGGTTAAACTGATACCCATCTGGGCAACATACCTCTACACCAAATAGGTTGCTAAACAGATTTGAGTTGTAGGATAGACCTGTTTGATTGAATGTCTCGAGTCTCGTGGTCTGAACTACTGTAGTGGAGAAAGATTTCTCAGAGAAATTGAGAAAAACTTTGCATGTATTATTAAAAGCTACTTGTAATTTCGGTGGATTCGTAACATACGGATATACATATGCAAACTCAGTCTTTCCCTCCACTAAATCCATGGTACAATTTGGTAGAGTAATGTTAATGGAAGGTTTGGAAGCAATTACACCTGCAGTCAACTCAAATATTCCCATTTTGTGCTCAGAACCAGATAGCGAATAGAAAACGTAGATGAGAGACGTTTCATTACTTAATGATGCGTTTTGGGGTAAAGTAGATGTCGAAGTTTTGTCTATGGAGAATGCTTCTCTATCAAAAACAAATACGGAAATGCAGCCACCGATTATACAGGCCCAGATAACGAGCAGGAAAATCACAGTGAAGACGATGAGTGCTATTTTCTTCCATTTTCTTCCAAAAACATCACTCAAATTTCTAAATTTAGCAGAAAATGGAGATACGCGTTCATCCCTTGTTTCTTCAGTTATAGGATTATCCAATTCATTTTCTCGCGAGGCTAGAACAAATTCCTCTGTAGTCGCCTGATGCATTATCTGTATTACCGAGATATAAGCCTATCCCGAATATTTATATACAACCAAATACTGATACTGAAACGAATAAACTTGCAGCATAATCTCGTGGCTGTAAAGAAGTGCCACGCATTGACACTATACACACGTAGACTGATAGGACAATATGGTATTACTTCGCTGTAATATTCCGTGCATATCTGTAAAACCAAGATAGGAATGTCGGCTTATTTCATGGATAATACAGCTAATCGTACAACGTGTTATTTTGTATTAGATCACTATATCGTCCACGTCCGTTATTCAGAATAATTTTGAGGTAAATTCAACCCAAGATGCAATCATTTGTATAATTATAATTGGTATGCTATAGTGTATTTTGGCTTAATCAGGGTTACACGAGTGTCTGTTACTAAAATTTCTCCGTTTATGTCCCGCTTTTATCATGGCTCTAGTTGGCATTCATGGACTAGATGCTCTGAGAATATTTACATAAATCTGTAGCTTAATTAGATTTAAATTTTACTTCCTATCACATATAGAGCAGAGTTATGCTAGAAAACTAGATTTTCGCGCCTGGCAGATAAACTAAGAACAGATATAAATATATATGTATCTGAGTTAGTAAACAAACAAACAAACAAACCATCATCTTCACATTGTAGTGGGTTCATCCTCATTACTCGTTTCAGGCGAGGATCCAACCAATGAGTTGTCCCAGTTGTGTGACTAAAATAGACACATGAAGTAAGTAACAACACGATCAATTAATCGATATAAATAGCTACACGGGATTCTAAAATTAGCTCACTCACTCGATGAAGTATTTCTCTCCGCTCTCCGTGTAGGAGATCTCCCAGTTGGGAGGAAGGGGGCCTAGGTTCTTGAGGAGCTGAGCTTGTCTCCGGACGGCTCGATGTCCAGGAGAGCAGGCCTACACCAATAACAGATCCCATAACACCCACCACTCAATCAATATCAGAGCTGATTTATATAGAAAACCAATCTACTGAATTTCTTAAGTATAATTATCACTGAGTACGGCATTCTGATACTATGAGATGGAGTATCAGTGGCTTTCAAACAGGGTTTCCTCTATCAAGCTATTTCAGAGGAACTGTTGAGTTCATATCAGACCAATGATGTGGAAATTAGCTGTATAAAAGTCAGTATAACTCAGTTAGTACGTACTCGGGATAAGACGTACTTTGGCTTGGTCATTTCTCTGAACCAGAATTCATTTATTATATAGATTCCTATGTAATATCAACTCAGTTAGTACGTACTCGGGATAAGACGTACTTCGGTTTAGTCATTTCTCTGAACCAGAATTCATTTATTATATAGATTCCTATGTAATATCAACTCGGTTAGTACGTACTTTTTTCCGCTTCCCGGAGGGGTACGTCTTATCCGAGTTATATTGTATTACAGTACACCCTCGCTAATCCGAACACTTCATTCTTACAATCCGAACACCCAAAATATAATATTATTCACCTCTATGCTTTAAATCAACGTTTAAAACATTATATCGTTAAAAAGAAGAATACCAAGAAATTATTATTATTATTCTAACAATGCAAATTTATTATAGTTAATCCCCATTGAATTAGTGTTATTTCACTAATCGGAACAAATTCACCAATCCGAACGATTTTTCCGATCATTGGTACAGAGCTGTTCGGATTAGCGAGGGTGTACTGTACTGAGTACCGCCAATGTATGAGTGGTAATGCGGAAATGGTTCGACTTTTCGAAAAAGGAAATAGTTCGAATTGCGGATTTAGGAAATAGTTCGACTAATTATCATTAGGATTAATGGTGTTTCTTTTCGAACTATTTCCTTTTTTGGAAAGTCGAACTATTTCCGGTTTTGGTTCGAACTATTTCCACCATACCGTATGAGTTAGGTAGGGGGACATAAAATAATTTGAAAGGAGGAATTTGCAAAGTTTGGGAACCACATGTGTGCCACTGTGTGTGCCACTTACCATGTTGGGTGGCAGTTTATTGGGCGGGACATGCTGCGGCTTTTCTCTGGCTGGCGTCCCAATCACGTGTGTCGCCAACCCCTCTTCTGGGTTCTCAGGGGGCTTAGGGGTTCCGTAGAGGTGTCCATCGAATACCCCCGACTCTAACAAATCGCCTCTCTCCTCCATCATCTAACACAGCCCCATTAGAATATATACACAGTTGTTTATTTAATTTGTTATTGCATATTAGCATACGTATTTCAATTAGTAATATTGTAAAACAACCTTAAACTGTTCTCTGGTGAGGAAGAAGTAGTCTCTTCCATGTTTCTCGCCTTCCCTCCTAGGACGAGTCGTACCTGAGAGAGAAGTTAGATAAAAGTCAACTCCGCTTAATCGGGACAAGTCTCCAGGAACGGAATGGTTCCCATACATAGAAAATACTAAATTTCATCGGTTAATTGGGAACTCCGCTTAATCGGGACTCAAGTCTCCAGGATCAAAGTGTCCCGATTAAGCGGAGTCCTGTATACGATAAATGTAAAGAACACAATTTGGTTGGGTCTTTTAATGTGCGTGAAGATGGCGGATACATTTTATTTGTAAAAACAGTCGACTCCACTAATCGGGATAATTCGTCCAATCAATTGTCCTATATTGGAATTCACAACAATCGAGTTATAATATTGACTTCCTTATATGGTAATAATCGTACTGGAGATTTGTCCCGATTCAGTGGAGTTGACTGGGTAGTTTGATTGGTCAATTGTAGAATTGTTCTACCATCAACATGTTGCTATGTATACAGGTTTGTGTGCTGTATTCGAGTCATTCGGAATGAAGTCAATCTTGTACTTATATTCTAGTACATTCAGTTCCGGATATACCGATATACTCTTTCTCAAGGAATGGAAACTCTCACAGAATCTGCATTAGATGGAAGTGTGGGAATTTCGATATTTCCACACTTAAACTGTGAAGATACAGTGGCAGACAAAACTTCTTCTGTGGTGTAGAACATCTCAGAATTGTATCCAACTAGTTACATAATAATGTTACACATCGATATTTAGTTGTATTCGTTATTTCACTCATCATTGGTTTTGGAACGAAATGAGTTCATAGGAAGATGCACATGTGACCTTATCACTCCACACCAGAGTTGCACGCGGGCCGAATATAATAGTTTGCGGGCTCCGCGGCCGGAAATCTTGGCAGGACTCCCCGCGATGACAACCGAGACGATGTTTTTAATTGTCACGAGGTACCAATTAAGGAATACTTACGTAGTAAATGGAACTTTGTTAGTTTCCACTTATTTGTGTTTGCAGAAACTCACTCCCATAAAAGGATTCCCTAAGTGTATTTCTATAGTTAGTAACTAAAAAAGCGGTCCAAAAATATTTATGCGGGCTTCTTGCGGGCCGCGGTTACAAATTTCGGCCCGCGTGCAACTCTGCTCCACACTGCCATGTGGCACAAGTGGTAGCTCACTTCTTCAACATTCAGGAATCCAATTTGTGTAAATATTTTAAAAATAAGAAATGTTTTGTTGCAATTTAGTTCAACATTTCTGAACAAAATAGTCCCATGTACGTATTAAGAGGTACCACTTGTGCCACATGGCATGAAGTGTAGTGATACATAAGGTCACTTCTGAAAACATAGTAAACACTAATAATAGTTCCAAACAATAAGGATGTAAATACAACTAAATTGTCCTGAAAGTTTGATACATTTCCGAGTATTCTACATCGCAAATAAGTTAGCGGTGTGTAGTGTTATCATTACTTTCGCTTGAAAGAAGTGCAATCCAAGTGAATGGAGGCTTTCAAGAATCATTACGGTTTCCATACCCATAGGCGCCGAACCCGGGGGGACTGGGGGGGCTAGAGCCCCCTCTGGATTCGAAGATGGCCCATAGACGGCCCAAGGAACCCCGAAATTGTCCTTAGATTTGGAAAATTTCGGCGCCCCTGTCCATACCTTTCAATTTTTTAGGAGAAAAAGTGAAGAAAACTAATTCTGAAAGGAGCTGTTGGGAGTTATAATCATGGCTGCAGAGTTCTTCATTGGTTAGCAGGTTCTTGATCTTTTAATTAAGAGGTATCTGTATTCATTTCCTTGTAGTCTGGACAGATTAACAGATTGTGTAAACACATTATTTACAAGTTCCACAAGATTCCAGTCGGAACAGCCAGAACGAGATAAATCCAAATAAGGAAAAAAGAAAAGAATCCCAGCAAGAATTGAGTTCAAATTAACACAAGCAAAGTCAGTAAACGCAATTCCACAAAAAAAATCGGTGAAGAAAAAATTGAAGCCAGACTTGAGTTGACTGAATTGATAAATATAAACGAAGAAGTTAGAATTGAGCGAAGTCTGAAAATGAAGAATGTACAGATCAGAGTTGGATGGCATCACACTAGAGCTAGCTAGAGCACAGCTATCACGTTACATCGTAGTAACATTATATGCAGTATTTATATAGCGGACACACTCGTATTTCTAATAAATGAAGTCAAAAGCTGGACTGAAAATGTTATAGAAAGACAACAGAATAGAATGGATAGTTTGGCGGAATTAGGTGAATGTGTTAGACTTTCGTCTAGCTTTGAATTCGGGCAGTATGTGGCATTATTGATTTGCATGTTTTTGATTTCAATATGTTGTTGTGTACAGTGTATATTCACGTGCATTTTGCTAAACATAAATAAGAAGGAGAGAAGAGAATGGAAGGAAGGAAGACTTTCAAATTTGATATCAGCTGGGAACATCAAACCGAAGGGATATGCAAAAGTTGATAGCTGATTTTTGAGATTGAAGCAATATTTTCATCTATAATTTGTAAAATATATTTCAATGCAATTACAAATGATGACAAGACCAACTTTTATAATTTTTATTGTGCATTACTGAATGGGATTTTCATGCGTGTTGTTCTATAATTAATGAATTAAAACAACTATTTCTCATTTGTTATAATATAAAAACAACAACAACAACAACAACGACAACATTTTTAAAAAGGTGGAACATCCTGTATGTATTTATATATTGAGATTTCATCAATACAGTCAGGGTCGCTTATTGTGAACCACCAGGGGACCAAATACTCTGTTCATAATAGAGATACTTCATATTAAGCAAACTTGATTCAATACAAATCCTATCAAAATGTAATAGGGACCAGGAGGTTAGTTCATAATAAACGAATGTTCATATTAAGCGACCCTGACTGTACCTTTAATCACAGCTTTGTAATAAAAGTGTGAAAATAATAATTTATACGTGTTCTTTAAGACAGTTATAAAATTCGAAAACAAAATGTTGTTTTCTTTTACCATAAAGGATTTCTACACGGAAATTAGGTAGAAATCATTCTGTAGGATTATATACTGACATAACTATTACCCATGTGGGTATCGAAGATTGGAGGTGCACTAAAATGTAAGATAAGTATTTTCTTAACAGAGAATCAGAGTTGGATTCGACTTATCAAAACCCGCACCGCTAACTCTGCAGAGAAGTAGGAAATCATTCACAAACTAAGTTGAGATGATCAAACTAAAATGTAAACTAAAAGTACAGCTATCCTGTACTACAAGCAAAAAATACTCAAACTGGAAATGAACAGAAAAATTATAAACATTGTGTCTTATTGCATTTTTTAGACAGGAAGATGTAACTATGACAACCACTAGTTCTGTAGATTGGACAAATTACTTATTCTGAAAAACATTTTCAAGTCGGAGAATGTTATTCATTAGTAAAGTGGCATAATGAGAAGACCATTATCACACACACCCTCAAACTGGCCTAGCCACTAGCCAATACAACTATGTAACATTATGATGCTGGATTAGTAAGGTATTATTATCTGTCCTCGTAATGCGCAACCAAAGAAGAATAGCATTGATATAACATTACTCCAGACAAAACCGCATAGACAAGTCTCTTACTAGATCGTAAAATATCCGAATTCAAGATTATTGATTACAATTTCATTTCAAATCAAATGCTAGCTCTTCCTATGTAACCAAATACAGCCAGTAAGATGGAGCTACCCAATACATAAACATTTTGCAATGTTCCCCATGTTTGACACTATCGAAGCAAACTAGGTATCCCCTAAACAGCTGTCTAATTGTCACCTTACCAACGAGGTGACGTGCTCTCCTAGAGATACGAATGAGTTGAAATATGTAGAGCTAAGTTCTCTCCTTAGTAACCAGATAGTGTCTATGTGGCAGATACATTGCTTGATAGGGTCAGATTACTTCTGTATGCCCAAGCAAAATATTTAAAGGTAGATAGGTCCAAAAGACGAAATATTAAAATGTCACTGATCAACGCAGCGTGTAACATTGACTTTGGAGGAAATGAGTTGGCGTTTATTATTGTTCTCTCACTCACTTCGATAGTTCTAAGTATTATATTCATCTTTTGGATCAGTGTGATCTGTCTGATATATTTCAAAATCCATCCCCGTGATTTCGGACATGATAAAGTGAGAAGGAATATAAGAGGTTCTTGTTCTGATAGTCAAACTCTAGTCGCTGAGACGAAACAATCATTGGACGACAAACGTGTGAGCGCATTAGATTCCATTGAACATCATGGAACGTTCCGGCAGCACCACCAAGTTAAAAAGGAAGAAGAGGCAAGGTATATCGGGATCGATGAAATCAAAGGGAAGGAGGGAGCATCAGAGAATGGCATCAGTGTACTGGAGAACCCAAACTATCAGGAGGTAAGCATTGATGGGAATACGTACGACACTCTGCAAGGAAAAGGGAACATACAAGATGGAGGTGATACAAAGGAGAAGGGTGGGTCTTATGAAAACTTAGCGGAGGTAAGAGGGAGAGTGAATACGGGGGATAGGGAAGGAAAACCGCCGAAAGAACATAGGATTTCCGACCCTATTTCGAAGATGGTTCAGAAGGTGAAACTTAAAGATAGTGATGGTGACACGTCTCCATTAGTGACCCCAGAGGACAAATCCATGGTCCCGCCCAATCCAGTCTATGACCAGCTAGATAAACTGTAGAAAAGCTGTGCATAGGAGCTTTGAACGATGCTTTTGTTGTTTTGTTTTTTATGTGTTAATAATGTGGTTTTATAAGCGTATTTCCGTGATTGAAACTGAATAGGGCAAGGAGCAAAGTTCTTTTTCTAAAGGGGAACATCCCCAAATATAAATAGCTAAATACAGTCGACTCTGCTTAATAGGGTCACTGTTTAATCGGGTCAATCGCTTAATCGGGCCACTTTTGGCAGGACCGGAATAGCTCTCACTCATTGATGCTAATACAAAATATTTTCGGTTAATAGGGTTCTCCGCTTAATCGGGTCAAAATGTCCTCTGACCGATGTGACCCTATTAAGCGGAGTCGACTGTATCATAATATTCCTGAAACCTTACTGAATAGTACAATTTTGTCAAGGAGGGAGTGGGGGTAGGGTTTTTATCAGAGGGGATGACTGTACCAATAGACTGTGGCTGCTGACTAGACAAGAGCGACATAGAAACTGAACAACCGAATAATAGTAATGAATGATTTACCTTCACACACCAAGACGTCAGTTTAGATGCTATTTCAGACCAGCAAATGCATTATACTTTTTTGTAATGAAATTAATGAAATAATGCTGCACACTAAAAGTGATTGAATGAATTCTACTGTTTCCATGCATTTAGAATGTTACTGTTCAGTAAGGATATGGACAAGGTTTCATTGGTCAGATTTAAGCCAATAAGATCATAGGTGCGTGGAATACATGAGAGGAATGTTTTAGTATAAAAGCTGATGTCATCCTGGATGAAAGGGTGGATACCTTGCTTGATATAATCATATATTGAATGCCAACCAATCAATCGCTCTGTTGGTAAGCCTATTAGGACAGAGCGATCTGATTGGCTAGCAGATAACTCACAGGGTGTCGTTCTCTGATAGAGGTTCTTCCTGATGGATTCCTGCACTTCGTAGTCCACAGACCCCTTCTGAAACCTGGTGCCTAGGTACATCTTCAGGTCCTTCGTAATGGTGGAGTCTAGATGGAGGATTAGCATTCAGATGCTACCAACCGTGAGAGTAGCTCTGGAATGAATTGTATGCACAGTACACCCTCACTAATCCCAACAGATCTGTACCAATGATCGAAATATCGTTGGGATTAGTGAATTAGTGAAATAACACTAATTCAATGGGAATTAACGATAATAAATTAGTATAGTTAGAATATTAAAGATATAATTTTGTAAAGATTGCCTTTTTACCGAGGTTTATCAATCTTATTGAAAGATATAAGATTATAAACATTGATTCAAGGCATAGAGCCGAATAATTATGTTTTGGGTGTGGATTGTAAGAATGAAGTGTTCCGATTAGCGAGGGTATACTGTAATAAATTTCGAATTTGAGAATAGTTAGGGATTTATTTCGTTTCGATTGTTTTAACGAAGTTTCTCAATCGTATTAAGAGATAGGAAATTATAAACGTCGATTCAAGACTTAAAAGGCGAATAATTTATAATTTTTAGGATTAGAGATTATCTATATTAATGCTTCAAACAATTGAATGTTCAATGATGCGATCATTTCCATTGAGGTGTATTGGCTGAAATGCCTTCGAAAGGAAAGCGTATCAGTAAGAATATTCTCACTGAATCAAATCTTATATACAAACAGGCTTTCATCCAGGCGTACTGGGCGAGCCTAGAGGCGCGTATTTGATCTCATGGATCATAATTAGGCGTATGATTTTTTTGGCATAAAACATATATAAAAATGCTATATAGAAATGAGTCTAGGCGCGTAGAAAAATGGTGGCGTCCATTTAGGCGTATGACTTTGGAAAGCTGGATGAAACCCTGTATACAAGCGACATGGTATGGTGGAAATAGTTCGAACCAAAACCGGAAATAGTTCGACTTTCCAAAAAAGGAAATAGTTCGAAAAAAACCCACCATTAATCCTAATGGGAAAAGTCGAACTATTTCCTAAATCCGCAATTCGAACTATTTCCTTTTTCGAAAAGTCGAGCCATTTCCGCATTACCCATAGACATATCTCTCAAGAGTAATCTTAGAAAAATTTCTAGGGATCCAGTGCTTCATTTATATTTCAGTAGAGCAACCACCGAAAAAAGAAAAAAATTAGCGGACACTTTGATAAAATTACTTTTCACTCCAAAATGACAGAATTTGAATATTATAAAATGGCAGAAAAAAGTGACTTATCAAGACTAACCATAATATTAAATATCAAGATAAGACCATCTATATAAATTGTGAAAATACCCCTGAAGAATTCTAGCAAGACTTAAATACTATTTAAAACAATATTATATTTATAAAACACAACTCACTCTGCTTGACAGTGGTGAGTGTGATTGGGTCAGTAGCTCTTCTCATGAGTGCGGTGACGTCACGTGCTGTCATTCCTGACACTCGTTTGTTGTTGACTTCTAGAAGCAGTTCTCCTCTCAGCACCTTTCCCTCCTCGTAGTAGATCTGTGTGACAGGATAGAGAGCAAGATAAGTCATTAGAATCGCTACGTGATTCCTTCACCATTATAGATGATGGGGATATAACTATAGGCGCTGATAATGTCAAATTGGGTGGGGTGTGAAACAATAGGTCAACCATCCCACTAAATCCATGGTAGCTGATACAAATTACAGGCGTTTTATCGTATCAAACGATATACAAAAGTGGAATATAGTCGAAACCGTTTTTTTCCTACTATTTCTTTACAGGTTCAAACAGTAAGAAAGATACGATGGGAATTAAAATAGATTTGGAATTTTTTACATAATTAAGATTCTAAAATAGTAAGAAAAAAACGATAGTAAGGATAAACCGGAGTGGGAAAAAAACGGTTTCGACCTAAGTTGACTAATTCATGAATTACTCAAAATTTGAAACTAAAATAATGAAAAAAATATTGATATTTCGCTTAGAGACCGAGCAATGTTAGAGGTATATAACATGAGCAACCTTTTAACCACTTTTGGGCATAGAATCTGCACTAATGTTTGAGATTTTGAATAATTCATAATTCTTCATCATCTTTCAGTGAATTAGTCAACTTAGGTTTCGACTGTTTATAAGAAATCTTCCCTGGGGATATTTAAACATACGGAAGTCAATGTGAATCTATCTTTACAAATTTTAAAGAAATTCGCGTCTCCAGTTTAAAACTCTGGTATCTCTAGTGTGAGAGAAACTAAATCTGATTGGCTACTACTCAAACCTGAACTCTGCTAATAACGAATCTACAAGAATGGTTCCGTCGTGTGTAACTTAGTATTTATAATTAGAATTGATTAGTGGAGGAATCAAGAGAAACCATTTCATTTTGGGTGGCATTCCTTGGAAGAGTAAATAAAGCCCGCGTAAAAATTGACCTGTAGAATGCACCCCTCTCCCCATTAAATGAACCAATGCTAAGTTTTGTTGACACCAATTTTAAAAATATTATTTGTCCTACCTTGAGAATTTGAGGGAATTGATTTTAAAATCTGTTAAATATTCAAAAGGAAGAGAAGAGGATTGTGATCTCTCTCAAACTCAAAAACATCTCACAAAATATCGGAAATGCTATCTAGTCCTCAGCGCTTAAATACTCGGGACAGTGTGCCTACTGAGAATTGACCAATCAGATCCTACCTGGGACTGGTCCACATTGGTTATGAGCGGAAAGAGGCCTTGAGAGGCGCCGCCTTCCACTTCCAGGTGGAACTGATTGTTCCCGTCGCGCCGGATGACGGACTCGTGGGCTTTCTGCGTCCAGTGCTTCCTGGCCTTCGCAGTCTTCTTCTGCGCGATGCTACTCATGCTAATTACACAAATGGAAGATACAAATAGAATGGAACTGTAGAGATGGATGTTTTACATTATTTTATTTTAGTGAAGAGCCTCATTCATTTTAGTAAGATTTGAATTGTGCATACATCCCAACCTAAGCCTCGATAAAAGCGGGACGCAGCGTTGAATTCCGTGGGACATGGCGGGAGGCAATAGAAAGTATTATACATAGAATACAAAAATGCGGGACACTCGAGGAAATTAGCTCAATTGAAGATTGAAAAAAGCAGGACGTCCCGCCATAAAGTGGACACAGTATGATTGTGATATTTCCGTGATAAGCTGTGGAAATTTGGAGGGAAGCGTCCCATATTTAAATTCGGGAGTAAAAGCGGTTCATGAGATGGATAGGCAGGAGAAACCTTATCAACTCAACACCTTCCTCCACTTTCAGAACAGAAATACACCACTGATGAAAAGAGCGCTATTTGATTTGTATCTGTGTAATACTTTAGAACTCGGTTAGTACGGAAAAAAGTACGTGAAAACCTTAAGTACGTAGTAACCGAGTTGATATTATATAGTAAAGTGTCCCATGACTTGCATAGCAAAGTCAGATGGATAGGCAGGGGAAGTCTTATCGACTCAAGAGCTTCCGCCACCTTCAAAACAGAAATACACCACTAATGGGAAAGTTCGGTATTTGATTTGTATCTGTGTAATTTTTAAGGAATTGTCATTGGTTATAAATCCGTGGTTCCAGTCACTTATTCACTGTATAATATCAGACAGTAAGCTAATTGACCGTAAACTCAATCCAAAGTCAAAGTTTGGGTCATTTATAATCAAATTCGAGTGTATGAATTGTCCAACTGAAATTATCAGGGCTAGATAGAAACCATAGCTATGTAGTCACAACGGCTTTGGACAAGATACTGATGTAATAATATGAAAGCCACCGTGATATGACATTATGGAGAGTTTATTTGCTAAAATGTTGCTAGAATGGAAGATGAAGTTCCAAACAACAATAGCATTTCTAGTCCCATTAAATATTCATATGAATAAATGGATAAATAACAATAGCATAGGAGAATATTACAAAATTTCCCGCTTAAACACGATTGAGTCTCTAAAGAAGTGTGTCTTGCTCCTAGAAAATTCCCTGATTGCCAACCGTTCAGCTTTCACTCTTCTACAGAGCTAATTTCACGATTGTTCCGTTTTTACATGAAACTCCCCTATTATGCCCCTTTTTTATGGATTAAGTAAAATAATTTTCTATTCAACACTTCGTTCCGTTTTATCGTGGCTAAATTGGTATCCACACAAACGCAGGTTACCATCCATATTTTCTCTGATTTCAAAAGAGGCTTTCACTTCAGATAACCAGGTGTTATTACTTTGGATAATTATATTTACTCAAATTCCCATTAATTTTAGGTTTTAAATAAGCAATTGTTGTTAGATTCTAAAGCACAGGATAAGCCACTGATGGTATTGAATCAACAATAACACACTGATCAAAAGTGGTCGGGGACCTACGCCTATGATCGATGATTTTTGTAAGAATTGTAATTAGCGGGGTTTTTTTAAGATAGTCATACTGTGAAGTGTGATAATGGTATATTATTTACGGCCGTCAAATGAATTGAGGTAGCTGATTGTTCCAGTGTTAGATTAGTATTAATCCTATTGCTATATATTATAACGAGTTTAGTACTAACTCGATTCTGTTGAGCAGTTGGACCAGTTAGTGTGGGTTGTGTGGTTCAAATCTGTAGCATAGTTTAGCTGTGCGTCTATGTTTTAAAGAACAATATTCTATTGAATTTGTTATATCAAAGAATCCATAAAAATAAAATATAATCTAAAAAGTATTTCTAGTGTATTTCCATAGCTCTACAGCATTGAGACTGAAATACATCTCATAGCGTAGGCTGGTAGGAATGGAAGAGTCAGCCAATAATTTGTCGAAGGCTATTATCTTATATTAGCCATAATAAGATGTGTCTAAAATAGCCATCCAATCATCATCCCGGGTCTACACTCCTGTATCTCTATACGTAGATGTCTTCACAGCTCATAGTTTTAAATTTGATCGCGGAATCAACCTTTAACCTCCGATAGCAGGCAAAATATTGTGATTACTTTGTTTTAGAAGAATTAATCTACTCTGGATGCACGGCAGCAGTAGTACGACCAAAATAAACATTCAATGGAATTGCAACAACCTAGAAATGGATGTATCGTTGACATGCGAAATTAAGTACGCCATCCTTTGTGCTAATTTATGATAGCCCATCGATCGAATTCATTAGCATAGAATGCGATTCAAGATCTTTATTGCTATCGAATATTGATAAGAAAATGAATGAGAATATTTGACAGAGTATTCACACCCAGAATCCATAATGGAATGATAATACGTTTCTATGTTTCCCCTTTAGAGCATTTATTAACTAAATTAGATTAGTCTAAATTAGTACAAGTTTGAGAGTTCTATTAATAGAATCAAAGAATAAACAAACACAGTTCATGTTCACTAAATAATAATTCTAGTAAGCTCTACTATCGAGTAGAGAAGAGAGGTGTGAAAATAGGGAATTATGTGTCAGTCAGGAGTATAGATGCTAGAATAGGAGTGTAGAGGAATGAGGTGTGAAAATAGAACAGTTGACACCTATAAAATAAACAAAAGTATAAAATTCATCAGAAATAGACAAAAATGATTAAACATATTCTCTATTCTAAATATAAACATTCCAGGGTGACATAAGGTAGCTGAGTGTGTTTAAGGAATGGAGAGATAGGTAGGGTGTGAAACAGAACATTTCTAGAGGAGACACTCGACACTTCAAAAATGAACAGTCACTCCACAAGGAAGTAAGACGTAGCAGTGAATGCTCCTACTCGGATATTTGAATGTTTATTAGTTAACAGTTGTACGAGTAAGGACGAAATGTCTAAATTCCTTATTTAGTAACTAAGCAATATTAATTCAAATGAAATTGAAAATAAAATAATGAATAAAAGTAAACTAACCTTTTAAAGTTTAATCTTAAAATTCAATCTCGACAGAGTACTTCTCTGCTGTCTGTATGAGGCGTTGTAGTGGTTCGGAGTCTGGAACGGAGAGTTCAGATCTGGAGAGTGTTAGTATTCTTATTTTCGGGAGTGTCGGTATAAGACAGTTGAGAGTGTGACACGAGGCAGAACTGAGTTTGCAATTTCGTACCCGTAACCTCCTTATAGCAGAGTGATGAACTAGACTACCACATAGCACCATCATGCCTGAGTCTTGTAGAGGAATATCGCGGAGTAGCAAGAAAACGAGTGACTTAAGAGCTGAGATAGTGTACCAGCAACTGACGTCATACGAACTGAAATTAGAAAACGACAGCTTTAACAACATAAGATTAGAACATGATGCAATGCAATTTAGGAAAACACTCAAGCTATGGAACCCTACTGTGTCTAAATTAACGAAATAGATCTCTTTCAATGAATTGGAATTTGTTGCAATTAGTTGAGCGAGTGAGTTTCTGCGGGAATCGTCGTTAGGTGGTCTTCTAGAAGAGGCTAGCATCAGGAATGTAAGAGAGCTGAGGTGTTGTAGGTAGGGTAGGACTGCGTATGCATCGTCTCTTCTTGACCAAAACAACTCCTTCAGCGAGGAGGCATAGGATAAGGTGTCAAGTGGCAGTCGGAGGGAACCTTCATCGTCTCTAATGTATATTCCATTAATCGGATGGTTCAGTACTAAGAGCACGATACTCAGAATACGGTTCAGCCTATCAGATTCATTCTTAATGGGCATATAATATAAATTCTCTAACAAATGGAATTGATTGGTCAATGAGTCTAGTGTTTCGTAATGAATAGTGGATTGATGTATATTCAAACTTCCGGCAAATTGATTGGTTGATGTAAATAGTTGCTGTGAAGGAATGGAAGTTGTCAGGTTACATCTTGAAAAATGGATACTAATCCTGGTGTTAGGTGGCAGAGTGGCAGAGGAGAGAATGCTAGTGTAGGGATATATGGCATCGAAATCTTTCTCAACAAACAACACCGCTAAGTAATGGATAGAACAGGAGTAGATCTGATTTAAGAAAGATTGGAACTGCGCTGAGGTAACATAGTCAGATTGGATATAAATGATTTGATACTCACGAATATGACTCAGTGACTGAAGAAAGCAATGCCACTCATTCGGAGATATTGTAGAACGGAAATATAAATAGAGAGGATAGGAAAACTCTCTTTTGAAATAAGCAAAGTGCTCACGAATGGAATGTGAGTTCATTTCACTAATCACTGTGGTGAGAAGAAGGTAGGATTGAGTGAATTCCTTCCAATCGGACACATCAACAAGGGATGTCTCGTAGTACAGCAGAGAAAACATAGATGCATCACCGAGTGACAGGGGTTTCGGGAGAGTATGGCGACACAGAATGGGAGTCATGCGTCCTGCGTCCTGTCTTAAGATCCCACCCATGAAGCGAATTACCATTTTATACATGGACAAGTACTGAGCAGAGGATGTTAGGTAACGGAGTATAAAACATTGATTTGTCCACGAATTGTTACAAATGGAAACTGCAGCCATGTACTCTTGAATGGTCAGGTGTTGGAAAGTCCACACCTTCACACGCACACCAAACCTCACTACTTTCATGTGGACTTGCATTAAACCGAGACGCTCACTGTCATACACCTTATCGTCAATCGTGAGGGAGATGTTCTTTTCAGAGGTGAGTTCACGTTCGAATATTCCTTGATTAGCCTCGAGTGCAATGGTATTAATGCAGTCTTGAATGGCCGGGTGGAAATTGGACATGATGAGTATTTTGCTTTGTTCTTTCAGTTCCATTCGTGACAACTGCCGTCTGACGATATAAACGATCAATTGTGTGTAGAGATGTGACAGTGTCTGAGTGAGGATGGATTCAGTCGCGTTGAAGAGAGCGCTGAATAAACTGGCGTTCACGGGCACCAGGGACAGTTGTTTGATTTCATCGTGACGGTGGAACATTTCGTGAACATCATTTAGTTTGGAAATGGTCTCGATTCGCTTTTCGAAGTACAAGTCTCGGTTGGTGGGGGAAAAGCCTAACACTTGGAAGTTTGAATCGATGTGGAATTGGGCGCCGTACGTGTACTTGAAATCGTACCACGCGCTAGGTCGACTCGTTAACAGGATGGTGCTACGTGTTAGGAACTGTCGCTCTAGCAATTTGCAGAGTAAGGTGGTTTCGAATGGGACACTTCGGGTGAACTCGTCAGCCCCGTCCATTATGATGAAGAGTCCCTCTCCGTCCGATCTGACCAAATGCTCGGAGAGTGATTTGCTCCATTCGGCGCCAGTCGACATGCTGAGTTGGAGCCAGCTAACAATGAATGGAGAGTTCACGACCTGCTTCTTTTCCTGTCTCTCCTCCTCTAACAGATGCCACTCCTTACTCCTGCACGGAATTGAAACAGTGTATTGGAAGTTATTCAGAGTGTGGGTACCGTACATGTAGCCGAAGTGCTTACATAAGAAACTTTTCCCACTGCCGGGGTGACCAATCAAACACCACAGTTTACTATCATTTGAATCACACTTAATGACAATTTCTTCAAAGTCTACGACCTCTACGGTTTCCAGTTCGACTTGTTGGTGGATATTGCGGAGGAATTCGATCTCGTTGAGGCCACTTTCTTCTACCTTTGTCTCCATGGTTGGTTTAATCTGAATTATGGTTAAGGGTGTGTACACGGATTCGATCGGGATCGATTTATCATCCAGCAAGACGTTAACGTCCTTATTCTCATTTAGAAGAAATTTTCTCAATTCTTTTTGCCACTCGTTATCCTTGTTAACCTTTGCGCACAATTCAGAGTTTAGATTCCTTTTCAATTCCTCGTTGCTAACGTCTGCGAATATTGCTTTGTATGGGATTATTTTTTCGACGAGATCAACACGTCCTATTCGGCCCAAAATGGAGCATAATTTATCTAAATCATTCGTGAATAAACCCTTTTCAATGCACGATTCCATCGCTTTTTGCACATTGATTTCTCCTTTTGGTTTCAGTGAAATATTCCGCATGATAAATTTCCAGTTCTTAGATTCGAGTTCGTTTTTGAGGAGGTTTATGAATGTTTTGGTGTTACGAGTAACGCCTATTTCTATTTCCTTGCCAGGGGGTATGCACAGCCATGGAATTCTACTCGCAATCGGGACCAAGTCAGCTCTGCCTATCGCGTGCAAGCATGTGTGGAATATACCTGGTTTGAAGTCCTCCCAATCCTCCTTTAGTGCGTAAATGAAGTCAATCGAGTCAGTTCCTATTTGCTCTCGCATGCCTGCAGGCATGTTTAGGGCATTTTGAAGTTTCACGATGTCTTCTTTCGATAATCTCTCACATAATTCGACGAGAATCTCTACTTCTTTGTCGATTGTTGCCATTTTAATCTAAGAAAATACTATTTATAAACCTCCTCATGTCTTTAATAAACATTTACATAGGATCAAAATCGAATGCTCCAACATTGGAATGGAATTATGATGTCATTGCAACTTTTCACAATTATAAATTTCAGTCATCACTCTGTTATGACGCCATCATTACTCATCATAAATTGAAGAATTGACAAATTTGGTGATTTTTCGAGTGATTATAATAGTAAGACAGACCCATTTAGTGATGTTATCTACCAAACAATTAATTCCTATGAACCTAGGCGCACAAAGTGCGCAAGCGAAGCGCGCTTGTGAATAATGAAATTGGGAGCAGAAGGTTAGTTCAAAATAAACGAAGGTTCATATTAAAAGAGGTTTCATAATAAGCGACCCTGATCGTATCTACTCAATATACAAGAATGCAACAAAAAGTGGAGATATGCTAGACTGTAGTTATAAATTAGACAATGTGGATTTGGTACTGGATTGTTACTAGAGTGTATAATCCGTTATAAAGTATTCTTATGTGTGTATCCACTGTAGTTATTTGTGTTAACTTACTTGAAATGTGTGTGAATTTGTGATTAAGCTTGAATGTGTTGAAAGCTGAATAAACCGTGTCTAAAATTAGAACAATATAAATATCCCAAAATACGTTGTAAAATAGATTTTTTCAATTTAAATATTGAATAAAACAAGATTTAACGATTTTAATAGTATTGCTGGTGTAGTATACAGTCAGGGTTGCATATTATGAACCCGCTTAATATGAACATTCGTTTATTATGAACTAACCTCCTGGTCCCAATTTCATTCCCTAGACAGGATTTGTATTGAATCAAGTTCGCTTACTATGAAGTATCTCTATTATGAACAGATTTTTTGACCCCTTGGTGGTTCACAATAAGCGACCCTGACTGTATTTACTCAACATTAAAATCGTTCCAAAATTGATAGTTTCATGGCATAGATCCTAGCACATTTAACTTTTTTTATACAAGAGCTTCATTCGTTTGCGCTGCGCGGCTAACGGACACTATGTGTCCGTCGGAGGCTCCCTTCGGTCGCCGGGGTCGCATTGATTAATTATAAGGTAAGTAACATCTCTAAATAAGCCTGTCTAACTGTTAAAATCGATATCACTCGAATAATCACCAAATTTGTCAATTTTTAAAACAAATCTAATAAAAAACATGCGGCAATTTTATTTTCGTTTTTGTTTACAATAGATAGATAAATTCAACAAGTTTCGAATGGATAATGAAATAATAAATACGCCTGTAGAGGTGTTTGAATTATTTTGTTTCCAGACTCCACACGGAGACTCTGCGGACACAAAGTGTGGGCTAGCTACGCAAGTGCGCAATGCTCGTTTGTACAAAATAAACAGCAATCTTGAATACATAATAACCTCAATATTAAAACTTGAAATAATTCATAATAACTCACGTTTCGATCCAATTATTTGAAGCTTGAAAATGAAATGAATTTGAAATGGAATTGAGTCGATAATGACTGTCTACCTATAATTAGAATCATTATTAAAATATCTAACAGCTAGTAGTTCTATAAATAGAACAGATAAACTCACGAGTTTCAGGATGTGAACTGTCAATTTCTGCTTGTTCTTGCGGTTGAGAACTAATTTTTTTTCAAGTTTGTTTTCAAGTTTGATTCTTCGAAAGTATTAGTTTCGTTGTGCTTGTATGTGTATAGAGGTATTACTGTGCTAGTGTATGAAACCCAATCTATTTATCCGAGCTGGTTGTACTATGCTAGCCAATCAATTAACTAGGATACAGCACCACATGCATACAAACTCGCTTGCTATAGCAATATGCGACTTGGAGACATTTAATGTACACCAGATTTTACCTAAAAACTCCCCTTCACCCTTTTACGAATATTCTCTACACGATATATACCAGGGATAAGCAACCTATGGATCACGAGCTCTGAATTGATGGCACGGGCTCACGACGGAGTTGAAAATAAATTTGAGTCGACAGACCGACATTTAAGTAGATTCAAGTGTGGCAACTCTAGGCAGACGTACCACTAATGGTACGCGAAGAGTTGATATTTGGTTGGGAATCGAATATCAGTATTCGTATTCGGTTAGAGAACTATTCATGAATACTGACATTCGGTTTCAACCGTGATAATAGTCTACAGTTCTTATGGCTAGATACTCGTGTTATAGAAAAACCAATCTAGCACTCAGATGATTCAACCATTTGAATTAATTAGTCCATAATTACAAAACCAAACATGTCCCTTCAGCAAATTCTCTTCAGTGTCATAGCAGGTGGAGTCAGACTATAAACTTTAAAGGAAAGTATATCGTGGAGATATCAGTGGAAGAGATTCAACACGAGTTAACTAACTGAGAGTAAAACCAATAACCTCCAGGATTCTCTTCTGAATAAATAAAAATAAAACTAACAGCGCTAATAGTTACACGGTTTTAATACGAAACGTTTAAGTGCTACAAAGATTAACTATTCATAAATATACAATACAAGCAGTACAGACATGAACATTCTATGACTCAGTGGTTCTTAAACTGTGAGGAGACCCTTCCTAGAGGACGTTTGGATTTTAATATTTTCTTTTAGGGGAGTAGAATCCCAGGTTTCTCCTTATAATCGAGAGCTTCTCTCATTTATGAAGAAACTGGACAAACAGGATGTTAAGCAAACTACAGTCAGGGTCGCTTGTTTTGAAATAATCCCATTTACATTTTTTTAGATAGGATTTGTATTGAATCAAGTTCGCTTAATATAAAGTATCTCTATTATGAACATATCTTTTGGTCCCCTGGTGGTTCACAATAAGCGAATCTGACTGCAACGAGTTCATAGTTCTAATACTGAAACGGATTTAATTTTACAAATTTGAAGTCCACGCGGTGGGACAGCTCCTCTCAGCTGACAAGAGTGCTGGTCCCGCGCAAGACCGCGGAGCTGAGGAGACAGGGAAGGGACGAGGTCTTTCTGTGCGGTGTGATCCTCCGCAGACTACGAGATGTACCAGCAAGGTGTCAGTCTGGTGTTCGGACCAGGGACGCGAATTCCAGAGGCTGCTACCCGTAACCTGGACGTGTTAACTGGTGGGAAGAAAAAAGTGGATTCGAATCGAACTTGATTTTGTAATGTTTGTACTTCATTAATTCAATCCAGTCACTTTACTATATCTCATGATACTTCACGTTCTGTCGAATAGGCTGAAACACCATTGTTTGTTTGTTTGTTTATGAAAAACACTCTTGTACAAATTCGTAAACTCCAATTTGATTTGATTAGTATTTTCAGAAAGTTAACCAAATACTTATACGTGTCCATGGTTTTATCTAGGATTTTCCAGTCCGGCACTTTTTTTGGAGGTGATAAAAGTTATATGGCACCCAAACAGGGGTTTATCTTGTAATTCTAGGGGTGATAGCAACCCGGGACCAAAATCGAATCACACCGCAAGCACCTTGGCTCCTCGGACGATACCAGGCTGGCACCTATAAGTGCCGGCCGAGCACCTAGATAAAGCCCTATACGTGTCCAAGGATATTTTTAATAACATGATACTAATAATAACTCTAGAGACATCGTCGAGGATTCGTTTAAGAGGCAAAGCTATGTTTCATAAGGAATTGTCTATTCGAAATAAAATATTTATAATTAACAAGTATGGGCGGTGAATTCAGATTGGAATCGGATAGACAGAGTGCTACGTGTCGAGGAGACCTTCTATGTACTTCATCCCGAGCTTCCCTATCAGTCCTCTGTCCGGGATCTTAGTGGAGACTCCGTAGACGTTAGCTGTCCCGGCCTCATTCAGACTGAGTCCCCCCGCACTCACCGCAGCCAAACTCTCTTTCAGGTCAGCCACGAATCTGCCGGGCACGTTCTTCCCGATGTGGACGGAAGTGAACGCCATGTGGATTCCGGCCGGGAATTGGTTGTTGTTCACGTGCCACCCACGATTGGCCATCTGGTCGGACACCAGGTAGATGTCCAGTGTGTCGCTGCCGAAGGAGAGCACGCACAGCTGAGGCTCTCCGAACACGACCAACTCACGAATCTTCCGAACCTCAGCCTCCACTTCTTCCCGAATCCCGACGATATCCCTGGTCCTGGCCACGTACCCCTCCCTCCCTGTGTACAAGAGGGTGGCCCAAGTGCTGGCGAGGATGGACCCGTTGCGACTCCCTGGGATCCCAGCGGACAGGTAGATCCCGCCCATGAACTCGCTGTCCGCGAAGAACTGTCTCTGTCTGAGACAGCCGCTGCGGTACATCAGGACGGAGCAGCCTTTGGGACCATTCCCGTACTTGTGAGTGTCGCAGGAGATCGAGGAGACACCTGGAAGTCTGAAGTCCACCACCGGGATGGAATACCCGGCCGACTCCATGAATGGGACCAACAGACTGCCTAGGCAGCAGTCCACGTGCACCCCTATCCCGTGCTTCTCCCCCAGTCCCGCGATCTCACTCACCGGGTCAATGATCCCATTGGGGTAGCCAGGAGCGGACGCCACTACCACTACCGTGTTGCTATTTATAGCTCTCTCGTAGGCGGAGACATTCGCTTTAAAGTCTTTTCTCACTTTAAAACGAACTGTTCTCATCCCGAAGTACTCGGCCGCCTTCATGAAGGCCGGGTGTGTGGAGTAGGAGAGAATGATCTCCGGGAAAGCGATCCCCTTTGAGTGTCCGATGTCTCTGTACGCCTTCATCGCCATCAGGATGCTGCTCGTGCCGCCGGATGTGGTCACCCCGCACCCCCCGTTGTCCCCATGGAACAGGTCCAGACACATGGAGACGATCTCGGTCTCCATCTTGCGGACGCCGGGGAACACGTCGGGGTGGAGGGGGTTTGTCTCGTAGAACATGGCGTAGACCTTCTGCATCACTTCCTTGTGCTCCTTGTCGTGGATGTAGACGGCCCCTGACACGTTCCCCTTCTCCCAATCCCAGCCCCCCATGCTCGCATGCCCGTCGCATTCAGAAAGAAGTTCTTCCTTCCCGATCCCTTTCTCCCCTAGCACCCTCCTCTTCTGGAGAGTCGTCTTCACGGCCAGGCTTGTATTAACCGTTTCAGAAGTTTTCTTAATTTCTGAGTCAACTCTCCCTCGAACTATCGGGGCATTCCGGAGAACGGAGAAGAACGTTTGGACAATTCTCTGTTTGAGTGGAATTCGATGGTGGAACAGTTTGAGGTAGAGATGGTGCGAGAAGAAAGACAGGATGCAAGTTACCAGTAGAACTCTCCAAGGTTCGATTTTAGGGAAAATGTCCATAAACTGAGTTGTGTATGAGTAGAGTTTGTTCACATCCTGTCTACCTAGAATTGAATTCTTGATGAGGTAGTTCGTGACGACGGTGAAGGAGTTGCTGTAGAATCCTGGCCATAGTCCGATCGTGAGGAGGATTAGGCAGAAGAACCAAGAACATCGCATCGCTGCTAAGAAAATGAATTACGTTCCATTCTTTTCCGTAAATTAGGTATGTGTGTATATTTTGGAGAAATTGATGTGCATTATCAATTTACCACATAAAATAATGCAATCACAGCATTATGCCAAGTTATACTAAGTAGTTAGATACGAGTGTATGGTTGGGATTAACAGTGGACTAAAGTATTGGTTTATCAACTAAGCTATTCAAATTAATGGCTTGTGAAAGGGACAATGTTACAAGTATCATGTGGGGATATAAAAGCTAGATATAATACAGTTCAGGAACAAAATATCAGAAAAAGAAACAGTCACACCAGACTATATACAGATAAAATAGGATAAACCAATGTTAAAAATAGATCACAATCCTAAAATAGTAAACACAGGCAGAGAATAAAAGCAATGTTTTCTTTTCACACCTTCTCAGTCCACCCTGCGACTAATGGCCTCGGTGTAGTTGAAGGGGTGCACTAGGGCCCTGGCACCGCCGTACACCAGACCGGTGTACGGATGGAACCCGCACATGTCGTGCTCTATGCCCTGGGAGTTGGGAGGAGAGTTCCCTGTAGGGACGAAGTTACCGATGCCCAAGTTCAGTAAGCTAAGAAAATATGTTATAGACTACCATGGATAAGGAACTTTAATGATAATATCGCTAGTAACCATTTGGATATGTAATTTCAAGTGAGGAAGATAAAAATCATAGGATTTTGCTCGAAATAGCATTGCAATTGGCGGATTCGTTTTTAGGGAATAAAATTGGGATCATAAAAGCTTGAAAACTAAAATAGACAGGTCTAGACACCAGAGCAAAACTAAACTGGGGACCCCACTGTATTAGACAGTTTAACATATATTTGATCAGCTGAAATCAGCGTATTATAGTCCTCCAGAGATATGCTCCTAGTCTCAATTTTCACATGCCTAAATCGATAAATAAGAAAGTTTCACGCTCTTAAACACTTTCGGGCTTAAAATCATACGCCTAAAGGAGCGTCTCGCGCTCCTAGATAATTCCTTGTCTGAAATTCCTATATGTACCATATAGGGATTTCAGACAAGGAATTATCTAGGAAAGTTGGATAAAACCTACATACAGGGTTTTATCCAACTTTCCAAAGTTATAAGCCTAAATAGGCGTCACCATTTTTCGACGCGCCTAGACTCATTTTTATATATGTTTTGTGCCACGCGCCACGCCTAATTATGGTCTATGGGATCAAATACGCGCCTCTAGGCGCGCCCAGTCGCCTGGATGAAAGCCTGTGTACATATCTATATACTAAATATATAATTCAGTGTTACCTGTCGTAGAGTGCGACTTCTTTCAGACATCCCACAAATGAACTGTTTGGGTCTCCATTCCCTCCTACGAACAGTTCTTGCTGCGGTGTGAGTACTCGAGGTAGCACTAAGTTGAAATCTCCAGATAAGGACACGGAAGGGTTGTTATCAACAAACAGGTTCAAGCCATTGCTAAACGAATATACAAACAAACCAATAATAAACATTATAGAATCAAAACACATATAAATATCCCAAATTAACAACAGAGTTAGGGAAGATAAAATTAGATTTATTTTTAAGTTCCAACTAACTTGTCTCCCATAGTGTGTACTGTAATCATGTGCATACGCTTGTTCCTGCTAAAATCGAGCGGAGAAGATACGCTTTCAGTCCCTCCGTTACGAGATATCTCCAACGTCACGTTAAGAGAAGTGTCAATAGATACCTCTAAGCCCTAATGGAATGTGACATAAATTGATAGTTAGAGCTTGTACACATATACACAGGTAATCCCATATACGTCCACAAGTCAACGTTGAACTGATTTGATTGGCTAGTTTACCTGCGAAGAGTCGCTGATGTGAATGAGCACCGCTTTGCTACCAATGAACTCAGGTTTGCTGACTATCAAGCTTAGAGAGTACGGAACTCTGAAGTCTACCGGATTTGTACCGAAAGTTCCGATCGCTGTTGGCAGCAGTTCATAGTTCTTCAATCCGTGGTTGAATGTTGTAGGAATTCCACCTGAGAACAGAAAATAGCATTGAATGGGAGACAGCTTTAAAGTGAGTATTGATTTAAACATTAGACAAATTCTCTCATCAAATTTATGTATAACAAGCGAACTTCGCTTGCTTGCGCTGCGCGGCTGGCGGACACTTTGTGTCCGCCGGAGGCGCCTGGGGTCACATTGATTAATTATAAGGGAAAACATCTCTAAATACGTCGGTCCTACTGTTTTAATCGATATCGCATGAAAAATCACCAAATTTGTCAATTTTTAAAATTTTTGATACGAAATGATGACGTCATAACAAAGTGATGAGTAATCATCTTTTGATGATAGTTGTATCATATGTGAGGTATATTAATATACACATTCTATTAAAAATTTCAGCCTTCTATCACCCAAATGGCAGTTATCGTCGAAAAACTGAAATTTCTAATTATAAAAATGAGACAATGACGTCATAATTCCATGATGAGTCGACATTTTCGTCTGAACTAATTGGAGCCATAGTCAAAAGACCCTCACATGCCAAAAATCAGCTTTCTGTTCCTGGCAGTTTCTTCAATCAATTCGTTACAGAGGATAACTTCATAATATAACGTATTATATTCAAGCTCTCTCTCTCTCTCTCTTGTAGGATTATATATTTATTTATCTATTAAATTGAAAGGAGTTACCTTCGTGAGTTAGAAGTCTGAAATCGATGTAACCAGTTATATCCGTCTTAGTAACCGAGTATTCTGGAATGGGAATCTAGTGGAGAAGTAACGTTATATTGTATCGTTTTATAACATATTAAGAATGTATGTATTTCAAGGTTGAAACCGATTGAACCGAATATCAGTATTCATGAATAGTTCCTCCCTAACCGAATACGAATACTGATAATATTCCGGTACTTCCTAAATTCTAAAATTGCGCGACTGAAATAATCTTTAATAGAGGACTGTGAGTTGTTATAGTACTGTATGTTGACCTATTTTACAGATGGTGACTGGATCTAATAGGTAAATTAGTTAGAAATTGTATTATCACTGAGGTTGAAACCGATTGAACTTGACATCAGTCAGTATTCATGAATAGTTTCCTAGCCAATATTGAACTACTCGGTTGCTACTTTGATGCATTCCATTCCTCCTGTTCAATGTTATGATAATCCTTAACGAAGTAGAACTCACGATTGGACAGCCGAGGGAGACGCCTGTAGATCCTCTGGAGTTGAAGTCAAATTCTTCACTCACAAGACTCTGTTCAATTCCAGTTCTGAGTAGGACTATGTCCGTAATGCAGCCTGTATAGTTCCTGTAGTAGCTGGTGGTCCAGTTAGCTAACAGGTTGTTGCTGGTGGAATAGGATATAACATTGATATGATCTACCTGCTTAAAATAAGCTATAGTCGACTCCGCTCAATAGGGTCACATCGGTCAGAGGACATTTTGCCTCGATTAAGCGGAGAACCCTATTAACCGAAAATATTTTGTATTAGCTTCTATGTATGAGAGCTATTCCGGTCCTGCCAAAAGTGGCCCGATTAAGCGGTTAACCCGATTAAACAGTGGCCCTATTAAGCGGTTAACCCGATTAAAAAGTGGCCCTATTAAGCGGTTGACCCGATTAAACAGTGACTCTATTAAGCGGAGTCTACTATATTCACGAATATCAATTGTCAATTACCTCTCAACGACAGCGATCTGTGAGATACCTCCAAACAAGAGAATATCGGCATTGTAGAGGTTTGGGAGGTTCCCAGCAGCCAGACTGAAAGACAGACCCTCTCCATAATTGAAAATAATAGTGGCCGGAGAGGAAACTCTCATCACTATGCTGTACTGAGTCGACATCCTACGAGATACATGGGTTTATTTAGGATTTCCCAGTCCGGCACTTTGTTGAAGGCAATAAAAGTTATATGGCACCCAAACAAGGATTTATCTTGTAATTCCAGGGGTAATGCCAACCCAATACCAAAATCGAATCACACAGTAAGCACCTTGGCTCATCGAACGATAGCAGACTGGCACCTATAAGTGCCGGCTGAGCACCTAGATAAACGTCTGACGAGATACGAATACATTCAGTTACTAACGTATATAGGGTGTCTCAAAAGTTCTGCAACAACCAATTTTACTTTGTTAATTTGACTAAGATCACTTGGTTTTAGTTGGTTTTAGAATTCTACATATTTTCTGATCAAAATATAAAGGCTCATTTACAACATATTCACATAATTATTTCCCCAAAGGGAGTGTAATAAAATTCTAAATTCAGGGAAACTAGAAATGCGTATATGACTTACAACACAGGTGTACTGGAAGAGAAGGTCTGTCTATCTCCTCCATTAACAGAAACATCGAAGTTAAATGTGCTATCTCTCAGATACAAACTGAATATAAACGTATCAGCATTCCCGTTTGTCTAAAAAGGGGGAGAGTAAGAAATATTCGAAGTTAAATGTGCTATCTCTCAGATACAAACTGAATATAAACGTATCAGCATTCCCGTTTGTCTAAAAAGGGGAGAGTAAGAAATATTCGAAGTTAAATGTGCTATCTCTCAGATACAAACTGAATATAAACGTATCAGCATTCCCGTTTGTCTAAAAAGGGAGAGTAAGAAATATTCGAAGTTAAATGTGCTATCTCTCAGATACAAACTGAATATAAACGTATCAGCATTCCCGTTTGTCTAAAAAGGGAGAGTAAGAAATATTCGAAGTTAAATGTGCTATCTCTCAGATACAAACTGAATATAAACGTATCAGCATTCCCGTTTGTCTAAAAAGGGAGAGTAAGAAATATTCGAAGTTAAATGTGCTATCTCTCAGATACAAACTGAATATAAACGTATTAGCATTCCCGTTTGTCTAAAAAGGGAGAGTAAGAAATATTCGAAGTTAAATGTGCTATCTCTCAGATACAAACTGAATATAAACGTATCAGCATTCCCGTTTGTCTAAAAAGGGAGAGTAAGAAATATTCGAAGTTAAATGTGCTATCTCTCAGATACAAACTGAATATAAACGTATCAGCATTCCCGTTTGTCTAAAAAGGGAGAGTAAGAAATATTCGAAGTTAAATGTGCTATCTCTCAGATACAAACTGAATATAAACGTATCAGCATTCCCGTTTGTCTAAAAAGGGGAGAGTAAGAAATATTCGAAGTTAAATGTGCTATCTCTCAGATACAAACTGAATATAAACGTATCAGCATTCCCGTTTGTCTAAAAAGGGAGAGTAAGAAATATTCGAAGTTAAATGTGCTATCTCTCAGATACAAACTGAATATAAACGTATCAGCATTCCCGTTTGTCTAAAAAGGGGAGAGTAAGAAATATTCGAAGTTAAATGTGCTATCTCTCAGATACAAACTGAATATAAACGTATCAGCATTCCCGTTTGTCTAAAAAGGGAGAGTAAGAAATATTCGAAGAAATTTGAGAAAATATCGTATTTCCAGAACAATACTATCATAGTCGATTTTATATTATAAAATTCTCCTTTTAAAGAAAAAAATTTCAATGAAAATAATCATCAGAGGAGTTTAGAAATTTATATACAGTGGAATTTGCTTATTAACAACTCCCCTATTAGCAATATTGCTCTATTAGTGACCAGTTTTCAAGTCCCAAATGTAGATTTTTATTTATTATGTTCCCTTATTAGCAACCATTGTGTAAACAAAACTCGAGTTGCTAATAAGCAAACTCACTGCAGGTAATATGTAATACCAATACTTACTCCCAACGCAGTGAGTATGAGTCCGTCCGGACGTTGTGGGGTAACTTTGAGACGTATTATGGGAGTACTAGAACTGTAAGGAACGTAGGCGTGTCCGTATCCGTTGAAGGAGAGAGCATCTACGTCGAAATCCGTTTGCGTCTCGCTATGACTAAACAAACACAAACAAACATCAATAATTTAGCTCATGTTTACCACTTAAAGTTGCGAACTCATTTCAGAACTGTGCACTCCTAACTAGGAACAGATGAATATTAGAACAGGATGAAGTGTAGTGAGAATTCTACGCTTGAAATAAATGGAAGAGAAGAGGGAGATTTTAAAAATGTCAGTAGACAGACTGATAGTGCAGCTCCAATAAGTGACTCGTAGGGCATTAGCACAATATATATAATTTTGTTAACAATTTTCTCCATTGTGAACCAATCAGATTTCAAGTTTAGGGAGTGGGTCATTTATATTTAGTTAGATATAATCTCGTCAATAAAATCAAAGCCAACTGTAATGTTAAATCTCTGGATTCTGATGGTTAATACATTTTGATACCAGAATTTGGAATTTGGAGTTCAAATCTCCATATAAGGAATATAGGGTCCAAATTTGGTCCAATAGAATCCCAAGGAGCGAGCAGACGGACATAGCACGGACCATGGCATAAGTCCTCTCCTATGCTAGGAGCTGCACTAGAGATAAGAGACACTCACCGCACGCAGTCCAGGCCAGTCTGGTCTGTGAGCAGGTTGGTGTGGTAGCGAGTATCCCAGAGGCTGTAGAAGCTGGATCTCAGAGTCAGAGCCAGGTAGACGCAGCCTCGGAACTTGTTCAAGGCTTGTAGAGACTCTGCTATCTAAATAAGTTTATCAAGAAAGAAATATTGAAGAAAAAATCGTATGAGGAGGTGCACATCTACATATATGTCCGCAGCTTCACAAAAAATTTCAGGGCGATATCTTTTAAACTCTGGTCTGTGCACCTCTTACGGCCAGCCAACCGACCGGACTCCAGCACTCATTTTAGTACTGTGCTACTATATTATTATATTGGATCATAGATCTAATATAATAGTATAGGAAGCACACTAAAAAGTAACAGAAAAAATATTTAAAACTTTGATGTTCTTTCTCATGGAATTCTGAGTCATGCTAGAATGCTAGCATTACATCCGCGGATGTAATGCCAAACCAGTCTAAATTCACAATCAGTATATGCCTATATGTGGTCGAAATATTGGTCTGTTGGGTAGAATTTTGAGTGACAGTATTAATTGTATTAGTAAACCATGGATGCCGTGGAATTTGTAGTGACAGTATTAATTGTATTAAGCAAAGAAGGCAGAGACAGGTCGTAGGATTACTGAGGATTGCGGAGAATCCGCCAAATTAAAATATAATATTCCATTAATAGAAGCTACAAACATCTAATTTGGAGATATTAAAAAATCTCAAAAGAAACAGAGATCTGCAATAATTTTCAGTCGATCGTTAGTGGTTACCAATAATTTATTCCTTTCCCTACACGTCAACATTTTAGTCTAGAAGCAATGAAGAGTTTTACCATGACGTCATCAGGATGCCCTCCTACGTAGTAGGCCGTATTGGGAGTAGATCTGAAGAGGAAGTTGTGGAGGCTTTCTGAGGAGATGGTGGGAGTGATGGAGAACTCACGCGTAGCGGACTTCAGATAGAATCTGAAAGCACTGCCGACTCTAACAAAGATTTAGCACTCAGTACAGATATTAAAATAATTAGTACCGTAAACTGAGGCGACTTTGGCCCTAGGAGGTGACTTTGTCCCACAATAGCAATTTTAATAAAATATACTCAAACTTAGAAATATTGCGGTTTAAATGCCTTTATTATATATTGAGATATATTGAGAGTTTCATTCAACATATTAGCAATGTGATTACATTGATTCATAAGTTTGAGTATATTTTATTAAAATTGCTATTGTGGGACAAAGTCGCCTCTTAGGGCCAAAGTCGCCCCAGTTTACGACATCTCTTATTATAATTATAACATTTTATGAGGATATACACCACATACAGTTTTATTTGAGACGATATTTCCATCTAAATTGAAAAAGTTTTTGTAAGAGAAATTAATCAATGAGTTTCTATTGGTTAGATTTTGTCGGATTCTTACACTTAATCGATAGATTCATTAACAAAATATCTAAGTTGACTAATTCATGAATTAATGAATAATTGCCTGAGAAGAATTATTCAAAATTGAAAGTTTTTTACAGGAAAATATCATGAATTATATGAATGGATTTTTCAACTTAGCTTATGATTGATTAATTAATACTTAAGTACATGCTTGAATTATGAATTATTCGAATAATTCATAATCCTTTGCCATTTGTTAATGAATTAGTCAACTTAGCAAAATATCGAATTTGCACTGCTGTATTCATGAGCAATGAACGGCGAAATTCATTACGGCTTTTTCAATACAGCATAAGTAATTCTTAATTATGTATAACACAACTTTCTTACAGCGTAGCACAACGGGGAAACCAACACAGACACATTGGAAATATAAGCAGCGTGGCATTTCCGTTAATATTACCTGTTCACTAATGCAATTGTCGGGAGCTAAAACGCCTATGATAGAGATCTTACCTTTGGATCCTGACCCGATACTTTCCATTGGACCGAATCAACTCGCTGACCTGTAAACTCCCAGAGAACTCAGTCCTTCCAACCCTCGCCCTGTACCCCATCACGTCTCTGTCGGAGACTATAGCGAGGAAGTCGTCCGTTCTCAGCACGGAGGTGTTGGTAGAGTTCTTGTGGATCGCGGGACCGGCGTAGAAGAAGAGGAAACTGGCAGCTTCTGAGTCGAGGACGTTTCTGCTGACAGGCTCGAAATAGAAACTGTAGTCCGAGGAGTAGCTAGCGTTCTCGAGCTGCTCGGTGGGGGGCGGTTGGAGGGAGACGACCATCGACCCGTCCAATCGGAGAGGGGCCTTAGGGAGTTGGAGCTCGTTGTGGACTCGGTTCAGTCGCGAGTAGACCTTCTCCAGACGGGACAGCAGTTTGCTGTTTCGGGATTTTATGGTAGAGGTTTTGTTGCGAAGAGAGTCGAGTGCAGACACGATTGAAGAATTTCTCTGCTCAGCATCAGAAACTATACGTAAGAGAGTCAATGGTTAGCAATGTTATATTGTATTCAACTATTCATATATAGTATATAGTTCTGTTTATTCCAATTCACAACCGTATTTGCTCGTTAGAAATTCTATTGTGCATACGACACGTTTTAGTTTCAATATAGTATAATCTGGGTTATGCAAACGTTATGTATGAAATTCGTAAAATATATTTCCCTCCTCATATACACATAATACAACTTATTCATCTCTTAGTATTGTTCTGTCACAGACATAAACTCTAATCCTTGAACTGTGTTGTATCACTATAGTATTTTCTATCCTCGTAACATACTATGTTATACAATGTACAAACGTAATAATGAACATCCATTCGACTCATTAATTTGAATGAAATCCTAGATCGTACAAAAGTACCATTTTTGAATTATTAACTAACCGAAATGCGTATAACGATGCTACAGTTTAGAAGAAGCATAATTAGTAAGAGCACTTTGAACTGTCGAAAGCTTGGAGAAAGAAAATTTTCGTTCGATTAAAGAACCGAATTGTGTCACACTTACCATTTTTGGATACGTAAAAAGAATGAACTGTTTCTCCTGCAAAAGGAAATCTCGCTTCATTTTAAATACTTTTGATGATTCTTCAAACCAAAATATTAATAAGCATAATACACGTTTCCATAAATTATCATTAAATTTTACTAAAGTGTATTATGCTGGCATAATTTGCAATGCAAATCATCAATGGATTTACCAAACAATACAAAGCAATTCTAGATTCAACTTGGCAGACAATAACTTTATCCAATCTTGTGAAATAGGCATATTATTTGCAAAAATAGATATAAATAAGATTATAAATTCTGAAACTTAATTTAGGTAAAACGACCAATTTCCCACTCGCTACTGCGTCCATGGAGAATAGTATACACTTTGGAATGTCTGTTAGTCCAAATAGAGCGGAGGACTTCGCTTATTTCCGGTCTCTATGTGATAACGAGGATGGATGGACTCTAAACTACGACAGCGACGTAACAGTTCATAGCCGAGAGTTCCCGGGAACTACGGCGAAGTGTATAAGAGTGCGGGGGTTGATAGCAGGGGTATCTGCGGAAACTGTGTTCAGATGTCTGTCAGACGATCACTACAGAGATCAGTGGGACACAGTGTGTGCTGAGTCTAACCATATCTGCACTCTAGACGCAAGGACAAACCTAGCGTACTACTGCCTAAGATGTCCGTTCCCGCTACAGAACCGAGATGTCGTCTTCCAGAGGAGCTGGAGCGAGGTAGAAAATGGGTTTATAATAATGAACCACTCAGTGGAGCTGCCCACACACCCACCTCGTCCAGGAATCGTCCGCGCAATTTCGCACATCACAGGGTACTACATGGCCACCCACGGAAATGACTGCGTAGCGACCTACCTCTCTCACAGCGACCCGAAGGTGTCTCTCCCGCAATGGCTGTGCAATAGAATCGGGACTCTCCTTGCACCGGGGGTGTTCAGGAAACTGTTCTCCGCTGCGACACGCTACGAGGAGTGGAAGGAAGGTCAGGGGAAGGGGGCAGTTCTCGCTGCTAAGGGGAATTATGCTGATGAAGATTTACTACTGGAGTGGGGATTCCCACTCCCGGCCATTTCTAGCTCTGTGCCCGAGAATGGGGGAGAGGAGAAATCTGACTCAGAATCTGACTCAGAGTTCTACAGCGCAGATGAAGACGAACCAGATTCTAACTGCGGGAAATCTGAAAATTGAAAATTATTTAGTTTGATAACTTATTTTTTTCTAGGATTCTGCTGCTGGTTTCTTCAAACAAAGAAGTCACTGCTAAGCTTTATATTAATAATAACTCTCATTATTAAAATTGAATTGAGAAAGCTTAAAATTTCCAATCAATTGTATTAATTATAATATGATTGTGCTCTAATTGCTCAACTTTTGATGTCTCTTTTTATCCACCAGCAAATACTAGTGTCAGAGTATTAACAGTGCATTTTTGCTCGGTTTTATCAAAAATAGTATGGCATTTAAAATAATTTTTGAAAATGTCATCTTTCATCGATCAATGGTACAATCCTTCGTAGTCTCATGATAGTTTTTAAAATTGGATTTTTTAATAAACTCGATTTCGCAGGGGAGATGGTAAGGCTGGAATAGCCATTTAGAAATGTGTTCACATTATGACACACATTATAACCCTATGCATTGACTGTGTTACTGGTTGAGTACCATTGTCACTGCTATGCTCATAGGTGCCGAACCCGGGGGGGCTGAGGGGCTCGAGCCCCCCCTGGAACCCCGAAATTGTCCTTAGATTTTGAAAGTTCGGCGCCCCTGGCTATGCTCATACTCACGTTGTGTTAGCATGGAGTCTCTGAGCTGGGTAGAAGCGTCGTTGTAGAGTGTGATGTTGGGGATGAGAGTTTGCGCTGAGACTACTCGCGAGGTTGTTGAGTTAACCTGAGGCTCTTTAGCAGAGAGCTCAGTCCTGTTAGACTCCAATTCAGCTCTAACTCTACTGAGTGTTTCCGTGTATTCACCTACATTCCAATATACATATCATGTAGCTAGGGAGTGAGAGGTTTAAGAGGATATAAACATCGCATTTTTGAGATTTCAACTTCATTAACAAAAGTTATGCATTAAATGCCTATGAACATTTATTTTCACTTACTATTATTGCTGATCGGTTTAGACGTTCACAGACAATAATTGAGAATTTATCATTTATCGGGGTAGGGCGTAGCGAAGATGCGGCACATCAAACCAAACCAAGGCCTCAGCCCAATAAGTTTGTGTCCCCTTGCTGCACCCTTGTTCCCCCTGACCTACCGCTTCCCTGGCAGCGAAATGCAGTTGGCTACGCCAGAGTTGCACGCGGGCCGAAATTTGTAACCGCGGCCAGCAATTTTAAGTTAACCCGGCCCGCAAGAAGCCCGCATAAATATTTTTGGCCCGCTTTGTAAGTTACTAACTATAGAGAGACACTTAGGGAATCCTTTTATGGGAGTGAGTTTCTGCAAACACAAATAAGTGGAAACTAACAAAGTTCCATTTATGTAAGTATTCCTTAATTGGTACCTCGTGAAAAACATCGTCTCGGTTGTCATCGCGGGGAGTCCTGCCAAGATTTCCGGCCCGCGGGCCGATAAGAAAAGTCGGCCCGCAGCCCGCGTGCAACTCTGGGCTACGCTTATGAATGGGGGTGTGCCGATGTTAGCAATATCATTTTTGCCATTACAGTCCACTCCGCTTAATAGAGTCACTGGTTAATCGGGTCACTTGGACGGACCAGAGTAGCTCTCATACATAGAAGCTAATACAAAAAAATTTCGGTTAATAGGGTTTCCGCTTAATCGGGGGAAAGCAAATGTCCTCTGCCTAAGCGGAGACGACTGTATTATAAAATCAGCAACTAAGCATAAGCAAATACGGTCCCCAATTGTTAATCCGCGGATACTTGATTGTAGGGCCAGATTTAGATCAACCAATAAGAGTTAAGAGTACATATACCATATATAGCTAAATGCTCGATTTAATGCGGTTCTAAGGAAATAGAGCGTTTCTGGATCTAAATCCGTCACTTTGTGTCCTCTAATAAACTACGTATATTGTAGCTAGCAAATTTATCTCAATAGTAAGGACTCACCATCTTCGTATTCCAGGCCAGCCAATAAGAGAAGAGCCTCCACTATAGCGTTAAGCCTACTCAACTCAGCTTTAACAGATTCCGCCATGGAGTTATACGGCCAGACTCTATTCAACACTGCCGTAGCCTCAGTAATCAACAAGTCAGCCGTGTTGTTCAGTCTGTCATTGAGTGTGTACAACTCTCTGATTCTAGAGTATATCCCATCTGCTCTGATGGTCCTGATCAACTCAGTGAGAGCTTCCCTCAGATCAACTACAGTGGTAGCATTGCCTATCGCGTATCTTAATTCTAACTCAGTTAGAGGGAGAGTAATGGAAGTGTTGGGAGCTGTCTTGACTAACGAAATGATTTCATTGGCTATCTGGATGAGTTGAAGCGTGTACGTCTCAGCTGTTAGTGTGTAGTTAACAGCTGGGAGTATAGTCGTAGTGCTTAGAAACGTTCTCAGCTCACTCTCAATACCAGAATTGCTCTGAGATAGTTCGGCATTTCTATTACTTAATTCTGAGGTCCTTTCCCCCAATACTTCTACACATGTTTCAATAGAGTCGCTAATGACTCTAATTCTCTCCAAAAGACTCTCGATTTCATCGATCAAGGAGTTTATTTCATTTTCTAAGGGAGAGACTTTAGAGTACAACTCAGTAGCATTGGAGAATAACTCCTCTATCTTCACTCTATCCCTAACGATCTGCCGATACATGTATAGAGAAGTGTTCGCAATCAGCTCAAAACGGAACAAATAGTTTGATTGAGCTCGTAACTCAGTGTAGATGCTCATAGCTTGAGACTCATACTGAGTTAAGAGGGCCAAGAGCTGTGTTATAGTCAAGTAAAAGGTTTCAGCGTTAGCGGAAAGTAGAGTTGCTTCCTGTAAGGTGGCGTAGATGTACTTGTCATTGGAGATGATGGTTGAGAGATTTGACTTAGCTTGCGATAACAGCAAATCAGCTTCATCTCCCAGCTCTTGCAAGTAAGATAGGCTGCTGTCAAGTTCTTCGTAGTAATCTATGGGATAATCTATGTTGAACCAGGGATATTCGTGTTAACAAGGTGATGCAAAGGAAATTGAATAAAAATTGAGACTTGAAGCAATTTTGAATCGTCGTGGTAGTAGCTGGAAAAGTCATAGTTATTCCTTCAGTTTAATACTGTGGAACCTGCTAACAGCCACTAACAGCCACTAACAGCCACTCTGTATAGCGGTCACCTGTACATAACTGTCATTTAAAACAGTCTCAAAATAAATTTATTAAATTCTTAATTACAGTAGAACTCGGATAAGACATACCCCTTTGGGAAGGAATTATTAGTACGTACTATCCGTAAGTACGTACTAACCGAGTTTGTACTACATAGAAATCTATATTATAGATGGATTTTGGTTCAAGAAAATGAGTACGTACTAAACCGAAGAACGTATCATCCGAGTACTAGTTCTAATATATCTAAATGGATTCTAATAGAGAATAATGAAATGAAATACTTAGATGTGACCAGGGGTTTACCTTGTAGAGTTGCATTGCCGGTAGAGAGTGTTAGGGATATATTCAGGATACTCTGTTGGTGGTTGGATATCATGGAAGTGAGGTTGTTAGCTACACCAAACAGGCGAGAAACCTAAGTCAATATAATAAAATAAAATAAAAATAAACAAGGGATTATAAAACAATTCAAATTAGCAGGTTTTCAATGAGTATTGGCGTATAATTACTCCACAATCGGTGGATATACTCCCATTAACCGCAATACGAATTATATATCTTGCTGACCACTTGATATGATTACGAACTGTATGCATTTCAGCAGTACAGGACACCTTCACTAATCCGAACAGCTCTGTTCCAATCATCGAAACAATCGTTCGGATTAGTGAATTTGTTCCGATTAGTGAAATAACACTAATTCAATAGGGCATTAATTATAATAAATTTGTATTGTTAGAATATTAAGGATATTATTTCGCCTTGATTGCTTATTTAACGAGGTTTCTCAATCTTAATGATAGATTTAAGTTTATAAACGTTTATTCAAAGCATAGAGGCGAATAATAACATATTTTGGGTGTTCGGACTTTAAGAATGAAGTGTTCGGATTGGCGAGGGTTCGGATTAGCGAGGTTCGGACTATCGAGGGTGTACTGCATGGTTCTATTGGTCAATCATTGAGTGAAGCTAGGAACTGACCGTGCTGTTAGCTCTGGAACTGTGCCTAACGAGCTGAGACAAGAAGACAAGTACAGAAGCGTTAATCTGAGCAGCACATTCTAGATCCTGCACATCAACCAGCTGTGCATAGTCACTATACATCCCGTGTACAGCTAGCTCCAGCGATGACGTCACTGCAAGAGATTCGCTGGCATCGGTGAGTAGAGCTGATAGGCTAGAGCTGAGTGTGTCTAGTTCTGACTGCAGAGATGGAATGGTGAGGATGAGGGAGTCAAACAGATCAGCTGTAGCGTTGAAGTCAGCTGACAGAAGATCCAACTCTCTGATGAGACTGACTGTGCAGTTGTCACATACTAATGGAGACAGAATAAATGTTAGTCTTACCTTATTCAAGAAAATCGTGTTCTAATATAATTATGTTTATTAAATGTCTAGTCTTTACCATGAAGCTTTTCTGAATAAACAAATACACAAACAAACAAACAAACAAACAAACAAACAAACAAACAAACAAACAAACAAACAAACAAACAAACAAACAAACAATTAGAGTACCTTTACACTTGAAGGCGGGATCTTCTCTCCTAGAGACGTATTCCAGTAGTTGGAATCCCTCACAGCAGGACTCACAGTGGCTCCCACAGGTACTCTCTTGGCACCTGCACTTATACATACTGGATGCATCGGGGTCCTGATAGCACTCATTAGCGTACCCGTTGCAAGAACAGCCCCCCAGTACTTCCACTTCTGAAATGGTGTAGAACTAACATAGAGTGGCATTAAGAGGGAGATGTTGTAGGTATGATTGTTACAATCAAAAATTCCAATATTTGACAGAACTCGAACAAATGAGCATACAGGAGATGCCGGATGTAAGAACATTCAACTGAAAAAAGTAGACATATACCACATATAATTTATGCCGGTGATAAGAACAATATATGCAGTTCTCAACGATGTTCTTATAACCGAAAATCACTCTATTGACTTAATATTATAATTCATCCAAAGTGTTTGTATTTGGTTCAATAAAACCGTTCCATTCTTAAATTTGCCTTTTTTGCCCTCCCAGCAGATTGTCTGGGGTAAATGAACCTTTCTCACCAGGTCAAGGGGCAAATGTGCTAAAAAGGTTAAAACAGCTTTAGTGTGATGGAACATTTGTTAATAACTTCCTAAGATATAGCAACCACTGATTGAAGCATGATATATTTATTAATCAAATATTTATGGAGAAATACACGAAAACAACAGAAGTTAGATTAACTATAGCCAAACACAAAAATGCACTGAAAGCTCCAACTGTATTTAGCAAAAAATAGAACAAATTGATGACAGTGAACACACAAGCACTAATTGTCAGATTAACAAAGAGCAACGAAATTTCTCGGTAAGAAACTATTAAAATTGTGAGTAAAGAGGAATAAATCACTCCCCAACCAAGAGAAAATGCAAATGCAAAAAGAGCGACGTTAGTTATCGGCCAAAATGAGATTGTACGACAAATTTGGAACTTTCAAGTGTGCAGTGAAAGCATTTATCTGAAACGAAATAATAGATAGACATGGAGAGAAGAGATAGAGTTTGTAGAACATTTCCTGCGATTAGAAGCCATTTCAATTTACAAAATCTGAAAATAATCATTGAAACGATTGCACCTGCTATTAAGAATATTGGATAGAAGAGTGATGCCACTTTAGGATCCATCCCTTGTTGGTTTTCTAGAATGTGTGAAGAGAAGGATACCATAGCTTGATGACTACCAAACTCTTTAAAAAATGCAAATGCGGTCATAAGAAGGATGGGCTTCAACACTTTCCAATTCCGTAACGCCTTAATGCTATCGATCCAAGTAAACTGCTTATTGGAAACATCAATTCGGATATTAAGTAGCTCAGCATCAGCATCAAAGTCTTTCCCATGTAGGTAGAAGAGAGTCTGTTTAGCTCGTTCTTCTAATCCTTGACTAACGTACCATTCTGGTGATAGAGGATTGATAGAGATCAGAAAGACGAGAAGAAGGAGAATTAACAAACCTAAAACTGCCAACCACCGAAACGAAAGCCAAATTCCTAACGCATAAACAAAGAAAACTGAAATTCTGTAACAGAATCCAGTAATCCCACCCAAAACCTTTCTCTGACTACTGAGACTTATCTCTCCGATGTACAATTGTGAGAAAAATTCGGCACATCCTGAACATATGCCAGCCAGAAACATTCCTGATATTATTACAGATGCTGAGTTAGCACTAATTATCATTAACCATCCGCTTGCACCTACAACAGAGGTTAAGATCACTAGTACGTTGCTATTGATTTGGCATTGCAGGCAGAAAAGCATCAAGATTAAGCCTAGAATCATTCCCAACGAAGAAATAGACGCATAAACAGACAAAATTTCCTTACTAATGATTTCTTCTTCAATAAGCTGCTTCCAAGTAGGAGAGATAAATCCATAAATAAACATTATTTCTAAAATAGCAACATAGCATGTAGATGCTGCGAAATATGTGGGAATCTCCGACTTCATAATTGTAACGAATAAAGAAATTTTATTAATCACTTGTAGTTTTATTTTATCAATTATATAAATAAATAGAGACTTGAATATGTACCTATGATCTTCAATTTATACAATTACATGAATCAAAGTGACAACAATAGTACGTACTTTATGTGTATGACTCATGTCTGTGCGTATGCATTCTTCCTTTTATTTTGTGAATAGTATTTATATACGATTTCCTTTGATGTTTCAACAATGGTAGTTAGTCACCCACTTTAGCATCATGAGTAAGGCAACTCTAATACGTTAGCTAGTAAGGATCTTCGCCAAGGGGATGTCGGCAGACTATTCTTCATCAAACAAGTTCCCAAAATAGTAAAATAATACATGCATTTTCATTATTTACAACTTTTGATATAATATTCTATAGGAGGACGTAGGTTAAACTCTGGTATAAAGTCCAGGGAGAGTCAAATACCTACTAACCACCCTTACGATGACTATCGTGTAGAGATGCACCGGATAGGAAAATTACCTATCCGGCCTCCAATTATCCGGTTATCCGGCCGGATACCGGATATTATTGGTTACCCACTGAGGACCACAATGTTTTAACTATGAATAATACATAGGTATTATAAAGTTCACAATTATTAGCTTCTACACATTGCAATTGATAATAGGTTCACATTAACTTCACAATGAGTGAGATTTGGTCGTTTTTTGTTGTCAACAGCTCTGACAATTCAAGAGCTATATGTAAAGAGTGCTCGACGATTATTGTGAAGTAAAACTCCAAAAAACTATAGTACAACTCCGCTATGGAATCATTTGCAGTACTTTCACAAGCAACTTTATGGGATAATGCTTTGTCATATCCAAACTTAGTTGGGGTTGCGATTAAATATTTAGGGCTCCACCTAGTTCAGTTTATAGTAAAATATTATTTAGTAGTGCTGGAATTGTATTTGAAGAAAAGCGTAACAAATTGTTACGAGAAAAGGGAGAATGTCTTCTCTTTATCCAGAAAAATTTAGGATTATTAGATTTTCATTATTAGTCTCTCGATAAGTTTGTTATAGCGCAGTGTATAATTTGAGTTTGTTACTGTAGTATTTCATCAATTCATGAATTTTGTCAATATATTAATATCCGGCCGGATACTTATTATTATCCGGCCGGACCGGATATCCGGCAAATCAACGAAAATGGTCGGATACCGGATATAAACCGGATATCCGGTGCATCTCTACTATCGTGCATATGAAACGAGATTTAATATTGTTTAATCTCATTGTAGATACTACAATAATTCATCCATAGTCCAAGTATTAGAAAATTGTCATTGTCTGAGTGCTGTTGCGTGAATATATATATATATATATATGCGTGATATATATATATATATATATATATATATATATATATATATATATATGAGACTTATTCTACTTTCCGGCCCACAAGATTAAGAATCCCATCCCCGATACCACGGCCATAGAATATCATTTCAGTAATGAGCGACCCACGATGAAACAACTCTTACCCCTTGAGAAAGCCCCATTCCACCTCCGCCCAAAGTTACCACTCGCTCCCATGAGATCAATGATCACCTACTCATACCCAGAACACTCACTGGACCACAACTATTTCATATGCGCAAAGCGATGTAATATATGTGCGTCTTATAACCAGCTCTTTCATACCAAGATAGCTATCCCGTTTACACCATGTTCTCACCTCAGAATGGTTTATCTATTACACCACAGGTCGCTTCCCCATACCTACTATGTAGGACAATCAGGTGCCACTCCAATGGTTACCAATCAACCGCACTCTAACCACAGGATCAAGGCCCATCTTAGGGCCAACCCGGAAGTCATGTGGCAGATTCTCTGCCTTATTTCTATTGACTTCCGTACCCCAACTCGAATGTCCACGGCAATCGAGCTCAAGATGATACGCAGCCTTCGGAAAGGCAACCCAGATGACAAAATTTTGTCTTGTGACCCAGCCCAGTTTTTTCAAGCGCTCGCTCAAGCTCCTCCTCCCAGTCCCCTTGTGCAAATAGACGAGGCATAAAATAATGAAAATTCGTGATGACGCAACTCATGCTCAAACTTATTAGTTACCCATCCTTACTATTAAAACTCGATTAATATTTATATATTATATATATCTGTAACGAATTGATTGAAGAAACTGCTAGGCGCAGAAAGCTGATTTTTGGCATGTGGGAGTCTTTTGGCTATGGCTCCACTAAGTTCTGAGCTCAGACCAAAATGTCGACTCATCATGGAATTATGACGTCATTGTCACATTTTAAAAGGTTAAGCAATACAGTTATTCGAGCATAACTCAGCCATTATATGAGATAGAAGGCTGAAATTTTAATAGAATCTGTATACTAACATACCTCACATATAATGCAACTATCATCAAAAAATGATGACTCATCACTTTGTTATGACGTCATCATTACCCATCAAAAATTGATAAATTTGGTGATTTATGGTGCGATATCGATTATAACAGTAGGACAGACGTACTTAGAGATGTTATTTCCCTTATAATTAATCAATATTACCCCAGGCGCCCAAAGAGCGCCTCCGGCGGACACAAAGTGTCCGCCATTATTATATTGTGATCAGATATAAGTCGAAAGCTATATTCCTATGTATTGCTCAATAAATTTCACTTCTGTTATTTCAATCTCCTTCTTTTTATATATATATATATCATATCTTGAGATATCGTAGCATTCTGAGATTTTGTTTGGCTTACTCAAATGGCCTTGTGGTTCAATCGGTTTCATTGTGGCACTAAAATGTGGCACATGACAAAATTTGAGGGCACGCGACACAATTTACTATGGTAAAACCCCATATAGACCATGGATCAATTATATTTTAATAATTTATGGTCCATATGGGTTCTACCTTAGTAGATTGTGTCGCGTGCCACTAAATTGTGTCGCGTGCCATCAAATTTTGTCATGTGACACAATTTAGTGACACAATGAAACCGATTGAACCACAAGGCCATTTTAGTAAGCCAAACAAAATCTCAGAATGCTACGATATCTCAAAATATCACGGTACTAAATCATCCATGGTTACTTTATACTGGGATCTCAAGATATCACGCAACAGTGCTGTTGCACGCTATCTTAACTCCGTGCTATTTTTAATTCAAATGTATTACTGGAGATGATGCTAGTACACCGAGATTGACTCACCGTGATTGACTCAACTTATTGACTCAACTTATCACCGTGATTGACTCAACTTAATTTCCTTGTTAATGATTTCCTCTTCAATAAGCTGCTTCCAAGTAGGAGAGATAAATCCATAAATAAATATTATTTCGAAAATAGCAACATAGCATGTAGTAGTAGATGCTGCAAAATATATAGGAATCTCCGACTTCATAATTGTAACGAATAAAGAAATTTTATTAATCACTTGTAATATTTATTTTATCAATTATATAAATAAATAGAGACTTGGATACGTAATCATGATCTTCAATTTATCTTTTTTTACAACTAATTTATACAACTTCATGAATTAAAATGAAACAATACATCTTTATATGTATGACGCATGTTTGTGTGTATGAATTCTTCTTTTTATTTTTGTGAATAATATCTATATACGATTTCCTTTGATGTTTTATAAAAAAAGCTCTTTATCACTTTTTATTGAAGCATGGGAAATCAAATCATTTGTTTAAGGAGAAATACACGAAGAAAATAGAAGTTAAACTAACTATAGCCAAACACAAAAATGTACTGAAAGCTCCAATTGAAGTTTGCATAAACTGCTATAACCCGTATTTTTCACAACAATCTTGGTTACCGATTAGATATCCCTATGTTAATATATCGTGAGGCTAACCAATTTTTCTACAAATTGTTCTCTTCCCCTTCCATTTGCGGATCATAATTAATATTCCGAAGGAAACAAATTATTACGATTCCTACGTTCAGTTCGGATTTGATTTCACAGTTTGGGATGTTATTGATAGACCAAAATGCATGTTTTGCTCAATAATTAGATTATTGTTCCGTCAATTGGGTTGAATTTGAAATTTTCAATCACTCTATTGACTAAACCAGGGCTGTCCGACTATATTTACTTCGGGCCGCAACTGCTTCATACCATTTAGTGGCGGGCCGCAATACAGGGGCGTGCACTCGGGATGGGTATGGATAGAGGCATTTTGGACAGTTTGTATCGTGAACAATATAGAAGCTGATATCTATTGAAAATAATTGGTAGGACCATGGACTATCAGCTATGTCCCTACCAACGAGAAAACGAGATGCATGATATGGAAAAATTTGGAGAATTTGTCTAAAAGTGGGTAAAAAGGGGGAGATTAAAGCAGGCAACGCGGGCGCATAAAGCAAAGCCGCGGGCCGCCTGTTGGACAGCGCTAGACTAAACATTGGCCTGAATTCATTAATGTTTGTATTTGGTTCAATAAAACCGTTCCATTCTTAAATATGCCCTTTTTGCCCTCCCAGTAGATTGTCTGGGGTAAATGAACCTTTCTCACCAGGTCAAGGGGCAAATGTGCTAAAAAGATCAAAACAGCTTTAGTGTGATGGAACATTTGTTAATAACTTTCCTAAGATATAGTAACCACTTAATGAAGCATGTTATATTTATTAATCAAATATTTATGGAGAAATACACGAAAACAACAGAAGTTAGATTAATTATAGCCAAACACAAAAATGTACTGAAAGCTCCAACTGTATTTAGCAAAAAATAGAACAAATTGATGAAGGTGAACGCACAAGCACTAACTGTCAGATTAACAATAAGCAATGAAATTTCGCGGTAAGAAACTATTAAAATCGTGATTAAAGAGGCATAAATCACTCCCCAACCAAGAGAAAATGCAAATGCAAAAAGAGCGACATTTGTTATCGGCCAAAATGAGATCATTTGACAAATTTGAGAACTTTCATCTGTACAGTGAAAGTACTTATCTGAAACGAAATAATAGATAGACATGGAGAGATGAGATAGAGTTTGTAGAACATTTCCTGCTATTATAATCCATTTCAATTTACAAAATTTGAAAATAATCATTGAAACGATAGCACCTACTGTTAAGAATGTTGGATAGAAGAGAGATGCCACTTTAGGATCCATCCCTTGTTGGTTTTCTAGAATGTGTGAAGAGAAGGACACCATTGCTTCGTGACCACCAAACACTTTAAAAAATGTCAATGCAGTTATAAGAAGGATGGGCTTCAACACTTTCCAATTCCGTAACGCCTTAATGCTATCGATCCATGTAAACTGCTTATTGAAAAGATCATTTTGGATATTAAGTAGCTCAGCATCAGCATCAAAGTCTTTCCCATGTAGGTAGAAGAGAGTCTGTTTTGCTCGTTCTTCTAGTCCTTGACTAACGTACCATTCTGGTGATAAAGGATTGATAGAGATCAGAAATACGAGAAGAAGAAGAATTAACAAACCTAAAACTGCCAACCACCGAAATGAAAGCCAAATTCCTAACGCAAAAACAGTGAAAAGTGCAATTCTGTGACAGAATCCAATAATCCCACCCAAAACCTTTCTCTGACTACTGAGACTTATCTCTCCAATGTACATTAGGGAGAAAAAAGAGGAAAAACCTGAACTTATGCCTACCAAAAACATTCCTGATATTAGTACAGATGCTGAGTTAGCACTAATTATCATCAACCATCCACTTGCACCAACAACAGAGGTTAAGATCACTAGTACGTTGCTATTGATTTGGCATTGCAGACATAAAAGCATCAATATTAAGCCTAGAATCATTCCCACCAAAGAAATAGACGCATAAACTGACAAAATTTCCTTGCTAATGATTTCTTCTTCAATAAGCTGCTTCCAAGTAGGAGAGATAAACCCCAAAATAAACATTATTTCTAAAATAGCAACATAGCATGTAGATGCTGCGAAATATGTAGGAATCTCCGACTTCATAATTGTAACGAATAAAGAAATTCTATTAATCACTTGTAATATTTTCTTTTACCAATTATGTAAATAAATACAGACTTGGATATGTAGCTATGACCTTCAATTTATATGACTACATGATTCATAGTGACAACAATAGTACATACTTTATACATATGTATGACTCATGTCTGTGTGTATGAATTCTTCTTTTATTTTTGTGAATAGTATTTATATACGATTTCCTTTGATGCTTTAAAAAACAAAGCTCTTTAGCATATTTTATTGAAGCATGGGAAATCACATCATATGTTTAAGGAGAAATACACGAAGAAAATAGAAGTTAAGCTAACTATAGCTAAACACAAAAATGTACTGAAAGCTCCAATTGAAGTTAGCAAAAAATAGAACAAATTGATGACACAGAAGATACAAACGCAGCATGTAAGATAGGGAATAAGCAACGAAATTTCGCGGTAAGAAACTATCAAAATCACTGTTAGAGAAGAATAAGTTAGACCTCAACCAATAGAAAACGAAAATGCATAAAGAGCGATGTTAGTTACTGGCCAAAATGAGATTGTTTGACAGATTTGAGAACTTTCATCTGTGTAGTGGAAGTACTTATCTGAAACGAAATAATAGATAGACATGGAGAGATGAGATAGAGTTTGTAGAACATTTCCAACTATTATAAGCCATTTCAATTTACAAAATCTGAAAATAATCATTGAAAATGTTAAGAATGTTGGATACAAGAGAGATGCCACTTTAGGATTCATCCCTTGTTGTTTTTCTAGAATGTGTGAAGAGAAGGACACTGCAAAATATGTAGGAATATCCGACTTCACAATTGTAACGAATAAAGTAATTAAATTAATCACTTGTAATATTTTCTTTTATCAATTATGTAAATAAATACAGACTTGAATACGTACCTATGACCTTCAATTTATACAACTTCATGAATCAAAGTGACAACAATAGTACAGTGGAACCTCCATCAACATTCAATGGGAAACGAAAAAAATGTCGGATTAACAAATTGTCGGATTATCGAATAACCTCCATAATCCGACATTTGTGGAAAATCAGCAAAATGTCGGATTATGGAGGTAAAATAACCTCCACAATCCGACAATATTTGACACACGAATAATTTGTCAGATTAAAGAGGTAAAATAACCCCTCCATAATCCGACAATATTTGACACACGAATAATTTGTCGGATTATGGAGGTAAAATAACCTCCATAATCCGACATCATTTGATAGACGAAAAAATTGTCGGATTATACAGGTCGAATTTGCATTACAGGAAAATCATTAGATTGTCGGATTCCGGAATAGCGAGGTATCGGATTATAGAGGTTGTTTTCCATAGAAAAACGATCCGTGAACAGAAATAATGTCGGATTACGGAGGTTCCACTGTACATACGTACTTTATGTGTATGACTCATGTCTGTGTGTATGAATTCTTCCTTATATTTTTGTGAATAGTATTTATATACAGTTTCCTTTGATGTTTCAACAATGGTAGTTAGTCACCCACTTTAGCATCATGAAGTAAGGCAACTATATACGGTACTAGTAATACGATAGCTAGTAAGGATCTCGCCAAGGGGGCCCAGGGGCTGTCGGCAGATTATTCTCCATCAAACAAATTACCAAATAGTAAAAGTAAGCCACATAATCAAACCGAGATATTGTAATACGAAATAACATCATGCTCGCAATCAGTGATCGATAAATCTGGTGGTTTGGTGGCGATAGCTACTAACTAAGCCACCAGTTTTCAGTGAGTATTGAACTATTCAGATTGAGCATTGAGAAGATGATGGTTCTTAATCTGGGGTAAATTTACCAAAAGAAATAGAAATTTCTCAGAACAAGAACACGGGAAGAAATTTATTTATCCAATTGTATATTATTGATATAATTTTTAAAATAGCAACCCAGATTCCAGGATTTTTCTCAACAATCTTGGTTACCGATTAGATATCCCTATGTTAATATATCGTGAGGCTAACCAATTTTTCTATAAATTGTTCTCTTTCCCTTCCATTTGCGGATCATAATTAATATTCCGAAGGAAATAAATTATTACGATTCCTACGTTCAGTTCGGATTTGATTTCACAGTTTGGGATGTCATTGATAGACCAAAATGCATGTCTTGCTCAATAATTAGATTATTGTTCCGTCAATTGGGTTGAATTTGAAATTTTCAATCACTCTATTGACTAAACATTGGCCTGAATTCATTAAAAGTGTTTGAATTTGGTTCAATAAAACCGTTCCATTCTTAAATTTGTCCTTTTTGCCCTCCCAGTAGATTGTCTGGGGTAAATGAACCTTTCTCACCAGGTCAAGGGGCAAATGTGCTAAAAAGGTCAAAACAGCTTTAGTGTGATGGAACATTTGTTAATAACTTCCTAAGATATAGCAACCACTTATTGAAGCATGATATATTAATCAAATATTTATGGAGAAATACACGAAAACAATAGAAGTTAGATTAACTATAGCCAAACACAAAAATGCACTGAAAGCTCCAACTGTATTTAGCAAAAAATAGAACAAATTGATGACAGTGAACACAAAAGCACTAATTGTCAGATTAACAAAGAGCAACGAAATTTCGCGGTAAGAAACTATTATAATCGTGAGTAAAGAGAAATAAATCACTCCCCAACCAAGAGAAAACGCAAATGCAAAAAGAGCGATGTTAGTTATTGGCCAAAATGAGATTGTTCGACAAATTTATGAACTTTCATCTGTACAGTGGAAGTACTTATCTGAAACGAAATAATAGATAGACATGGAGAGATGAGATAGAGTTTGTAGAACATTTCCTGCTATTATAAGCCATTTCAATTTGCAAAATCTGAAAATAATCATCGAAACGATAGCCCCTGCTGTTAAGAATATTGGATAGAAGAGAGATGCCACTTTAGGATCCATCCCTTGTTGGTTTTCTAGAATGTGTGAAGAGAAGGACACCATTGCTTCGTGACCACCAAACTCTTTAAAAAATGCAAATGCAGTCATAAGAAGGATGGGCTTCAACACTTTCCAATTCCGTAACGCTTTAATGCTATCGATCCAAGTAAACTGCTTATTGGAAACATCATTTCGGATATTAAGTAGCTCAGCATCAGCATCAACGTCTTTCCCATGTAGGTAGAAGAGAGTCTGTTTTGCTCGTTCTTCTAGCCCTTGACTAACGTACCATTCTGGTGATAAAGGATTGATGGAGATCAGAAAGACGAGAAGAAGAAGAATTGACAAACCTAAAACTGCCAACCACCGAAACGAAAGCCAAATTCCTGACGCATAAACAAATAAAATTGAAATTCTGAAGCAGAATCCAGTAATCCCACCCAAAACCTTTCTCTGACTACTGAGACTTATCTCTCCAATGTACAATTGGGCGAAAAACCCAGAAAAACCTGAACTTAAGCCAACCAAAAACACTCCTGATATTAGTACAGATGCTGAGTTAGCACTAATTATCATTAACCATCCGCTTGCACCTACAACAGAGGTTAAGATCACTAGTACGTTGCTATTGATTTGGCATTGCAGACAGAAAAGCATCAATATTAAGCCTAGAATCATTCCCAACGAAGAAATGGAGGCATAAACAGACAAAATTTATTTGCTAATGATTTCCTCTTCAATAAGCTGCTTCCAAGTTGGAAAGATAAATCCATAAATAAACCTAAGTTGACTAATTCATTAAAAAATGGCAAAGAATGATTAGATGTTACAAGTATCCACCTTAAAATTAATCAATGTGAACCACGCAGTGCAAGCAATTGATGCGCGCTCGTTCTAACTGAAAATTCGTATTACAAAAATACAATATTACTATTAAAGAAATACGAATATTCTGAGGCCCCCCCGTCACGAATTCGAGGTTCACTGATGTACCTCGGAACACGGGTTTAGAACCACTGCTCTATACGAAAGGATGGACAGAGTTGGGAAAAGGGGTCCGAATCCCAGACAAGTCAACAAATTTTAGTAATCCGAAGTAACAAACATAAACATAATTTCAGAACATATTTGAGACGTTGGACTTGATGGACGAGTGGTTAGCGCACTCATTCAATAACAAAGTGGCGAGGGTTCGAATCCAAGATAAGTCAACAAATTATTAGTAATCCAAAGTAACAAACATAAATATAATTTCAGAACATAATTAAGACGTTGGACTTGATGGCCGAGTGGTTAGCGCACTCAGACAATAACAAAGTGGCGCGGGTTCGAATCCAAGATAAGTCAACAAATTATTAGTAATCCAAAGTAACAAACATAAATATAATTTCAGAACATATTTAAGACGTTGGACTTGAATCTCTCCATTATGCCACAGGACGCCCAGAGGCGGGCTGATGGAAAATATAACCCAAAATGCCCATTCTCTACATAATCCCACGGGACGCCCAGAGGTGGACTGATCGAAAAGTATAACCCAAAATGCCCGTTGTCTACATAATGCCACAGGACGCCCAGAGGTAGACTGATGGAAAAGTATAACCCAAAATACCCATTCTCTAAATAATGCCACAGGACACCCAATGGAGGGCTGATCGAAAAGTATAACCCAAAATGCCCATTCTCTACATAATGCCACAGGACGCCCAGAGGTGGACTGATCGAAAAGTATACCCAAAATGCCCGTTGTCTACATAATGCCAAAGGACACCCAGTGGAGGACTGATGGAAAAGTATAACCCAAAATGCCCATTCTCTGCATAATGCCATAGGACACCCAGTGGAGGACTGATCGAAAAGTATAACCCTAAATACCCATTCTCTAAATAATGCCACAGGACACCCAGTGGAGGGCTGATCGAAAAGTATAACCCAAAATGCCCGTTCTCAACATAATGCCACAGGACGCCCAGAGGTAGACTGATGGAAAAGTATAACCCAAAATACCCATTCTCTAAATAATGCCACAGGACACCCAATGGAGGGCAGACCGAAAAGTATAACCCAAAATGCCCATTCTCTACATAATGCCACAGGACGCCCAGAGGTGGACTGATCGAAAAGTATACCCAAAATGCCCATTCTCTACATAATGCCACAGGACACCCAGTGGAGGACTGATGGAAACGTATAACCCAAAATGCCCATTCTCTGCATAATGCCATAGGACACCCAGTGGAGGACTGATCGAAAAGTATAACCCTAAATACCCATTCTCTAAATAATGCCACATGACACCCAGTGGAGGGCTGATCGAAAAGTATAACCCAAAATGCCCATTCTCTACATAATGCTACAGGACGCCAGAGGCGGTCTGATGGAAAGTATAACCCAAAATGCCCATTCTCTACATAATGCCACGGGACGCCCAGAGGTGGACTGATCGAAAAGTACAACCTAAAATACCCACTCTCTCTCCATTAAGCCACAGGACACCCAGAGGTGTACTGATCGAAAAGTATAACCCAAAATACCCATTCTCTCCATTATGCCACGGGACACCCAGAGGTGGACTGATGGAAAATATAACCCAAAATACCCATTCTCTCCATTATGCCACGGGACGCCCAGAGGTGGACTGATTGAAAAGTACAACCCAAAATAACCATTCTCTCCATTATGCCACGGGACGCCCAGAGGCGGACTGATGGAAAATATAACCCAAAATGCCCATTCTCTACATAATGCCACGGGACGCCCAGAGGTGGACTGATTGAAAAGTACAACCCAAAATAACCATTCTCTCCATTATGCCACAGGACGCCCAGAGGCGGACTGATGGAAAGTATAACCTAAAATGCCCATTCACTGCATAATGCCACGGGACACCAGAGGTGGACTGATCGAAAAGTATACCCAAAATGCCTGTTGTCTACATAATGCCAAAGGACACCCAGTGGAGGACTGATCGAAAAGTATAACCCAAAATGCCCGTTCTATACATAATGCCACAGGACGCCCAGAGGTAGACTGATGGAAAAGTATAACCCAAAATGCCCATTCTCTACATAATGCCACGGGAAGCCCAGAGGTGGACTGATCGAAAAGTACAACCCAAAATACCCATTCTCTCCATTATGCCACGGGACACCCAGAGGTGGACTGATCGAAAAGTATAACCCAAAATACCCATTCTCTAGATAATGCCACAGGACGCCCAGAGGTGAACTGATCGAAAAGTGTAACCCAAAATATAAGATTCAATGCGCTAACCACTCGGCCATGAAGTCCCACATCTTTAAAATCTTTGAAATTATATCAGCATCAATGCTTCGTGTGGAGTAGTGGGATTAGCCAGTGGTGGGATGACTGATGAATTTGAACAAGTTAATCTGAACACGATAGGGTATGCGTCGTTAACATAGGAAAATTTACTCAATCGAAGGATGTAAAAGCGGGGCGTCCCACCAAGAACAGAACGGGTGTATTGTATGGGATGGTTAATTGTAATAGTGATTCGAGTATACATAGACTTATCAAGTTGCAGGTATTCTTAGCAAGGTACTACTAGTGTTAATCTAGTCATTATAGATTTTGTTCAGTATATCGAGGTGTTCACTAATCAGAGGTTTTCACAATCGGATGTTTGACCGTATACGTATAAATACACATATTTTAAACTAATGGAAATGTATCGTCATGAAAATACGATTCATCCCCTTGAAAACTGGGTGAACCGCTAAAGACTCGGTATATTTAAGATTTGTCTACCTCGTAAACGTATGATTATTCAGAAGTCTATGCTGTTGTTAACTAATAGAATAATAAGCTTATATATTAAAATGCTAGGATTTTTGTTTTGTTTGTTTGTTTGTCCGAATTGATTGAAGAATTGGCAAGTCGTAGAGATACGAAAATTGGCATGTAGGTGTCAAATAATGAATCTAGGATTAAGTTCGAAAATCTAAGCGAAATTTTCACACCTCTGCAAAAAAAATGGAAAACAATTTTTCACACCTTTTCTATACAATACTATGTACGGCTTCACTCTCACAATAGAAATTATTATACGACAATATTGTAGGCTGTAATTGTAATTAATACTTCAAAGCAATAACTTATATGAATGTCTCAATTATATATTATAGTGTATGGCAGTTAAAAAGGTTATTTGTATATTTTCACACCTTTATATACCTAAGTTGACAAATTCATTAAAAAATGGCAAAGAATTATGAATTATTCGAATAATTCATAATTCAAGCATGAATTAGTCAATCATGTGTGATAAAAAGGAAAGTAACAATTACTAACTAATAAAGATTATAGAAAGTGTTCCAAACATTTTCTATAGCATTGATCTATGTATCAATCCTCGACAACAATGTTTCCACTTCCTGAATAAAAAATTATTCGAATAATTTATCCCTACAATTTATGACTTTTTCTTCGCTAAAACTTTATGGTTTTCTTATTTTGTCCCGCATTTTGATTCTCTGTATAATACTTTTCTATTGCGTCCCGCCATATCCCACAAAATTCAACGCTGTGTCCCACTTGATCATAACTCAAGTTACCATATATGATCCATGGTCCGGGAATAATTTGAGTTAGAATAGCATGTGAAGGTCCAACCGTATTAATACTACTACATACATATTATAATACTAACTAACCAGGTCAGACGTGTTCTGTCCTTCAGACTGGAGACTAATGAGAAATATCCTCACATACCGAGCTCGAGTATCCTGTGGGAATATAACATTAATCAGCACCGGCGCCATGGTTTTGGAAATGGTTCGATATTTACCGAACCAACCGGACCATTTTTCAAAAGTTTTCCGGTTTAACAGGAACAACCTGGGGTCACTTTTGAAAAGTGGTCCGGTTTAAACAGTGCCAACCGCCGGCCTGTTAAATATACACTAAGCATCAGAATAGCCAATAAGGATTGGTCTTCTGAGTTAATACTTGGCTAATAGGCTTACGAACCAATGATGTGTTGAGAGGTGCTCTGATCTAGAGAAATGAGGAAGACATAAGCATAGCAACCGAGTAAGGTGCGTGGTATTTCTTTGAAAAATGGGAATTGATACTTTAACTTAATTGTTTGAACATTATTGAATATAATGACAGAAACTATTCAATTATCTCATGGAATGAATTTAAAAGTTTGAAAAAGCGTTTAAATTCCTGACGAAGATTATCATTATCTTAAATGTTTCACATTTATTTCCTGAAGTCGAACTGTCAGGCCAAACTTGGTCCGGGGGACAAGATTTGGTCGCCAAGATTGGTCCGGGGGACCAGATTTGGTCGCCAAGATTGGTCAGGGGGACCAGATTTGGTCGCCAAAATTGGTCCCCCTTGGCTAAATTTGGTCCCCCCTAGCTAAATTTGGTTTCCGGACCAGTTTTGGCTGTCAAATCTAGTCCGGGGGACCACTTTTAGTGCAGTTTCTGCAGAGAGATGCCCTTATGGCAAGGACGGTGTACCACATGTATGTATGTATGTGTGTATCTCCGTACGCTGCGAAATTTGAGTTTTCAAAAATTTAGTAGTCCCAATGTATTACAATATTCATATCTCACGTGCCAAGTCAGCTGCACTATCGGTCTACCGACAGACATTTTTTTAACATAAATAATGTCAACTTGAGCCATGATAAAAGTGGGGCGCAGCGTTGAAGTTTGTGGGACATGGCGGGACGCAATAGTAAAACTTCTACATACTTGTAGAATCAAAAAAAGTGGGCAGAATAAAACTTCATATAAAAGCGGGACATTCATAAAATTAGTTCAACAGAAGAATGCAAAGATCGAGACGTCCCGTAAAAAACGTGCAGTTGGCATGTATTGAATATATTCCCTATTCTATTAATAGAGACCTCCTAGAGTGATTGTAATGTCATCACATCCTATGAGGAGAGGACTACTTTAGTGTACGTAATTAAATGACACAAAATTTAACCCGGACCATTTTTTTTGTGACAGAACTAACCTTCAGTGGTCCATCAGTACTTTCTATCTGAGTGCAATTCTCAAATCCAGAGCAGTCAGTAGAGAAGTAGTGGGCTTGACGTTGGGGAGAATTGGAGAGCTCTATAGCCCACTGAGTTGGGAGGAGGGAAGGAAACGTTACGGCTACTTCAAATATAAGGAATTCCTAAAATAGAAAAGAAGAAATAAATTCGGATAATTGCTAGTACATACACAACTTGGGCAATCATAAAAGCGGGACGAGGCGTTGAATTTCGCGGGACATAATATTCTGTGAAGTAATATTTCAGGACTGATGGTTTGGGGTAATAAGTCTCGTCGTTCGCGGGAAAACTTAGGAATGTAACCCAACCACGGCGATGGTTCCTGTATGCTACCTCTAGGAATATGTACACAAAACAAACAAACAAACATAAATACAGTCAGGGTCGCTTAATATGAACATTCGTTTATTATGAACTAACCTCCTGGTCCCAATTTCATTTTTTAGATAGGATTAGTATTAAGTCAAGTTCGCTTAATATGGAGTCTTTCCATTGTGAACAATATTTTTGGTCCCCTGGTGGTTTATAATAAGCGACCCTGACTGTATAATAAGCTTTAGTAGTTAGGTAAAGCATATGCCACCTGCATGAGGTCAATGATGATTTGAGGTTGCGTTATCTCAGAGAGAGGAGGCGAGCGCCAAAAAGTCTCGTTATCTCCGTCAGAGACCAGAGAGGGGATCTGATTCTGATACCAGCAGGGTTCGGTCCCACACTCGGCGGATACTGGACGGCCCTGGGCAAGGTTGGGTTGGAAGGGGTGAGGGACGGTGTGGCATAGCGAGACGACACATGCGAATATGAGAATGAAAAGTGGTTTATTCATATCGCTAAATCTCAAAATAATCCACATCAAAGTTAGAGAAAAATAATGAAAAACGAAGAAATTTTGGGGAAATAACTAATAATTTCTGATAATTCCTCAATTACGGAAAGAGAATTCATAATTTGGGGATAAACCTAAAATAAGCATTGTTAAGCCTACATAAGTATAGCACAAGATCTAATAAATACTTATCACTGCTTATGATGGACAAGTAATACACTGAGATTTACCTAAATCTGGGGGCGGGAGGATGGTAACGGATCGGGATGCAAGGAATTTCCAACTCGTTTACTTTCTCAGATAGCCCAAATCTCTTATTTATGCTATGATTCAGCCTACTGCTACGAATATACCACTCAACAACCACACACCATACTGTTGAATAGGAAGAGTGAACTTCAATTGAGCGGTAAGAAGACAATGAACTCAACATGGGTGTGAAGTTAGCAGCACGTTCAGCAGCGAAAAGTGAGCAGGGTATAATTAGTCCCAGTTTCACAGTGCCTAGTAGGATCTTGATCAAATTTGAAACAGAACATTATAAGCGAGGTAGCTTTGTGTCATTTTAATATCTAACGGCTACTGATTAAAACCACTTGACAATGACGATGCAAATTTGATGAAATTTCTATAGGATTTCAGTATAGCTCAAAGTGAGCAGGGTATAACTAGTTCTAGTTTCGCAGTGCCTTGTGGGATCTTGGTCAAATTTGAGACAGGACATTATGAGCGAGGTAGCTTTGTGTCATTTTAATATCTAACGACTACTGATTAAAACCACTTGACAATGACGATGCAAATTTGATGAAATTTCTATAGGATTTCAGTATAGCTCAAAGTGAGCAGGGTATAACTAGTTCTAGTTTCGCAGTGCCTTGTGGGATCTTGGCCAAATTTGAGACAGGACATTATGAGCGAGGTAGCTTTGTGTCATTTTAATATCTAACGGCTACTGATTAAAACCACTTGACAATGACGATGCAAATTTGATGAAATTTCTATAGGATTTCAGTATAGCTCAAAGTGAGCAGGGTCTAACTAGTTCTAGTTTCGCAGTGCCTTGTGGGATCTTGGCCAAATTTGAGACAGGACATTATGAGCGAGGTAGCTTTGTGTCATTTTAATATCTAACGGCTACTGATTAAAACCACTTGACAATGACGATGCAAATTTGATGAAATTTCTATAGGATTTCAGTATAGCGCAAAGTGAGCAGGGTATAACTAGTTCTAGTTTCGCAGTGCCTTGTGGGATCTTGGCCAAATTTGAGACAGGACATTATGAGCGAGGTAGCTTTGTGTCATTTTAATATCTAACGGCTACTGATTAAAACCACTTGACAATGACGATGCAAATTTGATGAAATTTCTATAGGATTTCAGTATAGCTCAAAGTGAGCAGGGTATAACTAGTTCTAGTTTCGCAGTGCCTTGTGGGATCTTGGCCAAATTTGAGACAGGACATTATGAGCGAGGTAGCTTTGTGTCATTTTAATATCTAACACCTCCCGATTAAAACCACTTGGCAATGACGATGCAAATTTGATGAAATTTCTATAGGATTTCAGTATAGCTCAAAGTGAGCAGGGTATAACTAGTTCTAGTTTCGCAGTGCCTTGTGGGATCTTGGTCAAATTTGAGACAGGACATTATGAGCGAGGTAGCTTTGTGTCATTTTAATACCTAACACTTCCTGATTAAAACCACATGACAATGACGGTGCAAATTTGATGATATTTCTATAGGATTTCAGTATAGCTCAAAAGTGAGCAGGGTATAACTAGTTCTAGTTTCGCAGTGCCTTGTGGGATCTTGGTCAAATTTGAGACAGGACATTATGAGCGAGGTAGCTTTGTGTCATTTTAATACCTAACACCTCCTGATTAAAACCACATGACAATGACGGTGCAAATTTGATGATATTTCTATAGGATTTCAGTATAGCTCAAAAGTGAGCAGGGTATAACTAGTTCTAGTTTCGCAGTGCCTTGTGGGATCTTGGTCAAATTTGAGACAGGACATTATGAGCGAGGTAGCTTTGTGTCATTTTAATATCTAACACCTCCCGATTAAAACCACATGACAATGACGATGCAAAAATTGGACATTTCTATTTAACTCACTATAGTTAGTTTGCAATGTGAAATTATTGAATTGATTACTGACTAACAATATAACACATTTAGATGATTCTATAGCTTCTAATTTCACAATTCGCTATCCTAATGTATGTCAAGGCTAATCCTTGTACATGTAAATATCGTTAACTAACATTTTCATCCTAAATGATCAAATTAGTTTGGTTTGTGATCCAATTTGTATGCTTCCAACTTCTTTCACCTGTATTACCGGTTGAAAATGATCTCTAAACAATCTCAGGTAAATCCTAGTCTCTGTCAGGTTATGAGAAGAATGTTTATCATTGAACCCATACCCTGAAAATTTCATCCAACATTTGCTTTCATCTTTGTAGACAAAAATGTCAGTACCTAGGATCTGTGCTGCTAAGAATATTTCTAAGTCAGTACCCCAAGATCCTAATCGGTCCATCAAGCTTATTTTGAGATATTCTTCTATTGTGTTGCAACGCGCTTCGGGTAGCAAATCATTTCGAGCTTTACAATACTTGGAGCATGTTTCTCTATATTCTCCTTTCATTTTTTGTATTAAGAGCCCTCTTATTTGTTGGTGGTAGCTATCTGTCCCTGCAATTACGTAAGAGAGTGATCTAAATAGGCAATTGCCATCTGGTGAGATTCTTTTCTCTCTAGAAGGTATTAGCTGTCGAATTTCCAGGGATTTTTCAATAGCTTCGTTCTTATACAAAACACCCTTTGTATACGTCATTTGCAGAAATTTGCATTTTTCTTTCTGCCAGCTTTGTGTTACTGGCTTGAAATTTCCGTGATAAAAGAATGTAATCCCTTCAACGGAGATAGGTTCGTCATCAAGGCTATCATCATAATGCATTGCTCCACTTTTTCCGATTGGTTTAAGTTCAGCTGAAGGATTGCGATCACTTGTAGATAGGCATTCAGAACAAGGAGGGATGACAGGGATTCGATTGGATAGTGGTTGAGAAGTTGAAACCTTTCCAGGTTCAAAATAACTTCGCTTCTTTTTTTTTTTCGCCCAAATTTCTTCTATTTGATCATCGCTTCTGAATTTTATTTTTCTTCTTTTTATAATTTTATCACTTAATGGTTCGAATGCAAACCGAAATGCTCTGATTCTACCGACAATGCCTTCGCGTATTTTACGAATAAAATCTCCCGGCCTTAGTTTGGATTCGTTTTGTAATATTGTAATTTTGACAATTCTCATCCAGTTCTCAGCGACCGCATTTGTAAATGTAATTCTTGCACTATTTGGAAATAAATTCGGACCTAATATGATTCCTGACCAGAGGGAACATATGGGCATGTAATGTGTTACTAAGAATGTGGGTAGACTCGGTAGAAAGTGTATGTTTTCCTTGCAATGGTCGGTCCGTTTTTTCTTCTCTAATTCAGTAATAAATTGTGTGCATTTGTTTAGTTCGCTCTGAAAATAGATACCAAATGGTGATCTTGTTTTATAGGTATTGCTATCTCCCAAATTATTGTCTAGTTCTTCATCAAGGTCTTCCAAATATTCCAGATCAATATTATATTCGTCATTACTTAGGCTAATGGCATTGTCAAGCTTATGAAAAAAATCCTCAATTTCTGGGTAATACTTTTTAGCTAGACTTGTGATACATAATGCAACAAAAAGTTGCTTCAGTTCGTCTAACGCTGTACAGCTAACAAATCGTGCCATTATAAACATGACTTTTCTTTTTCGTAGTTGATCGATTCTAAATTTACGGCTGAGTTTGTAGCTTAAGCGGTTCATGATGTGTGCTGAACATATGTGAATGATCGTTTTCGGGGGTTTGGTCGATTTTGGAGTATGAATAACTTGCCAAGATGTAGCCAGATAATCTTCTAGAGTTTGTTTATTGAAACTATTGCAAACGCTGTGCAACATTGCCCAGCTATAATCAACTTCTACTTGACTTGGTGTAACTTCACTGTTTGTAACTTTCTTGACATCATATAGCCACTGCTTAAGAAAATGTGATATTTCCACATTTGTTTGTTTGCTTGATATCATTTCTGCAAGTGGAATTGGGCTTACACGGGATTCAGGATGTTGAACAGATAGCGCATAGTAGAGTATTCTATCTTGAGACTTCTCTAACTTTCTAACGACCGAGCCAGTTGCATCAAGATGAAATGTCAAACTTTTCTTCTCCAAGTATTTCAATAAAGAGATTTGTTCTTCGCTATACAAGTGAATTACGAATGGAGTATGGGATATTGTTTGAATATAACCATTCATTTTGTCACCTATGATAGTGCTTTTAAAAGATAGTTGGGTACTGACTATGTCTTGCCACATGTCATTGTTAAACCTGGATTTTGACATGTGTTGGGATTTTACTTTTCTGAGTACATCAGTTGAATGCAAAGAATTAAAGTTACCATGTTTCGCAGCAGTAAAAATGTCAGGTTTAGTGAACAGAGAATAATGGAAATTTGAAACACTTCTATTCTCGAGTTGTTCAGATATAGTTTCCCTTCTCTCGCCTGCTAAATGACGGCTTTGTGATACATGATTCGCGAAATGATCTTTTGAAATTGATCCAGTGACAAAATATGTAATTACGAAAACATTATTTGCATTCGTTTCAGGTTCTTCCATTATAAACTTGAACTTAAAACAATCGCTAAATTTGCAAATTGCGGCAGCTACAAGAAAAGAGCATTTATTGCTATTTGTACTATTCTTATTAATCCTATGATATAAGAACTTTAGTACACAAAATGGATATTTCATTGACATCTTTTCATTCAATATGTTTGTCCATTCTGGTTCTAATTTGTTCTTAATTTCCAAAAACTTTGAGATTATTAACCATTCATGCATTGTTAAATGAATTTCGCCTTGTTCAATCTCATGGGTTGCATCATTCCTATTTGATAAGATTGCATCATCACGAAAATTATTTTCTGCTAATGGCGAACTTGGACACGATATACTTACAAAATCTGAAGAAATTTCACACGGTAGATCAGAAAATTTAATACTTATAGGTAAGGATGTAGTGATAAAATTTGTTTGAACCTGTGATTGAATGTTGTATCTGTTGTTGCGCCATATATTCATAAGCTTTGCTCGTAGTTCTAGACGATTTCGACCATATACCATCTTTGCGAGCTTTCCCCAGAAACCAAACGGATTACGCCAATTTCTAGTCAGGCTAAGATTTTCCAGTACAGTGAATTCACACAATTCAAATTTCGATAAAGCATTTAGTATCTTCGACGGTAGATTCTGACAAATGATAAATTTGTTATCATCATCTTCTAAAATTAAAAAAAAAGAATTTTAAAATCTATTTAGCTATGATGGAAATCCTAAGAATAAAAACTGACCATTCGAGTAATCTGCAGACATCAAATGAACCAAATCGATTTGTTGACAGTGAATTGTATAAGTATCAAATTTTATTGATTTTAGATAGTTTTATCATTTAAATATGACTATATTTTGGAAATATGCTATTTTCATTTGAAACCATATTACATTTATTTTCGCATTGGCTAATCATAAGTGATATCAATTAATTAGTTATATTATATTAGTACATATTCATCATCATCCGCGGAAAACTAAGTTTTGGTTTCACTGGATGTTAATCTCAGCTCTGTGGTGAATTCATAAATTTGTTGGACAATAATCATAAACAGGTTTGACCAAGACTCGAAATCATCGCATTAAACTGTATGGATTCCAGGTTTCCTCTGCACATTGAAATTCCAGAAGATCGGAAGCACTATTAGTAATTTGTAGAATTTAATATCATGAATTAACACTTATATTATACTCGTATGTATTCAATTCTAATGACGTCATGACCCAACGGTTGGTCATGGTCACATTTGGCTTTGAAATATCAGGTGACTGTTGTCGCAATATTTTTCAATAGAGAGGTGTTAGATATTAAAATGACACAAAGCTACCTCACTCATAATGTCTTGTCTCAAATTTGGCCAAGATCCTACAAGGTACTGCGAAACTAGAACTAGTTATACCCTGCTCACTTTGAGCTATACTGAAATCCTATAGAAATTTCATCAAATTTGCATCGTCATTGTCAAGTGGTTTTAATCAGGAGGTGTTAGATATTAAAATGACACAAAGCTACCTCGCTCATAATGTTCTATTTCAAATTTGATCAAGATCCCACAAGGTACTGTGAAACTAGAACTAGTTATACCCTGCTCACTTTGAGCTATACTGAAATCTTATAGAAATTTCATCAAATTTGCATCGTCATTGTCAAGTGGTTTTAATCAGTAGCCGTTAGATATTAAAATGACACAAAGCTACCTCGCTCATAATGTCCTGTCTCAAATTTGACCAAGATCCTACAAGGCACTGCGAAACTAGAACTAGTTATACCCTGCTCACTTTGAGCTATACTGAAATCCTATAGAAATTTCATCAAATTTGCATCGTCATTGTCAAGTGGTTTTAATCGGGAGGTGTTAGATATTAAAATGACACAAAGCTACCTCGCTCATAATGTCCTGTCTCAAATTTGGCCAAGATCCTACAAGGTACTGCGAAACTAGAACTAGTTATACCCTGCTCACTTTGAGCTATACTGAAATCCTATAGAAATTTCATCAAATTTGCATCGTCATTGCCAAGTGGTTTTAATCGGGAGGTGTTAGATATTAAAATGACACAAAGCTACCTCGCTCATAATGTCCTGTCTCAAATTTGGCCAAGATCCTACAAGGTACTGCGAAACTAGAACTAGTTATACCCTGCTCACTTTGCGCTATACTGAAATCCTATAGAAATTTCATCAAATTTGCATCGTCATTGTCAAGTGGTTTTAATCAGTAGCCGTTAGATATTAAAATAACACAAAGCTACCTCGCTTATAATGTTCTGTTTCAAATTTGATCAAGATCCTACAAGGCACTGTGAAACTGGGACTAATTATATCTTGCTCACTTTTCGCTGCTGAACGTGCTGCTAACTTCACACCCATGAACTCAACTGATTATTCATATAACATGCAATACATTAGTGGTGCAGGCATATCGAGCAATTTGATAACTCTGTTCATATCAAGGGGCGAAAGCAGATTTGTTCAACAATCTGTCCCCATCCAGGGGTTTAGCACAGGGGGAGCAGCACTCCCTTACTAATTTCTAAGGGGGAGCGGTTCTTCCAGCGGTGTTTTGGCAAAAATAGAAGTGGGGGGCGTTCCTTCCCGTAAAAAAGTTATGTTTTTTCGTGAAACTTTAATCCCCTGATGGTATAGAAATGGTGATAATAAGAAAGAGAAAAAGAATATGGTTAGTTTAAAATGGCAACAATTGATTTGAATTTGTTATGCTACGTAATACATTATAAGGCTAAAATTAAAATGGTAGTCAGCATGAGGTAAGGAGCGACCCCCGGACCCCAGCCACCCCTGATTGGATGGGTGAAACTCTGGACTATCACACCCAGTTAAACCAGGCCTCTCAACTGTCATGATCTTGTCGTGTCTCACGGTTTTGCTGTCATATGAGACCATTACTCACTACTATCTCACCATTGGGAACCACTGTCAGTGTTCGTAATACTATTTTCCATATCTCACGATTTGGCTAGATTACAGGTTAAGAGGCCAGCGGCTAATGGTCTCCATCTGCTACAGCGCAAGAACAAATTTTCAAAATTTATAATTCTAAGTATTATAAGACAGTTTAATATTAGCCGATGGTCCTTTGAATCACCATAAGTCACTTTTTAATGCGGATTTATGACATAATTCTGAGAAAATTCGCTTAATTTACACCTTAAATTTTGAAAATATAAAATCCTACACCCAAGCAGAAGTCATATGAGTGATCAAAAGTGATATATTTAGTATCCAAAAAAAATTCTATTAAATCACATAGTAGAGAGTCGTTATTAGTTAAGTAATTAATTAAAACCCTAATTTGCATCTGGGATTTTTCTATTTATACTAACTACCCCAAACTTGTACGGCTTCCCTCCTGAAAATACACTCGAACCTCTCTTATCCGGGCAGTGCCGGACCGGAGGGTGCCCGGATAACAGAGGGTGCCCGGATAACAGAATTTGCCCGGATAATTCGAAAACATGTCTATGCACATGAGGTTATTCTATAATATTTACGTACCAAGACAATATACGAGTACGCAAAACCCACAGTTTTACTAATTACATATTAATGTCAAAAAATAATATTACATGATAATGATTGCTGGAATTGTGGTTAATAATTGACTTGAAAATAGGACAATGCATATTGCCTAAATGTCGAAAGGGCTGCCCGGTTGAGAGAGGTGCCCGGATATCGGAGGTCCGGATAAGAGAGGTTCGAGTGTAGCTCAAACTGGAAATGACGCAGCAAAATTCCTAGGCAACGAAAGTTTTAAGTATATATCCTATAAAAGAATATATATTATTCGTGTATAACTTGAAATATATTGGCGCTTTTTTCAGGGAAATTCATATAAATTAGAAATATAGGCGGATTGAATAAAGTCATTTATCTGTGTACAATAATGAAATCAATAGCAACTTACTGGCGATCTTAAGCTCTGTTGTAGGTGCAAGCAGATGGTGATGATAATTATATTTCAGATTTTATTTTCCTGGGCCGGCGCCACTGATCCGGTTGGTCTGGTTTTAACCGGACCTCTTTAAACCGTAGCGCCGGCGCTGTTTTAAGTTGTTATTTTCTATATAATCCAAATTTTACAAAATGATAAATTTTGCAAAAGATAGAGATGTATATAATTGTATATAATTTCCCGATTGTAAATATTACAATAATTATTGCACTAACCGAATACAAATCAATGTAGTATTTCATTATATATTTGGTATGAATCATTATGGTTTATCAGATAGGAGGAAAGATCCGTTATTGGAGCTAAGTACAGACATAGCAATCTATTACATAATGCACTGCCGCGTTCAAATGGAACTGGACCAAGGATAGACTAGTGTAGTTAGAAGATTTCACAAAATGAACCAAAGTTTTTCCAACTGCTGCACAAATCATACTATCTCAATTGATTCCTGACCCAAAAGGCACCATTTATCCCTGGTTATTCACTGTCACTCCTTTAAAAGGCCACTCAACCACCTATCCATTCAGAAATGCCTCTTTCACAGTCTTTAGCTAATATTCTCAACTCAAAATGCTGCTCTTTGCTTTCTTCTTACAGATATCTCATCCGAAATGCTGGACAATTGTGGGAGTAGAACTAACTTCTACAAATTGAAATTAGAACTAACGTCTACATAGGGAGTAGAACGAATGCTGCGGCCCTTGGTAATACATTTTAAAGGTCTATCATGCCAAGGAAAAAATCTTTGGTTCATGTTGTGAAATTTCCTAACTATACTAGTCCATCCTTGGTCCAAGTCCATTTGAGCGCGGCAGTGCCTTGTGTATAGATTGCTATGGTACATTTTAACCGATGAATTTACGTCTTAAGCGTTTTCGCATCCTTGGTTCGTAATAGAAATATAACTAAGATTTTTCATCCCTTAAGTTGCGGGGCTGTAGGAAGCGGTGCGGCAGGTATGGCCTTACCACTTTCAAAAAGTTGTATTAATCCTATGGACGAGAAGGAAGATGAGCCTTTCCACTCTTGATTAACATAACAACAACGGCCTTACCACGTTTTGTGAGCTTCCGACGGCAATGAATAACAGCAACCTTGCTAGTAGAGTTGCATTACTTTAAGATACCATAGCGAGCATTTTCATAATTCTACAATAAATCCACACAAAAACCAAAAATGTACACCACCAAAATATCTTTGAGAATAAGAAATGAGGCATCCATAAAGGTGTACCAATAATATTTCTCATCGTATCTTTGATGAATACAAAAATTATATGATTCCAATAAAACGAGCACGTTTTCAAGTTTGTGAAGATAGTCATCCTTTGATGTTATAAAAGGGTTAATACATCTATTAATTCATTACAATCATGAAGTCGGAGATTCCTACTTATTTTGCAGCATCTACTTGCTATGTTGCTATTTTAGAAATAGTATTTATTCTGGGGTTTATCTCTCCTACTTGGAAGCAGCTTATTGAAGAGGAAATCATTAACAAAGAAATTTTGTCTGTTTATGCGTCTATTTCTTCGTTAGGAATAATTCTAGGTTTCATCCTGATGCTTTTCTGCCTGCAATGCCAAATCAATAGCAACGTACTAGTGATCTCAACCTCTGTTGTAGGTGCAAGCGGATGGTTAATGATAATTAGTGCTAACTCAGCATCTGTAATAATATCAGGAATGTTTTTGGTTGGTTTAAGTTTAGGATTTGTCGAATTTTTTGCTCAATTGTACATTGGAGAGATAAGTCTCAGTAGTCAGAGAAAGGTTTTGGGTGGGATTTTTGGATTTTGTTACAAAATTTCAATTTTCTTTGTTTATGCGTTAGGAATTTGGCTTTCGTTTCGGTGGTTGGCAGTTTTAGGTTTGTTAATTCTTCTTCTTCTCGTCTTTCTGATCTCTATCAATCCTCTATCACCAGAATGGTACGTTAGTCAAGGACTAGAAGAACGAGCTAAACAGACTCTCTTCTACCTACATGGGAAAGACTTTGATGCTGATGCTGAGCTACTTAATATCCAAAATGATGTTTCCAATAAGCAGTTTACTTGGATCGATAGCATTAAGGCGTTACGGAATTGGAAAGTGTTGAAGCCCATCCTTCTTATGACTGCATTTGCATTTTTTAACGAATTTGGCGGTCACGAAGCTATGGTATCCTTCTCTTCACACATTCTAGAAAACCAACAAGGGATGGATCCTAAAGTGGCATCTCTCTTCTATCCAACATTCTTAATAGCAGGCGCAATCGTTTCAATGATTATTTTCAAATTTTGTAAATTGAAATGGCTTATAATAGTAGGAAATGTTCTACAAACTCTATCTCATCTCTCCATGTCTATCTATTATTTCGTTTCAGATAAGTACTTCCACTGCACAAATGAAAGTTCACAAATTTGTCGAACAATCTCATTTTGGCCAATAACTAACATTGCTCTTTTTGCATTTGCATTTTCTCTTGGTTGGGGAGTGATTTTTTCCTCTTTACTCACGATTTTAATAGTTTCTTACCGCGAAATTTCATTGCCTATTGTGAATCTGACAACCAATGCTTCTGTGTTTTGTGTCATCAATTTGTTCTATTTTTTTCTAAATACAATTGGAGCTTATAGCACATTTTTGTGTTTTGCAACGATTAATCTAACTTCAATCTTTTTTGTGTATTTTTCTTTAAATATATAATTCCAATCCAATGAGCTCAATTAAATATCCTAGACTTGACTAATATTGAAGTTTATATTCAGGGTATTATTATTTTCTAGGAATTCTCGTATTTCATCATGATAGATTTGGCTAGGATATCAAGGCACATCCTTTTTGGATATGATTGAGTGGGCATGTTATAGAATTTGGTCGGGCTAAGGCTAAAATAATACGTATACTGCTGCATATTAATTACACGTTTATTATGGCAGTCCAGGAACAAAGTATCTATGTAGCAGTGCACGACAAAATTAAAATTTGGTAGTGATTATTTAGGCATCATTTTACCTTTTTTGGTGGCTAAGAACTACCAAATTCTAAATGCAGTATACAAATAGACCAATTTAATCAAATTCGGTGACATAGTTAGCCTTCGTGGTTTATCGCTACATCTTGATGGCTATCACCACTAAACCACCTAACTTGTCGAGCGCTGCTAGGTAGGCTCATCAAAAATATTTTCTACACCCAGATTCAGCTCCTATAATTTCCAAAGTGTCTGTTACTGGTTTTGTACTGTAGAATTCTGAGATTATCTTTGGAAATTGTGAGATTTTGTTTCGCTTACTCAAATGGCCTTATGGCTTAATCGGTTTCATCCTAACTTGATAACCATCGCCACCAAATTGTGGCACGCGACAGAATTTACTGTGGCAAAACCCCATATAGACCATGGATTAATTTTATTTTGCATTTGTGGTCCATATGTGGTTTTACAATAATAAATTGTGTCACAATTTGGTGGCGATGGTCATCAAGTACGATTAAACAGATTGAACTACACGCAGGGTATTATCTAAGAGCGCGAAAGGCTCCTTTATTCGTATGATTTTATTCCTCAAAGTGTTAGGAGCGTGAAAATCCAGAATAATACCCAATTTACCCTACTGTATTATAATGTTAGTTATAGATTTAAGCTTATGAAAATTTAGGGATTTTAGATTAGAACCGTATCTCTTGAGGTCTGTATAATATCCTGACTACAGAGTAATTTGAGTTGATGAATAGAATCTCACGATTATATGGATAATCTCAGAATTCTATGCTCCATGGATAAGTAGCGTGAGAATCTGCGCAACAGTTTTATGAACAACAAGGATGATGAGCATTACCACTCTTGATTAACATAACGACAGTAACCTTACCACTTTTATGAGCATCCCACAGCAATGATTGAAAATTTATTGATAATTGATTAACTTAATTAAGAGAGTTTGCAGATGCTAACTGCAACCTTAGTAATAGAGTTGCCTTAGTTTATGATACTTTAGTGAGCATGTTCATAATTCATCAATAAATCCACACAAAATCCAAAGATTATGCCTCCAAAATATCTTTGAGAATAAGAAATGAGACATTCAGACACGTGTATCAAAAATATTTCTTATTGTATCTTTGATGAACACAAAAGACATATGATTCCAATTACACGAGCACGTATTCAAGTTTGTGAAGATAGATATTCTTTGATACTATAAAATATTCAATACATCAATCAATTCATTAAAATTATGAAGTCGGAGATTCCTACTTATTTCGCAGCATCTACATGCTATGTTGCTATTTTAGAAATAGTGTTTATTTTTGGGTTTATCTCTCCTACTTGGAAGCAGCTTATTGAAGAGGAAATCATTGACAAGGAAATTTTGTCTGTTTATGCGTCTATTTCTTCGTTGGGAATGATTCTAGGCTTCATCTTGATGCTTTTCTGCCTGCAATGCCAAATCAATAGCAACGTACTAGTGATCTTAACCTCTGTTGTTGGTGCAAGTGGATGGTTAATGATAATTAGTGCTAACTCAGCATCTGTACTAATATCAGGAGTGTTTTTGGCAGGCTTAGGTTCAGGATGTGCCGAATTTTTCGCCCAATTGTACATTAGAGAGATAAGTCTCAGTAGTAAGAGAAAGGTTTTGGGTGGGATTTCTGGATTCTGTTACAGAATTTCACTTTTCTTTGTTTATGCGTTAGGAATTTGGCTTTCGTTTCGGTGGTTGGCAGTTTTTGGTTTGTCCATTCTTCTTCTTCTCGTCTTTCTGATCTCTATCAATCCTCTATCACCAGAATGGTACGTTAGTCAAGGACTAGAAGAACGAGCTAAACAGACTCTCTTCTACCTACATGGGAAAGACTTTGATGCTGATGCTGAGCTACTTAATATCCAAAATGATCTTTCCAATAAACAATTTACGTGGATCGATAGCATTAAGGCGTTACGGAATTGGAAAGTGTTGAAGCCCATCCTTCTTATAACTGCATTTGCATTTTTTAAGGAGTTTGGTGGTCACGAAGCTATGGTGTCCTTCTCTTCACACATTCTAGAAAACCAACAAGGAATGGATCCTAAAGTGGCATCTCTCTTCTATCCAATATTCTTAATAGCAGGTGCAATCGTTTCAATGATTATTTTCAAATTTTGCAAATTGAAATGGATTATAATGGTAGGAAATGTTCTACAAACTCTATCTCTTCTCTCCATGTCTATCTATTATTTCGTTTCAGATAAGTACTTCCACTGCACAGATGAAAGTTCACAAATTTGTCGAACAGTCTCATTTTGGCCAATAACTAACGTTGCTCTTTATGCTTTTGCGTTTTCTCTTGGTTGGGGAGTGATTTATTTCGCTTTATTCACGATTTTAATAGTTTCATACCGCGAAATTTCATTGCTTATTGTTAATCTGACAATTAATGCATGTATGTTTTGTGTCATCAATTTGTTCTATTTTTTGCTAAATACAATTGGAGCATTCAGCACATTTTGTGTTTTGCTATGTTTAATCTAGCTTCTATTTTTTTCGTGTATTTCTCTTTAAATATATAATTCCAATCTAATGAGTTCAATTAAATATGCTAGATAAGTTTGTCCCTAACAAATATTACGTAGAGTTTAAGTATATTCAGAGTATTATTAATTTCTTGGAATTCTCGTATTACATCATGAAGATTTGGTGAGGATATCAGCGGAGTGTAACCGCGTTTTGGGTCCCTCAAAATGCGCTTACAGGGACACATCCTTTCGGAATGTGATATAGTGCATTTAGAATTGGGGGTTCTAAGCCCCCAGTAAAGGTAAAATGGTGGCTAAAATAACAACTACAAGATTGCACTGCTACTTAGATACCTTGTTCCTTCACTGCTGTAATAAAACTGCAATTAATATGAAGCAGTATCAATGTTGCAGTCAAAAATGCGGTTCCAGACAAAACGCGTATCAACTGATATTCTAGTCGAAACGCGTTTCGGCTGGAAACGCATTCTTACTGCAACATCGATATTATTTAAAACCCTTAGTCCGACTAAATTATATAAAATTATCATTCTATAAATCAGTGCTTCCCATCCTTTATCTTTGTAACGCCCCCCAAAGTGCTTGAAACTTTCAGAAAGCCCCCCATACTATATAATAAAATGATGAATTGATGATGCTATACCATATGTTCATCTAAAATTCTAAACATTTGTCTAAACATTTGTCTAAGTGAAACTGTTAACTGTGTAAGGATCAACTGTTAAGTGCTTGGCGATCAAAAGTTGACGATGTACGGCACGGAGCTCGTTGTTATTGGGCTATAGACACTAAGATATATGCAAGCAGCCTTAATTTAAACGTGTCTACTATTCAGGGTATTATTATTGAAATGACATTGTATAATCCATTTTTATAATTCCTTGCTAAGAAGCCATCTGTAACTGTTGATCCAAAACTGAGACATAATACATTGGATATATTCTGATTGATGAATAAATTTCCTGTGGGCAGCTTGTAATTGAGCAACACAACAATGTTACAATATTATTTACTCATGTGTAACAATATATTCTCATTCAGTGCCCCCTTCTCAACGCTCCCCACAACGCCCACCTGGGGCAAGCAAATGCCCCCTGGGTGGCGGTAGAGCCCCCGTTGGGAACCACTGCTATAAATGGATCAATACTTCTCTCATCCTATAAATAGATCAATACTTGATCAAATTTGGCGACTGAGTTAGCCAATGTAGTTTATCGCCACCAAACCACCTAATTTGTCAACACTGCTAGGTAGGCTCATCAAAGATATTTAAGACATCCAGGCACAGCGCCTCCTATAATTTCAAGGTGTCTGCTACTGGTACATGGTGGTTATCAAATACATTGATGTGGTACAACCATACCAACGTGCTTAGTAATTTTGAGTAAATTCGTGAGATCGTCATCTGTGAGAATTTTATACTACACAACCATGGATGATTTTGTACTGTAGAAGTCTGAGATTTCTGAAATTTTGTTTCGCTTACTCAAATGGCCTTGTTGTCTAATCGGTTTGATCGTAACCTGATAATCATCGCCAACAAATTGTGGCACGCGACATAATTCACTATGTTGGAACCCCATTTGGACCATGGATGAAGTTTTTGTGCTTTTGTGGTTCATATGGGGCTTTACTATAATAAATTGTGTCACAATTTGCTGGCGATGGCTATCAAGGTACGATGAAACAGATTGGACACAAGGTAATTTGAGTAAATGAAACAGAATCTCACGATTGTATGGATAATCTCAGAATTCTACGCTACAAAACCATCCATGGTTATGTAGCATAAGAATCTCACGGGATACGCAACAGTTCTACGGACGATAAGGATGATGAGCATTACTACCTCGAATAATTAAACAGTTGCCTCTGGGATTTTTCTATTTAAACCCCCCTTAGTTAATACCCCAAATTTGTATGGCATCCCCGTCCAAAATGGATTAAACTTGATATGACGCGACAAATTCTTGTTGCAACCGGGGTCAATTTACATATCGACAATGGTATTATCACTTTTCATGATCTTCCGAAGGCAATGATTTAAGAGAGTTTCGGTGCCTATATTCCCATAGGAATTAAGCTAACAACTCTTTCTAGTAGAGTTGCCTTGCTTCATGATACCATAGCGAGCATGTACGTAATTCAATAAATCCACTTAAATTGGAGATAATAAATGATGCAATCATCCACATGTACCAATAATATTTATTATTGTTTCCTTAATGAATGCATACATTCTATAATCTCAATAGCATATACACATGGTAAAATTGATATCATTTGAAATTATAAAAAGGCCAATAAATCTATTAAAAAGCAAAATTATGAAATCAGAGATTCCTACATATTTCGCAGCATCTACATGCTATGTTGCTATTTTAGAAATAGTGTTTATTTTTGGGTTTATCTCTCCTACTTGGAAGCAGCTTATTGAAGAGGAAATCATTGACAAGGAAATTTTGTCAGTTTATGCGTCTATTTCTTCGTTGGGAATAAATCTAGGCTTCATCTTGATGTTTTTCTGTCTGCAATGCCAAATCAATAGCAACGTACTAGTGATCTTAACCTCTGTTGTAGGTGCAAGTGGATGGTTGATGATAATTAGTGCTAACTCAGCATCTGTGTTAATATCAGGAATGTTTTTGGTAGGTTTAAGTTCAGGTTATACCGGGGTTTTCTCACAATTGTACATTGGAGAGATAAGTCTCAGTAGTCAGAGAAAGGTTTTGGGTGGGATTACTGGATTCTGTCTTAGAATTTCAGTTTTCTTTGTTTATGCGTTAGGAATTTGGCTTTCATTTCGGTGGTTAGCAGTTTTAGGTTTGTTAATTCTTCTTCTTCTCATCTTTCTGATCTCTATCAATCCTTTATCACCAGAATGGTACGTTAGTCAAGGACTAGAAGAACGAGCTAAACAGACTCTCTTCTACCTACATGGGAAAGACTTTGATGCTGATGCTGAGCTACTTAATATCCGAAATGATCTTTCCAATAAGCAGTTTACATGGATCGATAGCATTAAGGCGTTACGGAATTGGAAAGTGTTGAAGCCCATCCTTCTTATGACTGCATTTGCATTTTTTAAAGAGTTTGGCGGTCACGAAGCTATGGTGTCCTTCTCTTCACACATTCTAGAAAACCAACAAGGGATGGATCCTAAAGTGGCATCTCTCTTCTATCCAACATTCTTAACTGCAGGGGCTATCGTTTCGATGATTATTTTCAGATTTTGCAAATTGAAATGGCTTATAATAGTAGGAAATGTTCTACAAACTCTATCTCATCTCTCCATGTCTATCTATTATTTCGTTTCAGATAAGTACTTCCACTGCACAGATGAAAGTTCTCAAATTTGTCGAACAATCTCATTTTGGCCAATAATGAACATTTCACTTTATGCATTTGCATTTTCTCTTGGTTGGGGAGTGATTTATTTCTCTTTAACCACGATTTTAATAGTTTCTTACCGCGAAATTTCGTTGCCTATTGTTAATCTGACATGTAATACTTGCATGTTTTGTGTCATCAATTTGTTCTATTTTCTGCTTAACACGATTGGAGCATTCAGCACATTCTTATGTTTGGCTATGGTAAATCTAACTTCAATTTTCTTCGTGTATTTCTCTTTAAATATATGATGTAATTCCGATCTAATGAGCTCAATTAAATATATGCTTGATACATGTGTCTCTAACAAATATTGAAGTTTATATTCAGAATATTATTATTTTCTAGGAATTCTTCTATTGCATTCTAAAGATTTTGCAAGGATATCAACCGAGGCACATCCTTTTTGAATATGATAAGATGGGAATATTATATAATTTGGTCGGGCTAAGGCTTAAATAATACGTATACTGCTGCATATTAATTACACTTTTATTACAGAAGGAACAAGGTATCTAGGTAGCAGTGCTCGATGAAATCAAAATTTGGTTGTTGTTTTTTTGTTTTTGTTTTTTTCATTTTACCTTTTCTGTTGGCTGAGAAGTACCAAATTATAAATGCACTGTACAAATAGACCAATACTTGATCAAATTCGGTGACTTAGCTGAGTAGTTTATCGCTACATTTGGTGGCTATCACCACCAAATTGTGACACAATTTATTATGGTAAAACTCCATATGGCCCACAAATACAAAATAAAATTCATCGATGGTTCATATGCGGTTTTACCATAGTAAATTATGTCGCGTGCCACAATTTGGTGGCGGTGGGGATCAAGTTACGATGAAACCGATTGAACCATAAGACCATAAGGCCATCACGGATTACGATCTCACGAATCTACTTAAAAGTACCAAGCACGTTGGTAAATGTAGTGATAAACAATAAGATGGCTAACTGAGTCACCGAATTTGATCAAGTATTGGTCTATTTGCATAGTGCATTTAGAATTTGGTGGTTCTTAGCCACCAGAAAAGATAAAATGATGACTAAAATAATCACTACCAATTTTTTTGTTTTATTGAGCACTGCTACCTACATACTTTGTTCCTACACTGCTGTAATAGAAGTGTTATTAATATGCAGCAGTAACGTATTATTTAAGTCTTAGCCCGACCAAATTCAACAATATTCCCATCTTATCAAATTCTAAAAGGATGTGCCCTTGTTGATGTCCTTGCAAAATCTTCATGATACAATACAAGAATTCCTAGAAATTAATAATCACAAGCGCGCTTAGCTTGCTTGTGCTGCGCGACTGGAGGACACTTTGTTTCCATCCAAAGCGCCCTTTGGGCACCTAGGCTCTCATTGATTAATTATAAGGTATATAGAAATTAATAATCATGAGTCTGGATATAAACTTCAATATTTGTTAGAGACATAAGTATCAAGCATATATTTAATTGAGCTCATTGGATCGGAATTATATCATATATTCAAAGAGAAATACACGAAGAAAATTGAAGTTAGATTTACCATTGCTAAACATAAGAATGTGCTGAATGCTCCAATCGTGTTAAGCAGAAAATAGAACAAATTGATGACACAAAACATGCAAGTATTACATGTCAGATTAACAATAGGCAACGAAATTTCGCGGTAAGAAACTATTAAAATCGTGGTTAAAGAGAAATAAATCACTCCCCAACCAAGAGAAAATGCAAATGCATAAAGTGAAATGTTCATTATTGGCCAAAATGAGATTGTTCGACAAATTTGAGAACTTTCATCTGTGCAGTGGAAGTACTTATCTGAAACGAAATAATAGATAGACATGGAGAGATGAGATAGAGTTTGTAGAACATTTCCTGCTATTATAATCCATTTCAATTTGCAAAATTTGAAAATAATCATTGAAACGATTGCACCTGCTGTTAAGAATGTTGGATAGAAGAGAGATGCCACTTTAGGATCCATCCCTTGTTGGTTTTCTAGAATGTGTGAAGAGAAAGACACCATAGCTTCGTGACCACCAAACTCTTTAAAAAATGCAAATGCAGTCATAAGAAGGATGGGCTTCAACACTTTCCAATTCCGTAACGCCTTAATGATATCGATCCAAGTAAACTGCTTATTGGAAACATCATTTCGGATATTAAGTAGCTCAGCATCAGCATCAACGTCTTTCCCATGTAGGTAGAAGAGAGTCTGTTTTGCTCGTTCTTCTAGTCCTTGACTAACGTACCATTCTGGTGATAAAGGATTGATAAAGATCAGAAAGACGAGAAGAAGAAGAATTAACAAACCTAAAACTGCCAACCACCGAAACGAAAGCCAAATTCCTGACGCATAAACAAATAAAATTGAAATTCTGAAGCAGAATCCAGTAATCCCACCCAAAACCTTTCTCTGACTACTGAGACTTATCTCTCCGATGTACAATTGGGCGAAAAAGCCGACATAACCTGAACCTATGCCAACCAGAAACATTCCTGATATTATTACAGACGCTGAGTTAGCACTAATTATCATTAACCATCCGGTTGCACCTACAACAGAGGTTAAGATCACTAGTACGTTGCTATTGATTTGGCATTGAAGGCAGAAAAGCATCAAGATGAAGCCTAGATTTATTCCCAATGAAGAAATAGACGCATAAACAGACAAAATTTCGTTACTAATAATTTCCTCTTCAATAAGCTGCTTCCAAGTAGGAGAAATAAATCCCAAAATAAATACCGCTTCAAAAATAGCAACATAGCATGTAGATGCTGCGAAATATGTAGGAATCTCCGACTTCATAATTTTGATTAATTAATAGATTTATTGAGCTTTTTATAATTTAAATAATATCAATTTTACCATGTGTCCATGCTATTGAGATTATATAATTTATGCATTCATTAAAGAAACAATAATAAATATTATTGGTGCACGTGGATGATTGCATCATTTATTATCTCCAATTCAAGTGGATTTATTGAATTACGTTCATGCTCGCTATGGTATCTTGGAGTAAGGCAACTCTACTAGAAAGAGCTGTAGCTTAATTCCTATGAGAATATATGCCGAAACTCTCTCAATAATATCCCTACTTTGGCTAGGAATGTTGAATTGAAAGTGAATTCAAAGTGAATTCAAATTGAAAATGAAAGTGGGTTTTTTTCTATTTATACCTTTGACCCCAAGTCATCTTAAGTAAGTAATCTCAATAGCATGGTCAATGTTATATCATTTGATATTATGAAAACGTCAATAAGTCTAGTAATTATTAATTCATTATAAGTTTCATTTTACAGTAAGTTTCAATTTTACAGTATCTCTCCTACCATTACTAAAATTGTCACACCTTTGCAAAAAAACAGAACAAAATTTCACACCTTCTTGATAAATTCAATTAATATATATAGTTTCACTTTCGCAATATAAATCATTATAACTGCACTACAATTGACTGACATTGTTATTATACATAGCAACAAACTTCGCCGCGGCTGGTGGACACTTTGTGTCCACCAGAGGCGTATTTTGGGCATCTAGACTCACATTGATTAATTATAAGGTAGATAACATCTCTAAATACGTCTGTCTTACTGTTATAATCGATACCACTCGAAAAATTACCTAATTTTTTAAAATTAGTGAGACTCCCCTACACTCCACCCCTGATCAGAAATAGACCCGCCACAAGGTTACTCGGAAAGTTTAGTTCGAATAAGTTACTGTATTCAACATCATGCATGATTAGATCTTAAAGCTTAGTTGATGGTACGTGTATAAGTTCATAGGGGCGTAGCGGCAAGGTAAAAGTGGTTTGTCCTTAGCATAGCTAGCTATATAGAGCTAGAAAGTGACCGGGTGCTATGTCTGTGTTCCATCAAGCAAGCAAGCCAGCAATTTGGTATATATATTGACCATATTTGGATAATCTTTTGGATGTCCGTGCATAGCAACGGCGAGGAATTTTTTCACATTCCTGGCCGTTGCTAGAAACCCGCAGCCAAATAATTTCTCCAAATGTGTCCAATATATATATCAAATTGCTGGAAATTTAGTACTGAGGACGAATTTAGCATTGAAATGATGATCTGACATGGTTCAAAGAAGTTATGGATATGAGACATTTCGGTTCAAAAATGTGTCCTTTTTGGGGCGACACCAGGTGGTACAAGTGGCTCTAAGTGGCGAAATATTAGCATTGAAATTCTAAAAATCGAAATTAATGTTTAGAACCCCTTTAGGGATCTAAAAATTATTAAAAAGGTCTTTTGGCAAATTTTTGATAAAAAACAAAATGCCCATAGGAAAGGCCAACCTTAAGTGGGCCCCAAATCTGTCAGTTCTTGTTACGGTCGTTTCACCATGGCCGTAGCAAGAACTGACATTAGAAACCTATATGGAAGCAATGTAACTAAAATTATACTGATAATGCAAAAATAAGTAAATTAAATTGTATCATCACATGTAATGATTATAGAAAATATATTGATATTCAGCATCAATTCCATACCAAAATTAGGCGGACCCATTTTTTATTACAATCGCTAACACGCGGGCCCCATAAGAGTGTTTCGAAAGAGTCGCTGGCCATCAAATTTAGTCTCGTGGGCCCCAAATGGCCCGCGGGCTCCAGGTTGCCCACCGCTGCATTAGACTATTTGTAAATATAAATCTCAGTTTTTCGGGGACATACCTAATTTACGGAATGATTCCGTTCCATTTCCCATAAATTATGTATGTCCGTTTTTCGTGCATAGCTTGGCCATTATAAGGATATTATCATGGACGGTTGATATTTGAATAAATGAAATTGGGGTCAAAAGGGAGCATTAGGGCATTAATGCATGTAAATAATTCCGGTTAATACGAACAAATTTCTATCGTCCCCTGATGTTCATATTAACGAGGTTCTACTGTAAGTAACTAGCTTTGTTTACTCGTTGACAGTGTTTAATTACATCCAAACAATCAGTTTGACACTGATACAATTTGATACTATTTATAGATATGGAGAAGCTCAAACGTCATTTTAGTTTCACTTTCAAAGGAAAGTCCCAGCACAATTCAGCTTCTTCAGATGGAAGTTCCAGATCTTCCTCCCCCTACTCATCCCCCTCCCCCTACATCCGCCCCTTCCTGGACAGCGAGACAGACGTAGACGAGTGCACCCCTACCCCCACAAGGTCCATGAGCAATGGGGTGGACCATAGAGACATCGAGAAGCAGAAGGAACGCAGGTTTCTCAGTAAGAGCGCCTCCCACACAGCAATGCACAGCAAAGAGCGCCAATCCATCGCCGAGTCCTTCTACGGCGACTCCGTGACCCCCATCCACCAGCTGAGCGGCTCTCCGACCCGTCCCGGGCACGCACACAGACTCATATTCACTCACTCCGTGCCCGCCTCGCCGTACGGAGGGTTTGAATCCGCGCCCGTGAGTCCCATTTCTGTCTCCTCTTTCGCGCCCTGGAATGACTACTCATTCCGGCGCCTTTCCCGCCGGCAGAGACGGACCTCCATGACTGAGCTGGGGTTCGGGAAGATTGAGAGCTACAGTAAGCTAGAGAAACTGGGCGAAGGGACGTACGCCTCCGTCTACAAAGGGAAGAGCAACCTCACACAGGGATTGGTGGCTCTGAAGGAGATACGGCTGGAGTACGAAGAGGGAGCTCCTTGTACGGCCATCAGGGAAATAGCTCTCCTCAAAAACCTCAAACACGCAAACATCGTGACACTCCACGACATAATCCACACAGAGCACTCGCTCACACTCGTCTTCGAGTTCGTAGAGCGGGACCTGAAGCAGTACCTGGAGGAGTGCGGGAACTTCATGCACATGCGGAATGTGCAGCTGCTCTTGTTCCAGCTGTTGCGCGGGCTCAAGTACTGCCACGCCAGGAAGATCCTGCACCGAGACCTGAAACCGCAGAACCTGCTCATCAGCCGGGACGGGGATCTGAAGCTGGCGGATTTCGGGCTAGCGCGGGCCAAATCCGTTCCCACGAAGACCTACAGCTCAGAGGTGGTCACCCTCTGGTACCGACCCCCGGATGTCCTGCTGGGATCCATCACCTACGACGCCAGCATTGACATGTGGGGCGTAGGCTGCATCTTCTGCGAAATGACTTCCGGGCGTCCGCTTTTCCCCGGATCCAGCGTGGATGAGGAGTTGGTGCTCATCTGGCGGGTTCTCGGGACCCCCACGGACGATAACTGGCCCGGGATTTCGCGGAACAAAGAGTTCATAAAGGGGAAATTCCAGAAACACTCTCCAGAGCCTCTGAAGCACCTGGCGCCGCGTCTTGACCACAACGGGATCAATCTCCTGTCCGGATTCCTCCTCTACGACGCGTCTTCTCGCACACGTGCCGCTGACGCAATGACTCATCCGTACTTCCACTCCCTCGACCCCAGCGTCCACCTCCTCCCAGACACTGCCTCCATCTTCCAGACGCAGGACTGTGAACTCCAGAGAAACCCGGGACAGCGACCCCAGAGTTCAGATCAGGCCGAACTTAGTTCGCGCCGGCGACCCAACCACTTCTACTCCCACTCCCTCTCAATGGAGGAGCGCTACTGAGCACTTTAATGACTTTACTAAGATGAGTCGTGTTTTTTGATTCACTAATTTTTCATGAGTTTGTGTTTTGCAATAATCTTACTTTATAATATTATTACAGTATATTAATTTTAATACTGCAATTTACTGTTTGATGTGAAGATAGGACTTCCTATCCTTATCTTCTGTTGAATTAGGATCGTACGCTTGTATCTAAAAGAGAGCAGTACGATTCTTGAAAAAAGTTTCTTGGTTCCGGATATTTAGTAGCTCGTATAGTCATTAAGGTTACGTACTAACTAATCGGAAATGTGTGATTCTACTATGTCAAGTTCTGATTATCATCCAATCAGAACTCAGGCTTCTGGCTGTTGGTTATCTGGTAACTATAAATCTACTTCAAAACTTTTTAATATTCACATGACTTCTATTATTTTGCAGTTCACTGAACAGTTTTAATTATTGCTTAAATTCGTACTACTCCGATCTCGTCTATTATACAGCTGATAGCAATTTAGTACTTTACATGGTAAGTTTATTTAGAAGATTTCATTTTATTCTCAATCTTTTGTAATGTCGTCTTAATTTTATTTTAGGCCAGGGTTTTTTAAGGTTGAGACCTTGGTGTAACTCAGCTTAATCACGGTGTAACCACCGAAAAAATATTAACCTAGCAATGTGTTGAAAAACCGTGTGTCCAAAAATCGTGGTGTAACTCCCAAATTCGTGGTGTAATTTTTACACCACTATCGCCCTTAAAAAACCCTGTTTTAGGCAATTGTATTCAATCATTCAAACTTTCAATTAGTGACCAAAAACAAGCAATAGGATTTGAATTTTTATTCAATCTTGATACAAAAGCAATAAATGTACCATACACACACACTATAAGATCTACCACACTATGTACTAGTCTCTAACAGACTAACTGCTACAAGCTAGAACTAATGAACTAACAGAGTCCTAATGACCTAAACCTAACTAGAGTCTCTAATAGACTGGCTACTGTACTGAGACTAAACAAGGAAGACAGGACAGAGTTAAGCCTGCACTTTCTCCACTAAACAGTCAACAATCTTTGAAGCGAACTCCTCTGCATAATCAATCTCCAGTTCTTGATTCCACTCCTGTTTAGCTCTCATCTCCCTCTCCATCTGTTCATCTGACACCATTCGAATGTCCATGTTAACTCTCACCTCTGAAATGCTAGCGTTATCATGTGCGAATAGTTTCAACAATCTGTAATCGTAATCCAAGTCTGCTTGAAGTCTGATGCATTTCCTCGCGATCATTTTCCCGCTCTTCTTCTCCTTCACGATTAGGTGCAGTTTGCTATCATTGACTTGGTTGAGCGGGATATAGACAGAGTCGTGGATGGCTCTCACTCGTGGATTGGAAGTGTTTCCCTTTTCTTGCATTAAGTACGGTGCTTGATCGGTGCTCGTCATCAACAGTACTTCTATATTTTCATTGAAACATTCCTGAGTGACGAATGCGATGTCAGCGATACCTACTGCCAGTTTATCTTTCTCCTCTGCTCGTGCGTATGACCTCCATCCCATCTTGATCATGGTGTGAAGTGGTCCGATGAGTGTCTGCAGGTACTCGTAGATGAGGGACAAGGTCGTGACGGCTATGGGCTTTGGTTGTGAGAAGAAATGAAGAGTCTGTTTGATCCGTTTTTCTATCTCGTTGATGGTTATCGGTGTCTGTTTGAGATGGAGTGATTGGAACTGTGACATTTCGAGTGCTGCATTCGATAAGAGTTCCACTCCGTTTTGAACAACCTCGTTTTCAAAGAAATCGATGACGTCATTTTCAGTGTTGAGCACATACACAATCTGTTGTTGTTGTGATGTTTTGTTGATGATGGAAAGAATTGTGATGTAAGCAGGGATGTACTGACGCTCAGATTCGAGAGTGTATGTTGAGATCCCAGAAGACACGAGGAACATCTGATCTCCATCTCCAGCGTAGTATTCATTCATCCCTGTTCCATTCGGTTCCAGCATGACGTCATAGAGCACATCATATTCAGGAGGTAGTTCATCTGAACTTTCAGAAATGTTCTCTACTGAGATGGGAGTTAATCCTCCACCATTCACGTATCCAGATAAGTTCGTATCTTGGTCGTATAAGCTCTTGATCCTTCTTGAAGCCATGGTTGGCATTAAATTAATGAAAGCATTCGAATCGATGACTGCAAAGGATGTTGTTTCTGTATTGGTTTGATCGTAGACCACAAATGGATGGTATTTGTTGAATCTGAATTGTAGGTTGTTGATTGTGTAGAGATGATCTCGATTCCTTTTGATGGTTAAAACGAGTGCAACTTCTCTCGGCCCATTCGGAGTATCAACCATTTCACCCTTCTTGATTACAGAAATATCTTTTAATTCTTTATTCGCTAACATAATTTTTGTTTGATAAGAAAAACAGCTACTCTTTTTGCTTTTTTTTACAAATTCCTCCGACTTGGCTTTAAGGTCTGCTATTTCTCTATCTTTTTCCTCCTGGATCTTTCGGAGTTGAGCTTCCAATTCTTTGTGTTTTTTGTGTGCTTCTTCTATTTCTTTCTTATCGCTTAGATGTTGCTCTTTCAATTGCATAGCTATCTTCTCCATTCCTTGCTGATTCTCTTTTGCTCTTGCAAGTTGTCTGAAAAACCTTGCTCCATGATTCATTATTGAATTGCTGTATCTGACATTTCCAGTGTCTTCACGGATCTGATCAATAATACTGAATATCTGAGTACATTTTTCTTCTCTATACGGAACATTCTGGAATTTCTTTTTGCTGTCAACACAGATGTAACGCCTGTTCGTATTTTCAAGCCATTCTTTTAGGACTGGGGGACAATCCTTTTCCGCACTAACCGTTTCGATATATTCATTGCCGTTGTTTACTTTGAATTCTTTCATTACTTTTGATTCTCTGGTGAAAACGAGGAATGCATGTTTCCATAAGTCACCTCCTAAATATTCAAGCTGAGCGAGTGCATTTCGATGGTTGTCACTAAATCTTTCCAAAGAACTAACAACTATTGCCACAGCATCAGTTCCATCTTTAGCCATCACGCCTACTTTGCAAATTTCATCCTGAATATCCTCAGCAGGACGCTTAGAGTCACAGAATCCTGGACAGTCAATAAGCAGGACATCTTCGTTGTTGAAATTGAACTTGCAAGCTCCTACTACCTGTGTTTTAGACTTGAAACCAAAGGCTTCTTCGAATATTTTATCATTTGCTAAGAAGTTACCAAATGTGCTCTTTCCTGCACCAGTAATTCCCACCATAAATATGGACCTCTTATAGCCAGTGAATTCTTTGAAATTATCATAAAATTCTATATTACTGTCACTCATAATACCAGGATTCTTTTGAGCCATTTTAATCTCTTTCATTTCCTTACTTTACTTAAGTCTATTTATACATTTATAAAGTCTTGGAATATACTCTCACGAACTGCTTAAATTTAGAATATGTTCTTAAATATTGTAATTACCATTATTTGATTCCTCAACATAGTACCTCAAACTTTCTACTATAGATACTTGTTGTTGTAAATATACTTTCCATAAACATCATGATGTAGATTGTTTAGCCTCTTTTACCATTAATGACATAAGATTGTGATGATGGCAAACAAGATTAATACTAGTTGTTTTCAGGGTTGAAGCTACAGTTCTCCTTGAGGAGGTAGTAGGTGCAGCTTCAGTTTGACAACCTTAGTTTTGACCTCAAAAAGACATGTGATAAGTAATAGAATGCAATAACAGGATGTTTATTGAGGTCATTTATCTGGGATTACTTGTATTTGATAGTTCTGATTACAAACAATTGCGCATACGGAAAAATATCTCTATACACTTACAGTTGTCCCAGGCGGAAGGATAGTTATTTATGTTTAAGATTTTTAGTTAGTAATACTTGTAGTTTCATTTTACCGTTAAACAACAATTAAGTCACCTTTCATAAGCGCTACGGCAGTGGTACTAACTTGTTCATAGTTGAAATCTAGCCTCTAGCAACCAATGAGACCAAAAACAATCAAGGACTATATTGATACAAAAACAGGTAATGTTCCATATTAAGATATCATATACACAACCATTCTAGTCTCTACAGACTAACTCCTACAAGCTAGAACTTATGAACTAACAGAGTCCTAATGACTAAACCTAACTACAGTCTCTAATAGACCGTCTACTGTACTGAGACTAAACAAGGAAGACAGGACAGAGTTAAGCCTGCACTTTCTTCACTAAACAGTCAACAATCTTTGAAGCGAGCTCCTCTGCATAATCAATCTCCAGTTCTTGATTCCACTCCTGTTTAGCTCTCATCTCCCTCTCCATCTGTTCATCTGACACCATTCGAATGTCCATGTTAACTCTCACCTCTGAGATGCTAGCGTTATCATGTGCGAATAGTTTCAACAATCTGTAATCGTAATCCAAGTCTGCTTGAAGTCTGATGCATTTCCTCGCGATCATTTTCCCGCTCTTCTTCTCCTTCACGATTAGGTGCAGTTTGCTATCATTGACTTGGTTGAGCGGGATATAGACAGAGTCGTGGATGGGTCTCACTCGTGGATTGGAAGTGTTTCCCTTTTCTTGCATTAAGTACGGTGCTTGATCGGTGCTCGTCATCAACAGTACTTCTATGGTTTCATTGAAACATTCCTGAGTGATGAATGCGATGTCAGCGATACCTACTGCCAGTTTATCTTTCTCCTCTGCTCGTGCGTATGACCTCCATCCCCTCTTGATCATGGTGTGAAGTGGTCCGATGAGTGTCTGCAGGTACTCGTAGATGAGGGACAAGGTCGTGACGGCTATGGGCTTTGGTTGTGAGAAGAAATGAAGAGTCTGTTTGATCCGTTTTTCTATCTCGTTGATGGTTATCGGTGTCTGTTTGAGATGGAGTGATTGGAACTGTGACATTTCGAGTGCTGCATTCGATAAGAGTTCCACTCCGTTTTGAACAACCTCGTTTTCGAAGAAATTGATGACGTCATTTTCAGTGTTGAGCACATACACAATCTGTTGTTGTTGTGATGTTTTGTTGATGATGGAAAGAATTGTGATGTAAGCAGGGATGTACTGACGCTCAGATTCGAGAGTGTATGTTGAGATCTCAGAAGAGACGAGGAACATCTGATCTCCATCTCCAGCGTAGTATTCATTCATCCCTGTTCCATTCGGTTCCAGTATGACGTCATAGAGCACATCATATTCAGGAGGTAGTTCATCTGAACTTTCAGAAATGTTCTCTACTGAGATGGGAGTTAATCCTCCACCATTCACGTATCCAGATAAGTTCGTATCTTGGTCGTATAAGCTCTTGATCCTTCTTGAAGCCATGGTTGGCATGAAATCAATGAAGGCATTCGTGTCGATGACTGCAAAGGATGTTGTTTCTGTATTGGTTTGATCGTAGACCACAAATGGATGGTACTTGTTGAATCTGAATTGTAGGTTGTTGATTGTGTAGAGATGATCTCGATACCTTTTGATGGTTGAAACGAGAGCTACCTCTCTCGGACCATTCGGAGTATCGACCATTTCACCTTTCTTGATTTGAGAAATATCTTTTAATTTTTTATTCGCTAACAGAATCTTTGTTTGGTGAGAAAAACAACTACTACTTTCTGTGGCTATTTTTTCTGCTTTATCTTTCAAATCTGCTATTTCCTTTTCCTTTTCTTCCTTTAAAATTGCCATCTCTTTCTCTAATTCTTTTTGTTTCTTGATGGCCTCTTTAATTGCTTTCTTATCTTCCAAATTTTGCTGTTCCATTAATTTCCTAAATTCTTTTGCCGCATTTTCCGCTTGTTTTACTTTCGCAATTTGTCTCCATAGTTTAGCCCCTTGGTTCATCATCATATTTGTGTATTTGACATTCCCTGTGTCTATACGTATCTGATCAATAATCCTAAATATTTCTCTACATTTCTCTACTCTATACTTCTCATTGTTAAAATGTCTTTTACAATCGACACAAACATGACGTTCCCTTGTATTCTTCATCCATTCCGTTAGAACGGGTGGGCAATTTGGATTCCTTCTTACCATTTCAATATAATCAGCCCCACTTTTCACTTTATAATCTTCGATTATTTGTGCCTCTCTAGTGAATACGAGAAAAGCGTGATCCCACAATGCACCACCCAAAGCGTTCAGTTGTTCTAAAACGTTGCGATGATTGTCACTGAATCGCTCTATAGAGTTAACAACTATCGCCACAGCGTCAGTTCCATCTTTAGCCATCACACCGACTTTACATATTTCCTCTTGGATCTCCTCAGTGGGGCGCTTAGAATCACAAAATCCCGGACTATCTATGATGAGGACTTCTTCGTTTTTAAATTGAAATTGATGGGCTTGTGTAATGACCGTTTTGGAAATCATTCCGAAACCTTCGCTAAAGAAGAGATTATTTGCCAAAAAGTTTCCGAATGAACTTTTTCCAGAACCTGTGATTCCAACCATCAGTATAGATCGATCATACCCACTGTATACTTGGGGATTATCATAAAACTCTGCTTCACTTCTGCTCAATTCAGTATGTATCCCTCTGATGCAATATCCCCCTATCCCTTGTAACAAATATCCTTTACCTTTGAAGTACAATGGTGATTTCTATTTTCTTAAATTATCGTTTCTATTTTTCTATTTTCTTAAATTATCGCAATTTGATTGTAAATGCAGGATCCAAATGATTTGTTATTTGATGGGATTGATTAAATAGATCTCCACAGCTCTCAAAGTTATGCATAATTATTTAATTTGTAAATACTTGATATAATGTTACCTGATCTTCTACATAATCTGACCAAATTTTCCTAATTCAAAACAAACATTTTATGCCGATAAGAATGTACATTTTAATGGAGATTTGATATTAAATGAAAATTCTGATTCATTAAAATTTCAAAATACTTACATTTGACTACAATTGACCATAATCAGTGGTGTACTGTAACTGTTTTGATTGGTGATGTACCGTCATGTCTCATTGATGCAGGTTACTACCGATTTTCCCAAAGTCTAATTTTTAATTGATCGATTTACTTTCCGAGAGAATCTGGGTTTACTGATCACAGTGAAGGGAAAGATATTTTACTCCGCGAAGAAATCTTTCTAAAATATGCAGAAATATGATATGAAAACTATTGAAATGGCTTGGAACTGCGCCTGGGGAATTACATTCATCTTTTTGCCAAAAACACCATTTGGTACTCAAAATTATTGTTCAATGTGATTTCACAACTGATTTTTAAGTAATACTAGAAAAGTGTAAGGTCGAAAAAAAGAATGCCCTAATGAAGTGGCATGTGATATACGATATACTTATTTTGGATCTAGATATTAATGCTAAATATTAGGTAGTAGGATATGGCTGAAGTTCTACAAAGATAGTAAATGTATTATACACACTACAAGTTCTAACACTATTGTATCAGCCTCAAACAGAGTAGCTACTAGCAAGCTAGAACTAATGAACTAACAGAATCCTAATGACCTAAACCTAACTACAGTCTCTAATAGACTGTCTACTGTACTGAGACTAAACAAGGAGGACAGGACAGAGTTAAGCCTGCACTTTCTCCACTAAACAGTCAACAATCTTTGAAGCGAACTCCTCTGCATAATCAATCTCCAGTTCTTGATTCCACTCCTGTTTAGCTCTCATCTCCCTCTCCATCTGTTCATCTGACACCATTCGAATGTCCATGTTAACTCTCACCTCTGAAATGCTAGCGTTATCATGTGCGAATAGTTTCAACAATCTGTAATCGTAATCCAAGTCTGCTTGAAGTCTGATGCATTTCCTCGCGATCATTTTCCCGCTCTTCTTCTCCTTCACGATTAGGTGCAGTTTGCTATCATTGACTTGGTTGAGCGGGATATAGACAGAGTCGTGGATGGGTCTCACTCGTGGATTGGAAGTGTTTCCCTTTTCTTGCATTAAGTACGGTGCTTGATCGGTGCTCGTCATCAATAGTACTTCTATGTTTTCATTGAAACATTCCTGAGTGACGAATGCGATGTCAGCGATACCTACTGCCAGTTTGTCTTTCTCCTCTGCTCGTGCGTATGACCTCCATCCCATCTTGATCATGGTGTGAAGTGGTCCGATGAGTGTCTGCAGGTACTCGTAGATGAGGGACAAGGTCGTGACGGCTATGGGCTTTGGTTGTGAGAAGAAATGAAGAGTCTGTTTGATCCGTTTTTCTATCTCGTTGATGGTTATCGGTGTCTGTTTAAGATGGAGTGATTGGAACTGTGACATTTCGAGTGCTGCATTCGATAAGAGTTCCACTCCATTTTGAACAACCTCGTTTTCAAAGAAATTGATGACGTCATTTTCAGTGTTGAGCACATATACAATCTGTTGTTGTTGTGATGTTTTGTTGATGATGGAAAGAATTGTGATGTAAGCAGGAATGTACTGACGCTCAGATTCGAGAGTGTATGTTGAGATCTCAGAAGAGACGAGGAACATCTGATCTCCATCTCCAGCGTAGTATTCATTCATCCCTGTTCCATTCGGTTCCAGTATGACGTCATAGAGCACATCATATTCAGGAGGTAGTTCATCTGAACTTTCAGAAATGTTCTCTACTGAGATGGGAGTCAATCCTCCACCATTCACGTATCCAGATAAGTTCGTATCTTGGTCGTATAAGCTCTTGATCCTTCTTGAAGCCATGGTTGGCATGAAATCAATGAAGGCATTCGTGTCGATGACTGCAAAGGATGTTGTTTCTGTATTGGTTTGATCGTAGACCACAAATGGATGGTACTTGTTGAATCTGAATTGTAGGTTGTTGATTGTGTAGAGATGATCTCGATACCTTTTGATGGTTGAAACGAGTGCAACCTCTCTCGGACCATTCGGAGTATCGACCATTTCACCTTTCTTGATTTGAGAAATATCTTTTAATTCATTATTCGCTAAAAGGATCTTTGTTTGGTGAGAAAAGCAACTACTACTTCCACCACCACTGCTTTGAACATAGGTAACCGATCGAGCTCTCAATTCTGCTATTTCTCTATCTTTTTCTAGCTGAATCTTTTGGAGTCGAATTTCTAATTCTCTGTGTTGTTTCTGTGCTTCTTCTATTGCCTTCTTATCGCTTAGATGTTGCTCTTTCAATTGCATAGCTAACTTCTCCATTCCTTGCTGTGTCTCTTTTGCTCTAGCAATTTGTCTGAAAAACTTTGCTCCTTGATTCATCATTGAATTGCTGTATCTGACATTTCCAGTGTTTTTACGGATCTGATCAATGATACTGAATATCTGGGAACATTTATCTTCTCTATACGGAACATTCTGGAATTTCTTTTTGCTGTCAACACAGATGTAACGCCTGTTCGTATTTTTAAGCCATTCTCTTAGAACTGGGGGGCAATCCTTACTCATACTAACCATCTCGATATATTCATTACCGTTGTTTACTCCGAATTCTTTCATTACTTTTGATTCTCTGGTGAAAACGAGGAATGCATGCTCCCATAAGTCACCTCCTAAATATTCAAGCTGATTGAGAGCATTTCGGTGATTGTCACTGAATCTTTCCATTGAACTAACAACTATCGCCACAGCATCAGTTCCATCTTTAGCCATCACGCCTACTTTGCAAATTTCATCCTGAATATCTTCAGCAGGACGCTTAGAGTCACAGAATCCTGGACAGTCAACAATCAGGACATCTTCATTGTTGAAGTTGAACTTGCAAGCTCCTGCCACCTGTGTTTTAGACACCAAACCAAAACCCTCTTCGAATATTTTTGCATTTGCTAAGAAATTGCAAAATGTGCTCTTTCCTGCACCAGTAATTCCCACCGTAAATATGGACCTTTTATAGCCGGTGAATTCTGTGAAATTATCATAAAATTTTCTAGCACTCTCACTCATACTGGAATTCTTTTCAGCCATTTTGTTTATTAGTATCCTCAATGTTACTGATTATATTTGTGACTATTTATATTTCTGGAGATAGGTAGTAAGTACCACTCACGGTAGAGTTGATAAAACCCGTGATAATCTACAGATATGCTATATGTGACATTAAATATGATACCTTTACTCTTTCCATTAACATCATCTTAACGTATTTCCGTTAGCATCTTAACGTAGTTGTGTTTGTACCTTCTTTGCTACTAATATGACATCATATTAGATTTTGCGACTACGATGAGTTAATTAAGAATTCTATGGAATTATGAAATAACATCATCATCTCCCAACTTCATTCCATGCATGATCTAGTCTGTTAGCCTGGTGTCTGTTTAGTTTGCATTCGAATTAATCAACGAAAAGTAAATCGAATAAATGTAAAGATTTGTGAGTGGTCGTCCTATGTTCTATGAATAGAATCATTATAGACAAATAGTGAAATACATCAGGAAAAGAATTTAAGGGAATTTTAACGCTCAGAAAGTATCCATCAAGAGATATGTACATGTGTCCTATTTCGAACCTAAATTAGTTTTGTTAGGCTCGAGAGTTTGTTGACACTAGAGACACATGCGCTGCATCTACCATACTGATAGCTCTTGCTAATGCTACGTGCTTGAGATACATTATTTCTAAATTACTCTTGCACAGACTTGGGAGGAGTCATTATCAATTTGAGGAGTGAACTAGGTTAGGAGGAGCTCGATCCCACACCACATTCCTAGAGTTGGCGCCTATATCCATGGTGATTCTATATCACCGGTACCATTATCGACCAATCTTGTGTCCTATCTAACATTCCAATTTTCATTGAATGAATTAATACGTATTTTCAAGAATCCTTAGCTAAGTGAATGCTAGATCTGTCACGAAATAACTTTCCCTGAGGGACACTTTGGGGAGCAAGCTACTGATCTTTGTTTAGTTATAGTATCCGTTAATATTACAGTAGAACTCGGTTAGTACGTACCCCTCCGGGAAGCGGAAAAAAGTACGTACTATCCGTAAGTACGTACTAACCGAGTTGATATTACATAGGAATCTATATAATAAATGAATTTTGGTTCAGAAAAATGAGTACATACTAAGCCGAAGTACGTCTTATACCGAGTACGTACTAACCGAGTTCTACTGTATTTTCATTTCTGAAACTAAATTCTCTAATTCGTTTTCTCACCGGTAGAACCATGGAACTTTAGTGCCCTACCACACTTTTTTTCATAGGCGTAGAAACATATTCTGACCATGGGGTGGGTGAGTATGTAGATAGGATTTTTATGGGGGCGTTTTAATGGAGCCCAGAGGACTTTGCCCCTGGAAGTTGACAACATTTGAACACGCATCAACCAATCATTCACTCAAGTACAATTATATATTTCTATAAATAGCAACTAAGGTAGCATGACTTCCAGACCGATGGTAGGTGTGTACGGGGTGTCTGGGGACGCCCAGCAGAGAACGGGGCAGACCAGACTCCCGGGGGTGTTCTCTGCTCCAATCAGGAATGACATAATCTCGTTCGTCCACACGAATATCTCCAAAAACCACAGACAACCGTACGCCGTGTCCAGGAAGGCCGGACACCAGACCAGCGCCGAGAGCTGGGGGACCGGTAGGGCTGTGGCCAGGATCCCCAGGGTGCGAGGAGGAGGAACGCACAGGTGAGGCATTCTATTTATATCACACTGGTTCTATAATTAGAATGGCGGATGTTTCTTTGAATGAAATTATTGAATCCTCACTTCCTTGAACATCTACTCCAAGTTGTTATCTAGGAACGCGAAACGCTCTAGGATGGTTTTAAGCCCGAAAGTATGGAACTGAAAATTCAGAATATTACCCCATTTATATTTTTAGGATTTATTTATCGATTTAAGCGTATATAATTTATGGGTTTGAGACTTGGAGCCTATCTCTGGAATGGTGTATCCTACCCCGATACTCTTTTTCACTAATTTAAATCTGTTTTAATATAAATCTTATTGGCACAACTTCTTCAGATTCGCATAACTTTCCCATGAACCTGTATCTAGGTCCGGACAGGGCGCGTTCGGGAACATGTGTCGCGGAGGGAGGATGTTCGCCCCCACGCGTGTGTGGCGCAGGTGGAACAGGAAGGTGGCAGTGAACCAGAGGAGGTACGCCATCACCTCCGCCCTGGCCGCCTCTGGCCTCCCCGCCCTCGTGATGTCCCGCGGACACCGGATTCAGAAGATCCCGGAAGTTCCTCTCGTCGTCAGTGATGACGTAAGCGATTCTTCGTTGAAGATTTCATATCAGTCAATTACTACTATTATGTACTCTGTTTCCATTATGCTGTATAGTACAAGGCCGTAGTAACTAGCATTGGTTTATCTAGGATTTTCCAATCCTGCACTTTTTTGGAGGTGATAAAAGCTACATGGCACCCAAACAGTGGTTTATCTTGTAATTCCAATCGAATCACACTGCAAGCACCTTGGCTCCTCGGACGATACCAGGCTGGCACCTATAAGTGCCGACCGAGCACCTAGATAAACCCCTGGTCACTAGGTGTGAAGTGGTCCGGTTGAGACTAAGAAGTGTTCAGACTGGAACCACTCCGAACGTACAGAATGGTCCCTTTTGAGGCTAATTGGTCAAAAGTGGTCAGGTTGAAACCGGACCGGTGGCTACGGCCCTGTAGAAGGTCGAAGTTTTTGTCCAATATAATTCATAGGCTAGGCGACTAAGAACACGACTATTTTGTAATGGAGATACTCTACTAATAAATCAATGTTTACAAAGCGACAAAAAAAGATGCACAAAAAACGATTTAGAATGTATCAGTATTTTAAAAAGCAGTTGTTCAAAGCGCAAAATATTTGCTCCAGCTCCTGCCTCAGTAAATTCTCGCGCTAGTGTGTACTTCAATGAGACTCTAATTCTGTCTATTTTACTACGAGTTAGTACAGTAGACATCTGGGTTTTTTGACACCCCATTTGCATGGAAAAATGTCAGAAAAACCCGATGTCGACTGTATTCAATTATCTGGAAATTTTGTCCAGTCTTTAAACTGCTATTACTCATCCTATACGCATATTATCAATTTTTGAAGGTGCGAATGAGTCATACTCGAAGGTGGGATCCCAAGTTACCATTAACAATAACTAGCAACAGCCCCATACTTCCATATGAGGAGCGAGCGAAATGCTCCCCTCTTGGTCATCACTGATAAAGGAGATTTAACCATGGATAACTGTGTTAGGTTCAGAATATGGAGAAGACGAAGGAAGCAGTGAAACTGCTGAAAGGCCTGGGAGCTTACAGCGACGTGAACAAAGTTAAAGTCACCAAGACGATCCGTCCCGGGAAGGGAAAGGCGCGTAACAGACGGCACAGACAGAAGAAGGGACCCCTCATCATCTACCACAAGAACAAGGGAATCAGCCGTGCGTTCAGGAATCTTCCCGGAGTGGATATTCAGTCCGTGGACAGACTCAACCTGCTAGATCTAGCTCCAGGTGCTCTATTCTAATCACACGTCTGAGTATAATACGGACATCCTAGAATAGAAGCGGAGTTTTAGCCCATTTCCTGAAAAAATATTTAATAGTTTTCTACGAAATTAATCCTGTAAGTGATTTGGGAATGAATTTGATAATTTGAGATTAATACTCATTCTAAGCGCAAAAAAGTTTTAGCACATTTCAGAGGTGATTTTTTGGGAGGACACTCTTCGAGTATATATATATACAGTCGACTCCGCTTAATAGAGTCACATCGGTCAAGGAACATTTTTCCCCGATTAAGCGGATAACCCTATGAACCGAAAATATTTTGTATTAGCTTCTATGTGTGAGAGCTATTCCGGTCCTGCCAAAAGTGTCCCGATTAAGCGGTTGACCCGATTAACCAGTGGCCCTATTAAGCGGAGTCAATTATATATAGATACATTATATTCTGCTCGATTTGAAATTTCAAAGTATTTTTCAGATAATCTAAGACGCATCTTATTCTATGACTGAAGTTTAATGGAATTATGGCAGGTGCTCATGTCGGACGTTTCTGCATCTGGACTAAGTCAGCGTTCGAGAGGCTGGACAAGCTGTACGGGAATGGGAAGAAGAGAGCAGTGCTGAAGAAGGGATACCGACTCCCGCGTCCTATGATGACGAACGCAGATCTGGGACGAATCATAAACTCGGACGAAATCCAGCGAGTCCTGAGACCCAAACGAATTCCTGTTAAGAGTCCCCGACTCAAGAAAAACCCTCTCAAGAACGACCTGACCATGTTCCGTCTGAATCCCTACGCGAAGACTCTGAAACGGAAATCTCTTCTCGCGAAGGAAAAGCAGAAAAAGTCGAAGGTAGCCGCCAAGAAGAAGCAGGTAGAGGAGAAGAAAGAGAAGAAAGATTAGTTAGAGAACTTAGAGTCATTAGTTTGTATGTTAGGCCGTAGCAATGTTAGGTAATTGTTAGATCTGTGATGGATTTAAATGGTTAGATAATTCGGGATACTTTATTCGTTGAGAGTTCCGCTAGGAAGATATAACATCTGTCTGATCTGAACTCTAAACATGGTAGATTAGTTGATTGTTAATCTGATGAGCTTGATATTCGAGTATTAACTAAGACTACCGAAATGTACCACAGTGGTACGACTTTATGGCTTCTTTCCTATTGAAAATGGCTGGAGACATCCGCGATATCGCGACTTTTCGGTAATCTAAGGTTAAACCTCCGGATGGCTTGGGGGTTTTTTTCTATTTCTAGTAAATACCCCGAGTTTTTATGGCTTCCCCGCCCAAAATGGCTTAAACCGGAAATGACGCGACACATTCCAGGGGCAACGGAGGATAACTATCATATCATATATATAAATCTTAAAACCCAATTTGGACTAGGGATTTGGCTAACTCATTTCCGGTTAAGTCATTTTAACTGGGGAAACCCTAAAAGTGTATATTCTATAAATAGATTTGACCCCTAGGCAAAATCAAGTATTTAACTGCTACGTCACACTTCTGAAATTAATTTGTTAAATGTTTCCAGTAAGAAAGGAATTCAATTCACATTTTCACATTCCTAGATTCCCACAAGTGGGAATTCATATCAACTGAACTTTTAGTATTGTAAAATGAATATTCGAGAGTTTTACCGAGTAGCATACATCTCTACTCTCTACTGAACTCTCCGTTTCTAGCAAGGTAGTTGGAAGAGTGAGACAATTATTCTGTCAAAACCCCTCGGATGCTTGCATACACCTCCAGACACGACTCTCTATTTTAAGTTCAGACCAGTTTGTACATTATGGGAACATTATATTTAAGTTGATTCCCGTTGGTCCTGTCAACCAGAGGACTAGAAACTTGTCCTTCTTATCCAAAATTCGTATTAACTGGAATTATTTGTGTTGTTTTCCTAAGAGTTTCTCTCTCTCCATCCATCGTTTCTGACTATTCGCGTATCTAATTTGTCATATGTTGAACTTCTGTTGTTGTTGCCTAATATGTCTCATTAACTGTACATCGTGATGAGTTTACTCGCAATGATTCTATGCAAGGTTGTGTCAAACTCAATGATTTGAATTATTTTTTTGTAATATTGCATCTGATCATTTACATAAAACACACCAGATCAATCAATTCAATCATTTGTGCTTATTCAAATCGTTCAGCTCATTCATTTTAATCATTCAATTAAATTCAAATCAATCAATTCAACTCAATTCAATTCAATTCAAATCAATTCAATTCAAATCAAATCAATTCAAATCAATTCAATTCAAATCAAATCAAATCAATTCAATTCAATTCAATTAATTTAAATGAAATTAAAGATCATTCAGATCATTTTATTTCATCCAATGACAACATTCAGATCAATCAACTCAATCATTTCTTATTAACCAACTCAATCAAATCAAATCAAAAAATGAAGTTTTTTTCAAATCAAATTGATTTGACTCAACCTTGATTCTATGCCAAAATGAGGCTTGAGATTTCTAATTGGAATTCTATATTGTCCTTCGAATGCTAGGATCTAATAAAAAATCATTTAAACCTTTAGTAATTTGTGTTGAGGGATGGCTGCATATTGTAGTGCTGTAAGGAATAGAATCAATTCCATTCTTGTCTGACACTACGGCATTGTAGCAAGCTACGACTTATCGTACTGTGTATCAGCAGTACAGAAGTGTGCTTGCTACTCTGGACTCTCCGCACAACACAAAGTCAACCTCATAACAATATACCCGATATGGGCAGTTTATAATACGGTACAAAGTTAAGTCTACACATGTTGGTTGGTACAAATTGGTAGATATTAACTATTGGATCAAGTTTATTTATGAAATCTAAATTTAGTAACGATAAACAGAAACGGTCCAAGAGGATCGTTGGATACTCAAGTGAGTCCAGCGATGACGAACCCAAGCCGGATAAAAAGCTAAAAATAGACACACCCCAGCTGTCCCTCCCACTTTCCATTACTAAAATGTTCGAGGAGCGAGAAACGAAAGATGATTCGTCACTGCACGAGGGACGCAGGCGCTTGTTCCCACACGTGAGGGGGAACTGGGTCAGCTACGTCCACGTACGTCCAGATTCCACAGAGCAGCTAGAACTAGCAGCCAAAGCTGTGGTGAAGGAGTTCAGTCTCTGTGGAATAGAATTGAAACCTCAAAATGAGTTCCATATAAGCCTATCTCGTACCCTCCCCATTCCTCACCACTGGATTAACCCTATACTCAACTCCCTGAGTAAACTAGCGGACAGCTGTCCTTCTTTCTCTGTCAGCTTCGGGGCTCTCAAACTGCTGTCCAATGAGGACAGAAGCAGGAGCTTCGTAGTTCTAGAAATAGACCTGGGACAGCTAAAATTAGAATCACTCGTGTCAGGCATTGATAGCATCCTGGCAGGTTATAAGCTCCCTCAGTTCTATAGGCCTATTTCCCTCCACGCCAGCATCGCATGGGGAGTGGGGGACCTGTCGAAGGAGAAAACTGTGTCTGCTCTAGACAAGGTTTGGACTAGGGATGTGTCTCAGATATTTGATGGTTTATGTTTCGATATAGATTGCTTGTGTTTTAAAACTGGTCACAAATTGTATAATTATCCTTTCAAAAGAAAATAATGGATTATATTTTGATTTCGTTTGTTTGTTTGTTTGTTTGTTTGTTTGTTTGTTGCATTTGACTAGGTTTATAGTACAAATTTGCATTTCAATGAAATCTCATATAAACACCAGTATACGTAATTTCGAATATTTTCACACCTTAATTAACATCACGTAATTATATTGGAGTAGTTACTCGAATGTGGAATTCTATTTCGCATTTAGTATAATGCAATATACTTATTCGAATTGACTGTGTGGCTATCATATTAACGTTTTATTTCACTTCTGTATGATATTCTTAAAATAGAACAATAGTCCATCAGCAGATCTTTCTAGAAAAAAGTTGATCACATTCTAAATATAGGTATAATTAACACGTATAGGAATATGTGGAGTATTATTCCTATACATATAAAATTATACACAAATAGATAGGTTGATAAAATGCGAATAATAACTCGATTCCGGTTAGTGCGGTCATCATAAGGATTACTATTTATACCAAATCTTAGCTTGGTGGATTCTGCTAAGGCTGATAGAATGGCAGTAGAGGACAGGGACACCATGCTCGCTCTCTTCCAGGCAGCCACTGGGATTGAGAAGATTGAGGATGCATTCTCGACGCTGGAAGAAGTGAATTGGGACCTGGAAAAGGCTCTGGAAGTATTTTCTCCCAGCACTCCCGCTTATAACCCTCCCTCCAACTCATCTCCTCCCCCACTACCCCAGAGGGTTATCCGCAGTGAGGATGAGATAGGCGCTACGCCCATCCATTCCAACTACTTCTCAACTTCCTATCCGATCGAGGTGACTCAACTGTTTATTTCTCTCCATAATAATAATAATAATAAGTCCTCTTAGATAACTATGATAGTGAGGTTGCGGTGTTCAACCAATCATATGCTAACCTCTGAGAATTCATTGTGGAACTGAAACTGTTCTATTTATAGAATCGAGTTATTCTAAGTATAATTCTAGGTTACTGTGAGCTATGAGGGGAACCTACAGAACTTGAGTGTGTACTCGTCTAAGAAGATATCAGATTTAAAGACAGAAGTCTGTGTGAGGTTCAACATTCCTTCGACACATCTTCAACTCAGCAACTGGGGCATGACAGTCAATGATGAGATGACACTGGGGGATGTATGTTCTGGCAGTTTCCCCGCTCTCTCGCTCATCGCTGAGAGGAAGCAGGATGAGAACAGAGTCGTCTGTCTGCTCATCACCAGTCCCAAAGGTGCAGAGGAGATCAGCTTCTCTGTCAAGAAGACTATCACTGAACTGAAGCAGGTAATGACATCTCCGTCATAATACACTGCTAACATCAACCAATAGCATCAGCTGATGTAACGTTGCATCATGATTATGTCAAATACAAACTAGCATATGCATAGGCGGTAAAAGTAAGTTTTTTTGACCATCGTTTTTGTCTCCTAGGCTGTGAAATTTATTGGACAAAAAAATGCCTCCACCAGCAAATGTTTGCATAGAAAACCCCTAACTTTAAAGTAATAACATGTGAACTACACAGTACCCAGTTGAGAACTTCTCAACTCAAATAGCCATTCTCATCTAAACATGTATAACCTCGACCACTTTGTGCCATAAATCACCATCAAATATAATGGCAGCGATTCTGTGGCGTAACATCAAACTGAGATATGATAAAAGCGGGACGCAGCGTTGAATTTCGCGGGACATAACGGGACGCAATAGAAAAGTATTATACATATAATTTAAAAAACTCGAGACATAATGGAGAAATTTCATGTAAAAGCGGGAGAGTTGCTCAAGTATTCTTTGTAAGGGAGAGAACACGTTATCACCTCAGTACGCTATTATCCATGGTTACAGGCTAGAACACGTTATCACCTCATTACGCTATTATCCCTTGTTACAGGCTAGAACACGTTATCACCTCAGTACGCTATTATCCCTTGTTACAGGCTAGAACACGTTATCACCTCAGTACGCTATTATCCATGGTTACAGGCTAGAACACGTTATCACCTCAGTACGCTATTATCCCTTGTTACAGGCTAGAACACGTTATCACCTCAGTACGCTATTATCCCTTGTTACAGGCTAGAACACGTTATCACCTCATTACGCTATTATCCCTTGTTACAGGCTAGAACACGTTATCACCTCAGTACGCTATTATCCCTTGTTACAGGCTAGAACACGTTATCACCTCAGTACGCTATTATCCCTTGTTACAGGCTAGAACACGTCATCACCTCAGTACGCTATTATCCCTTGTTACAGGCTAGAACACGTTATCACCTCAGTACGCTATTATCCCTTGTTACAGGCTAGAACACGTTATCACCTCAGTACGCTATTATCCCTTGTTACAGGCTAGAACACGTTATCACCTCAGTACGCTATTATCCCTTGTTACAGGCTAGAACACGTTATCACCTCAGTACGCTATTATCCCTTGTTACAGGCTAGAACACGTTATCACCTCAGTACGCTATTATCCCTTGTTACAGGCTAGAACACGTTATCACCTCAGTACGCTATTATCCCTTGTTACAGGCTAGAACACGTTATCACCTCAGTACGCTATTATCCCTTGTTACAGGCTAGAACACGTTATCACCTCAGTACGCTATTATCCCTTGTTACAGGCTAGAACACGTTATCACCTCAGTACGCTATTATCCCTTGTTACAGGCTAGAACACGTCATCACCTCAGTACGCTATTATCCCTGGTTACAGGTTAGAACACGTCATCACCTCAGCACGCTATTATCCCTGGTTACAGGTTAGAACACGTCATCACCTCAGCACGCTATTATCCATGGTTACAACTCGTCTTGTAGCATGTCGCGGAGATGACTGGGATAGCCATGAAGGATCAAGCCTGGAGCGGACTTCCCGTGGGTGCAACGGACCTCACGGTGATCAGGAACGCCGGGTTCATGAACCCCGTGCACTCCCTCTCCGTCATCTCCAAGAAGCAGGCCAAACCAGACAATCCCGTCCCCACTTCCAACCAGGATTCAGATCTGTGCACCGACTCGATGGACACTCAGGTATGCATTAGACTGAACGGACAAACTCTCAGTATTTATACTGGACGCTGCCAATCAGCTGGTACTTGATCGCTCTGAATCCACTCGTACCACCCTGACAACCGACTAGTGTATAGGAATTTGGAATAGTATCGAGTTCATTTAATTAACCTGAGTTCGCTGAGATCCATTCCCCGCCTAAAATGACTAAATCGGGAAGAGTTAACAAATCCGTAGTCCATTTTCATAAAATATTCGCACCATTTGAGACCTAAATATGATATAAAATGTGTCCCCTGTGTGCCAATGGTGGTTACTGTACCCAATCTCTCTCCAGATGTCTGTGCAGGAGTCCACGGACGCTTACTCTGACTATTCTGACTCAGAGCCTGAGATAGACCTGATAGACGATTTGGACGATGTCCCTAGGGACAACTTCCGAGACCCCATGATCCCTGAGCACTGCATCGACCAATCAGAAGCTCTGGCTCTGTTCAGTGAGAACTTCGAGCGTCGCTATGGGCCTACACATCCGATCTTCTTCTGCGGATCCATGCAGGAAGTGATCAACCAATCGACTAAAGGGGAATTTAACGATAGGAGGCCTGTGGCTGTATACCTCCATCACGATAGGAGTATTTCTTCGAACATTTTCTGTCAGCGCACACTGTGCAACGGAGACATAGCCAACTATCTATCTGCCAACTACCTCACCTGGGCGTGGGACATGACCATGCCGACCAACACCACACGGTTCCTGGACAACATCTCCCTCAACTTCGGAGAGGAGGTGAGAAATCAGCTGAGCGCGATCGGCCCCTCCAACTTCCCTCTCCTCCTCATCTTCCAGAAGAAGCCCGGCGCTCAGCTGGAGATCGCCACCATGATAACCATCGACACCGCCACGGGCGAGGCCATGAGCATCCTGGCCGCCGGGTTCGAGCAGCACCTGGCCCTGATCGACGAGCTGAGGAGCGCCGAGGAAGCGCGCTTGGACCGAGAGCGGATCAAGGAGGAACAAGACACGGCGTACCTGGCTTCCAAGGAGAGGGACAGAGAGATTATGAAGGAGAAGGAGAAGGAGCATCTGCAGAGGATTCACTCTGCGGAGTTCAAACTCCGCGAAAAAGCGATGGCGCAAGATTCTCAGGACAAAGCCGCGCGGGATTTACCTGACGAACCGGTAAAGGGTCCCGGCACCACGACGATTCGATTCCGGTTTCCTTCCGGTGAGATAGTGAACCGGAGGTTCCTGCACTCAGACATGGTGGGGATTCTCTTCACGTTTGCTCACGCGAAGGGTTTCCCGCCCAACCGACACAGAATCATTCTTAACTTCCCTAAAAAGGATCTGAGAGATGTCCCTAGCAACACCAGTCTTAAGGAATGTGGTCTTGTTCCACAGGCACTGGTGTATGTGGAGGAGGACTTTGATGAGAGTTAGCATTGTTTGTTTATCAATGTGTTGTTGACAGATGTGTTTATTGTGTTTGTTTAATACTATCATGCTGTATACTAGGAATATGGTCTACTTTACTTCTGTACAGAATCAGTCTCACTAACCTCTCTCATTCACCTAACGAATTGGTTGGAGAATAGGAATTCATTTAATTTTTGTTCCTACCCTATACACGTGAAAACGTTCATTTCGATATCACAACTCTAGATAATGTGTATTCTCACATTCTTAGGATAACGCGATATTTTATGTTGTGTCAACAGTCTGAGAATGTGAGAGTACACTCGTCTCGTTTGTGTGGGCTTTTGCACTAATTTGTTATGATGGATCTAGTTACGAAGTTTAATATTGCTCATGATGAAGTCATCATGATAACGTCAGCTTATTATTGTAGAATCATCAGGGTCTAAAGAGAAAAATAGACGTATTTCACTTTATTTAGTACAGTCGGCTCCCCTTAATAGGGTCGCATTCTTCAGAGGACATTTTGCCCCGATTAAGCAGAGAACGCTATTAACCGAAAATATTTTGTATTAACTTCTATGTGTGAGAGCTATTCCGGTTCTGCCAAAAGTGGCCCGATTAACCAGTGACCCTAGTAAGCGGAGTCGACTGTACTTGTACCTCCGTCGTTGCTATGTATTACTGTTATTCCCATTTTGGTAGTGTATATCCCAGGTCTTCACTTCCACTACATGAAATCCTGGTCAAATATGATTATTTTTGTGCCTACAATTTAATACGAATTATCATATTTCACTCCTGTCTGTATTCGTTTTTCAATTTTGTGTTTTTATTATCGGACAAAACCAGAAGGGAATTTGATTAATTTCAAGGAATGTTCAACGCATTTTTTACGTAGTTACCTAATTGTACCTAATTAGTGTTACGTTAGAATGGAACGGGATATTCTGGATGAGTCGACTGGTACCTTTATTGACAAAGAAGAGAGAGTGTTTAAAAATGAGGTTTGTTTCATCATTCATTTAGATGTAATAATGTGATTGTTGATTTAATGTTTGTGGTTTAACACTTCTAGGTTTCTAACTTCATACCTCTACCGAATCCTATTATTTATTTAATAAATAACTAAAATGTGAAACCCTGAGACTGAGTTTGAGATGTTTATTAATTAATTTATATTCCTTCTTAGTTAGAAAGTTTGGAACAAGCGAGTTGCCCTCAGAAGGACGACTCTAAAGATATAAAGAAGCAAGGATCTAAAAGAGGTAAACGATCGACCGAAGTGATTAAGATTGAAACTAAGACAAGGGAAAAGTCAAAAGAAAGGTAACAACTATCATTGAAGGTGAAAATAAACTATCACCCGTTTCAAGGACCATGGTACTACTACCTCGAATTGCCTCCCACACCGCAACATACGAGGATTCACTTGTCAATCTTATAGGTTTCGGGTTCTATGACGCATCTTGTATTGTTAGGTAGTTTATTCGAGGCAGTGCATTTTATGGTTACCCTAGGTTGTTGGACACAGGAAGGTGCTCACATATCCCTAAGTTTTCACCTAGCTATTTTATTATTTGAAGTATTAATTACTCCTGATAATTATTGTTTTGAATAATTATTTAACATTGACGATCTATTGTAATAATATCGTACAATAATTCGGACAAAAAAATCCTGAGCGTTTTAATATATAAGATATAATATTCTAGATTTCAGAAGGTAAGAAATTTTTTCGAGAAGAAAAGTGCTGGGAAGTCAGGAAAATCAACCGAGACTATTGCTAGCATCGGTGTGTTACCAACTGAAGATGAAGTTGATGAGGACTGTATTTCTCTGGAAGATACCAGGTTTGTTGCTTAATAGCAGTCTTTTCGTTAATCTTTAGCTGAATCCTTTTCAATTGAAAAGGGTTCTATGGGAGCCAGTGGCGTAGCCAGGGGGGGGGCAAGGAAGTCATGGCCTCTGAAATATTATTTGAAAGTCAATTCAATATTCAAATTAACTAGCCTTCATCATTTAAAAATCTTGTCAAATGATGCCAAATTTTGAGATTTAGCATTTTGTCTAAGACTCGAGACATTAGCTCTGATGCAAAACACATTAGGATCCTGTTGATGTAATCAGGATACTGATTGTGTTAACTTTTCGGCCAAAAACCTCAAAAGCTAAAATAGTCAGTGGAGCGCTTGCTTGCGAAGGAATCGTTTTGCAAAATTTCAAACCCACAATCCTTTGCGGAAGCATAAATCATCGAGTTTTCTTGATGTCTTGATACTCTTGGCGGGAATTGACGCAGAATGGTCTCAGCTTTCTTTCACCTCAGAATCGAAAGTTTTTGTGGATTTTTCAGGATCAAACACCACCTGAAAGTTGGGGAAACCTTATATTTAGCATATTCTAACACGCAAAAACGGTCTCCTATCTCGATTTGCCATCAAGATAGCACGAAAGAATCCCTGAGTTAAGCTTCCAAAAAGGATTAGGGTTTGAATTTTGTCAATAGACCACTTTGAAAGTTGTTGATCAATGTTTTTATGACTTCTCTCAAAAGTTTGTTGAGGTTCCTTAAATCACTGGATTGATGCCTAAAAGCTAGTGATTTCGGGATTGTGGATTGCAGGGGCGCTTACACTTGCATTCATAATACAATCTAGAATCTGATACTATATGCGCCTCCCCCCGAATGAAATAACTGGCTACGCCACTGATGGAAGCCCACACCTAATTTTGTCTTGAGTCTATTTGCTATCTTCAAATTCAGGGTGAAACACAAGTCTATATAGGCATTCTAATCAAAACTCAATAAATTTTTCACACTTAATTGTTCTTTAATTATGGCATCGTTGTAATCTAGAAACAACCCCAAACACTTTATACATCATTTAGGAAAAATAAATAAAAGCTACTTTTGAATAGGCAAACTAGTAAACAACATTCTATTTCACTTGGATATTCCTAACTATTTTTTTTAGCTCTGATAAAGGCATGATACAACCTCATCCAAAGAAAGGAGTTAACAGATTAGAGCTGTCGGGTCTGGGTCGTCCATTCAAGCTTGGAATGCTTTACGATTGTCGGAATGACCAACTAATCTCAGAAGTGAGTTTGTGGGATGAGTCATCATTGAAAACTGCATTCAGTCAGACTCCAAAACCCAATTCTTCCTATGACGTCATCGCAGAAGACAGTCTCTCTACCAAACTACAGAGCCTCGGAGTAGATCCCAATCTCTCTCTCAGTGTTCTGAGCGGATTGGTGAGTGTCCCAGAAGTGGAGAATTATCTCAAAGATCGCAAATCATCTAAAAACGCTCGTGTCACTCTCAAGTACTACACAACCTCACACTTTGAAGAGATTCAAATGGAGAAACTCGATGTTAGAGGTATTCAGCATTCAGAGTTGTTCAGTCAGGCAACTCACATCGTAACTGGAATATTGTATGGAGCAGAAGCTTTCTTCGTATTTGATCGAGAAGTTGATCAGAAGGAAAGTTATGAAACGATAAATGACGATATGAAATCCCTTATCAAATTGATACCAGGGATGTGTGGCACTAAGGGAAAGACAAAAATAAGGGCAAGAGATGAGCCAGAAATAAACAGGTTTCAATGCAGATTCTTCTGTGATGTCTCGATAGATAAAGATCCTAATACTTTCCAGGATGCAGTAGATGTTTACAAAGAGTTTCCTCAACTTTTTACTGAAGATAGTAGGAATTTTGTTCCTAAGAAGATCTGGTTATTCCCCCTAAGTCAACTCAATAATAATGCAGCTCGCTTAGTAAAAGAAATTACCACAGAACTTGCGGGACAAATTCAACTTGAAATCGACAATCTATACTCAATGGAAATAAAATGTAACGAATTAATCAAGTCAAAAGTGTGTTCTGTTTTTATTGCATTTCAAGACCAACTATCAGACCTCTTAGAAATGATTTCATTGGTCAGCTTGCTGGTCTGCTACCAGAAATACGCGATGGAAGTTCAGAAGAAATAAACTTAACTGAATTACTACTAAATATACAGCAATCTCCATTTAACAGAAAGTCTCTATCTAATTGGTTGAAAGATAAAGAAGAAGAAATAGAAGCTCTTTCTCAGTACTTTGACACCATGGATAAAACTCCAGGTATGTAAGACCTTCATAATCATATCCTTACTATTAAAACTTGGCAGGACCGGAATAGCTCTTACACATAGAAGCTAATACTAAATATTTTCGGTTAATAGGGTTCTCCGCTTAATCGGGGCAAAATATCCCCTGAAAAATGTGATCCTATTAAGCGGAGTCGACTGTATATATATATATATATATATATATAAGTCCTTTGGGCGCCTAGGCTAACATTGATTAATTATAAGGAGATAAGATCTGATAAGATCAAATTTGGTGAATTTTCGAATGATAGCGATTGTCACAGTAAGACAAACGTATTTAGAGGTGTTACCTACCTTATAATTGATCAATGTGAGCCTAGGGGCCCAAGGGTTCCTCTGGCGGACACTGTGTCCGCCAGCCGCTCAGCACAAGCAAACGAAGCGTGCTTGTTTCAAAATAAACTAAACATATTTTTCATTTATTTCCTATAGGTGTTCAATTTGCGTTTGCTCCTGGAGATCTTGACTCTGCAGTTAAAGATTTACAATATGACCAAGTGGTTAGCTTTGAGTTCAAGGTTTTTGATAAGCGTGACAACTTTCTTCAATCTATGAAATTATTTTTAAGAGGAAATGTCACATCAGATTGCAGCGTTGTTTCTAATCAATGGTTCAAAAATAAAAACGTCATTCATGATTTGCGCCACAAAGTCAAGCGATTTGCATCTTTTGCTGAATCTAATAAGGACAATGAGAAGACGAAATTCATTGTCAGTGATAGCAGTGAAGACGGAAACACAAATAATGGCATTGGAGCAGTTATAGTGCTTTATGAGGATGGTTCGTCGAGTGAGTTTGAACCTCCTGGTCAACCAGGTAGACCGATTATAACAGGAGTAACTCATGAATCAGTACAACTGGAATGGGAGCAACCTGAATATGGGAATGATAGTATTCAACACTATTCTGTTTTGTATCGATTCGTAGAAGACAAGGATTGGAAAATTCATGATTCTAAGGCGACTAATACAGCCATCACTATTAATGATTTGGTTCCTGAGAAAAAATATGAATTTATTGTACGAGCTGAGTGCAGTTCTGGTTCTGGTAAAGAAAGCAAAATAAGCGAAATAGCAGAGACTAAAACATCCCCACACGATTTGATGTTGGAAGAAATCACTGCAAAATCTTCCACTCTTTCACATGGTCCTCCAATTATTTACAAATTAGAAGTTAGACCAGTCAAAGTTTCAAAGAATGTGGCTAAAGTGGAATTCGGGACTGTTACACATCCACGAAAACCAAACAGAGTACTGATGGTGGTGGGAGCAACTGGAGCTGGAAAAAGCACTCTCATCAATGGAATTGTCAATTACATTTTAGGCGTAAAATGGGAACACAAATTCCGATTCAAACTGATTGCTGACGAAGTTAGTAAGTCACAAGCTCATAGTCAGACACAAAATGTCACTGCATACACGTTCTACTGGCATCAAGGTTCACCTCTTGACTACACACTGACAGTAATCGATACTCCTGGATTTGGAGATACCGAGGGATTGGAAAGAGATCATAAAATCACAGCCAATATTCGAGAATTCTTTTCAATTGAAGGAGAAAAAGGTATTGAAGTATTGGATAGCATCGGTTTCGTGACACAAGCTTCATCAGCACGACTCACTCCAACACAGAAGTACATCTCTGATTCTATCCTTTCCATATTTGGTAAAGATATCAAGAATAATATCTTTATCATGACCACTTTTGCAGATGGTGCAGACCCGCCAGTAATGAATGCAATTAAGGAAGCTGGTATTCCATATGCTGAATTCTTTCCTTTCAATAATTCAGCTCTCTTTGCAAACTCTGAATTTACCAAAATGTTCTGGCAGATGGGATACTCCAGCTTTGAGAAGTTCTTTGCTCATTTCGCTATAGCTGATACAGTTAGTCTCCAAATGACAAGACTGGTTTTGGAAAAACGCAGGCAACTCCAAATAATCATTCAGGGAATCCAACCTCAAATACATGCTGGTCTATCTAAAATGGATGAAATCGAACAAGAAGAGCGAATATTGAAGGCTAGAGAATCAGATATTCTTGCAAACAAAGACTTTACATACCCAATTAAAGTAACCAAACAAAAAAGGATATTCCTCCCTCCAGAAACCTTTGTGACTAATTGTTCAATTTGTAACCGCACTTGTCATCTTAATTGCAAATATAAAGATGATAGCGAAAAGTGGAAGTGCACTGCAATGTCAGGAGATGAGAGTAATGCAGTGTGTAGAGTATGTGACAACAAATGTTCCTGGAGAGACCACATCAACAGTATCTATAAACTTGAGTTGTCTCAAGTAGTAGAAACTAGGAATTCTCAGGATTACTTCAGAGAATACATTTGTAATGATGCAAAGTCTAAGAAAGATCATTTGTACACTATTATTTCTAAAAAGAAAAAAGAAGTAGATAAACTCTATAAGGAAGTCGTGTGCAACATTTGTAAAGCGCGTGAATGTTTGCAACGGCTTAACGAAATTGCACTCAAACCGAATTCTACTCTCACTGAATTCGAGTACATTGTTTTACTAATCAAATCGGAGAAGCAGCAAGAGAACCCTGGGTGGGAACGGCGTATTGAGTATCTTGAACAGATGAAGAAAAACACGAAATTTTTATGTAACGTGGAGGATGAAGCTCAAGTAAATAAATTTTATGGAGAATGCTGCAAAGACAACTTTCATATTTTTCAATCCAAATAATCGGGATTCTTATATAGTGATGATTGGTATTGTACATTCTCCCGCGATGACTTTCATATTATATATAATTGCTATACGTACATATTGTTTTATTTGATAAGTAAATACAGTGGAGCTCGGATAATACGTACCCCTCCGGGAAGCGAAAAAGTGCGTAAGGACGTACTAACCGAGTTGATCTTATTCTGGTTCAGAGAAATAAGTACGTACGAAGCCGAAGTACGTCTTATTCCGAGTACGTACTAACCGAGTTCTACTGTATAATAATATTTTTAATGTTTAGTTTTAATTGTCTTGCTGATAATATGGGAGTACACAAACCTTTATTATATACTTTTGGTTGAAGAATATACTTTTTGTATGTTTGTTTGAAGAATTGGCAAGTCGTAGAGATATGAAAATTGGCTGTAGGTGTCAAGTGAATTAAATGAGAGTATGCTATTAAACTATCTGATTCTCAATTTTGTGGATTTATTAGCAAAATAATATGATAAAATGTGAAATGAATTGCAAAATGCAATAAAATCAAAAAAATCTGATTTAAATAAAAAAAATCCGATTTTTTTGATTTTTATCAACCCTATATTATCAATCAGATTTTTTTTTTGTTATTGAAGAATTAATAATCGATTTATGATAATTATTTCCCTTTGATAGATATGCACAGTTCACGTCGATGTCCTACAGATATCTCCAAGCAAATCTGATTGTTATCAAATGTATAGTTCAACTGCACCTGCATGACCCTAGAAAGAATTTGCTGAAGGGACATGTTTTAGTATTGAAAGGATATATTGTCTGATGACAACATTCTAGGACTTAGAGAATAACTATCCAAGTGCTAGAATGCTGTCATCAGAGCAGTTCTAATTATTAATATCTTTGTACACTGCACTGCCAAAAGGATTCTGTGCCATAATACTATTTCTCATACAAACAATTATAATTTGAGTAGACTGATAGAGGATAATTTCAAGCGGCACCACCAGGAGCTTAAGGCAGGAATTTCAAAAGGAGGTTCCCATTATATACTTATTATATTACCAAGGGATAGGCAGAGATCGAGCATACTGAGCAACAGCATTTTAAAGGAGCGGAGGCTGGAGAGCACTCCTTTTAATGAAGTTTGTTTCCAGAAATTCCTCCGATAGCTAACAATTTTTATAACGTTTCCTACTTAAGTTAAATTTAAATTATAAAGTGAACTTAGAAAAGGAATTTATCACGTGTTAGTATTCAAAGCTTCAATTTTAAAAATCTTTAATTTTAACAGTATAACCCATTATTTTGGAAACAATTTTTTCGTAGAAGCGTGCTCACTCTTTAAAATTGGGAGCGAAGGCTGGAGCGCCCTTCAATTATAGAGAAGGAGCGAAGAGAGGAAGCGCGCTCATAATTTTGAGGAGTGCTTAATAATCTGAGTGTATATAAAGATCCGCACTTTGGAATTCACGAATTGGCTTGAATTTGTTCAAACATAATGTCGTTTAAATAATTCTTGACACATTGACACATTTCACTACCCTCTATTTAAAGAAAGTTCTAATCAATGTACCTTATTCACTTAGTGAATATATTATACGCATAATTTATTCACCAAGACTATACACTATTCTAACCTGATAAATAGTTAGATTCTGATCTTTGCTGAAACCTGGAACATCGAACGCACACAACAGAGCTTTATTAGGAAGAAACTAAAATTAGTTCGAAATCTTCTCTCAAGGAAAACACTCATATAAGTTAGTAGCTTCAAACTCATAGGGTGAGTTTATTTGTTTAATTATTTTTTTTTTACCTACAATCGCACTCAGCTCACTTGCGTAGCGTGGCTTGTAAATATATATATATATATATATATATATATTTCCTTTTAGATTGAAATGTCTGAAAAGAAGCTTCAAATGAAAGTTTTCATGGAACTCAACATGTTACTAACACGTGATGTTGTACAGAAGTTGATGAATGCACTTAATGTTCCAGACGAAATACGCCAAAAACAAATTGAACCCGACGCAATTCTATTTTTAAACGATTTGCAGAACTGGGACCGATTCAATCCGAATATATTTGATAGAACGTTGCAAGAAGTGGGTGATCAAACCTTGCTAGAGACAGCTCGAAAGCTAGAATGGTTAAGTTCTCCTTTCTCACTGAAAGAATTGTTAACAACCGAATTAAGCCCAAAGGAATGGAAATTTTTAATCATGTGTGGAGCATCAAAAGTGAATGTGAAAGGAGATGAAAATGCAGAAGAGATGTTCCAACTTTGCATAGAACACAGTGTAATTTCCAAAGACATGGAAGATCTCTGTGACTCTTTGGAAATCCTCAAAAGAACCGAATTAGCTCAAAAGGTTCGTATCTTTACTTCCACTTTTGAGGATATGTCCGCCGAGGATTTTCTACAAGAAATGCATGGCCAAAAAAGATATCAAATTCAGAAAGCAGAGGTGAGTTTAGCTTCTGCTATTAACAATTAACCAATATTAATATTATTTATTTTTCTGGAAGCTGACCGCATTTGATTTATAATACGCCCAGATTCTTCTAATTTAGTTTTACACTACAGTATTTCCCACTGACGCTAAACAGAGATTTCAATTTCATATGGCAATAGAGAGGCGATACGTAGAAAAATTTCAGTCAACAGACTGATAGTGCAGCTCGATTAATTAATTAATTAAGTGACTTTAGACACGGTTTATTCAGTCTTCAACACATTCGAATTTAATCGCACATTCACACACATTTCAAGTTTATAATACAAATAACTACAGTGGATACACGCATAATAATACATTATAAAGGATTATGCACTCTAGTAACAATCCAGCACCAAATCCATTGTCTAATTTATAATTACAGCCAATGCAATATCTCCACTGTTCTGAGGCATTATTGTATAGTGTATCCAGTATACTGAGTAGATACAATCAAGGTCGCTTATTATGAACTCGCTTTTAATATGAGTATTCGTTTATCATGAACTAACCTTCGGTTCCCAATTTCATTATTCACAAGCGCGCTTCGCTTGCTTGCGCTGCGCGGCTGGCGGACACTTTGTGTCCGCCGGAGGCTCCCTTCGGTCGCCTGGGGTCACATAGGTTAATTATAAGGGAGATAGCATCTCTAAATATATCTGTCCTACTGTTATAATCGATACCACTCGAAAAATCACCAAATTTGTCAATTTTAAAATTTTTTGATGCGTAATGATGACGTCATAACAAAGTGATGAGGAGTCATCATTTTTTGATGATAGTTACATCATATGTGAGGTATGTTAGTATACATATTCCATTAAAATTTCAGCCTTCTATCTCCTATAATGGCTGAGTTATGCTCGAATAACTGTATTGCTTAACTTTTTAAAATGTGACAATGACGTCATAATTCCATGATGTGTCGACATTTTGCTCTGAGCTCAGAACTTACTGGAGCCATAGCCAAAAGACTCCCACATGCCAAAAATTAGCTTTCTATGACCGGCAGTTTCTTCAATCAATTCGTTACAGATATATATATATATACTACTATATATATATAAATAAATAAATATACATTAATCGAGTTTTAATAGTAAGGATATATTACTTGTATTGAATCTGGTCTGCTTAATATGAAGTCTTTCTAATATGAAAACTTTTTGGTCTCCAGGTGGTTCACAATAAACGACCCTGACTGTACAAGCAAATAATACTGTACACACTCCATACTTCCTTGAATGCACGTCATGGCTGCTAGAGTTTATGGCACACGAATCAATTTATTTTCGCTGCGCGGCTAGTGACCACTCCGTATCCACATTGGTCGCCCTCTGGATGCCTATGCTGATTTAATTATAATCACTAAGTTATCCATTCTAATCATTAATTCACAAATTTTGATATAACAGTGTGTCAATAGTGAATTATTGTAAAATCGCTACACATCTGATCAATTTCATATTTAACCATGGATAAATAACCTAAATCTTGGAGCATTCGATTTTGATCCTATATAATGTTTATTAATGACATGGCGAGGTTTATGAATAGTATTTTCTTAGATTAAAATGGCGCCGACTATCGACAAAGAAGTAGAAATTCTCGTTGAACTGTGTGAGAGATTAACGAAGCAGGACATCGAGAAACTTCAAAATGCCTTAAACATGCCTGCAGAGATTCGAGAGCAAATAGGAACTAACTCGAATGATTTCATTTATGCATTAAATTACGATTGGGAGGACTTCAAACCAGGTAGATTCCACACATGCTTGTACGCGATAGGTAGAGCTGACTTGGTCCCGATTGCGAGTAGAATTCCATGGCTGTGCATACCTCCTGGCAAGGAAATAGAAATATGCGTTACCCGTAACACCAAAACATTCATAAACCTCCTCAAAAACGAACTCGAATCTAAGAACTGGAAATTTATCATGCGAAATATAGCACTGAAACCAAAAGGAGAAATAAATGTGCAAAATGCGATGGAATCGTGCATTGAAAAGGGTTTATTCACGAATGATTTAGAGAAACTATGCTCCATTTTGAGTCGAATAGGACGTGTTGATCTCGTCAAAAAAATAATCCCATACAAAGCCATATTCGCAGACGTTAGCAACGAGGAATTGAAAAGGAATCTAAATTCTGATTTGTGCCCCAAAGTTGACAAGGATAACGAGTGGCAAAAAGCGTTGAGGAAATTTGTTTTAAATGAGAATAAGGACGTTAACGTCTTACTGGATGATAAGTCGATCCCGATCGAATCCGTGTATACACCCTTGACCGTAATTCAGGTTAAGCCAACCATGGAGACAAAGGTAGAAGAAAGTGGCCTCAACGAGATCGAATTCCTCCGCAATATCCACCAACAAGTCGAACTGGAAACCGTAGAGGTCGTAGACTTTGAAGAAATCGTCATTAAGTGCGATTCAAATGATAGTAAACTGTGGTGTTTGATTGGTCACCCCGGAAGTGGGAAAAGTTTCTTATGTAAGCACTTCGGCTACATGTACGGTACCCACACTCTGAATAACTTCCAATACACTGTTTCAATTCCGTGCAGGAGTAAGGAGTGGCATCTGTTAGAGGAGGAGAGACACGAAAAGAAGCAGGTCGTAAACTCTCAATTCATTGTTAGCTGGCTCCAACTCAGCATGTCGACTGGCGCCAAATGGAGCAAAACACTCTCCGAGGATTTGGTCAGATCGGACGGAGAGGGACTCTTGATCATAATGGACGGGGCTGACGAGTTCACCCGGAGTGTCCCATTCGAAACCACCTTACTCTGCAAATTGCTAGAGCGACAGTTCCTAACACGTAGCACCATCCTGTTAACGAGCCGACCTAGCGCGTGGTACGATTTCAAGTATACGTTCGGCGCCCAATTCCACATCGATTCAAACTTCCAAGTGTTAGGCTTTTCCCCCGAAAACCGAGACTTGTACTTCCAAAAGCGCATCGAGACCATTTCCAAACTAAATGATGTTCACGAAATGTTTCACCGTCACGATGAAATCAAACAACTGTCCCTGGTGCCCGTGAACGCCAGTTTATTCAGCGCTCTCTTCAACGCGACTGAATCCATCCTCACTCAGACACTGTCACACCTCTACACACAATTGATAGTTTATATCGTCAGACGGCAGTTGTCACGAATGGAACTGAAGGAACAGAGCAAAATACTCGTCATGTCCGAATTCCACCCGGCCATTCGAGACTGCATTAATACCATTGGACTCGAGGCTAATCAAGGAATATTCGAACGAGAACTCACCTCAGAAAAGAACATCTCCCTCACGATTGACGATAAGGTGTATGACTGTGAGCGTCTCGGTTTAATGCAAGTCCACATGAAAGTAGTGAGGTTTGGCGTGCGTGTGAAGGTGTGGACTTTCCAACACCTGACCATTCAAGAGTACATGGCGGCAGTTTCCATTTGTAACAATTCGTGGACAAATCAATGTTTGATACTCCGTTACCTAACTTCCTCTGTTCAGTACTTGTCCATGTATAAAATGGTAATTCGCTTCATGGGTGGGATCTTAAGACAGGACGCAGGACGCATGACTCCCATTCTCTGTCACCATACTCTCCCGAAACCCATGTCACTCCGTGATGCACCTATGCGTTCTCAGCTGTATTACGAGATATCCCTTGTTGATATGTCCGATTGGAAGGAATTCACTCAATCCTACCTTCTTATCACCACAGTGATTATTGAAATGAACTCGCATTCTATCCGTGAGCACTTTACTTATTTCAAAAGAGAGTTTTCCTATCCTCTCTATTTATATTTCGTTTCTACAATATCTCCGAATGAGTGGCATTGCTTTCTTCAGTCACTGAGTCATATTCGTGAGTATCAAATCATTTTTATCCGATCCCGCTATGTTACCTCAGCGCAGTTTCAATCTTTCTTAAATCAGATCCACTCCTGTTCTATCCATTACTTAGCGCTGACGTTTTGTAATAAAGAATTCGATGCCATATATCCCTACACTAGCATTCTCTCCTCTGCCACTCTGCCACCTAACACCAGGATTAGTATCCATTTTACAGAATGTAAACTGACAACTTCCATTCCTTCACAGCAACTATTTACATCAACCAATCAATTTGCTGGAAGTTTGTGTATACAACAATCCGTTATTCATTACAAAACACTAGACTTACTGACCAATCAATTCCATTTGTTAGAGAATTTCTCTTATAGCCCTATACCAAATGAATCTGATTGGCTAAACCGTATTCTGAGTATCCAGCGCATAGTAGCAAACCATCCGATTCATGGAATCTACTTTGATGATCCTAAAGGTTCTCTCTTACTACCACCTGAAACTTTATCCTCTACCTCCTTCCTTCAAGAGTTTAGATGGATAACAACAGATGCATACGCTGTCCTACCCTATCTACAACATATCGAATCTTTCAAATTATTATCGTTGTTCTCTGCTTTTCCACCAGTTTCCGATGGTTCCTGCAGACACTCACTCACTGAACTAATTTTAAAAAATTACTTTTTCTTAAAGGAGATCGATTTCGATCAATTGCATAATATAGGGTTCCATAGCTGGAGTGTTTTCCTAAATTGTATTGCATCATGTTCTAATCTTATGACGTTAAAGCTGTCGAATTCTAACTTCAGTTCGTATGACGTCAGTTGCTGGTACAGCACTATCTCAGCTCTTAAGTCACTCGTTTTCTTGTCACTCCGCGCTATTCCTCTACAAGACTCAGGCATGATGGTGCTATGTGGTAGTCTAGTTCATCACTCTGCTATAAGGTTGTTACGGGTATATCGGTGCGAACTCAGTTCTGCCTCGTGTCACACTCTCAACTGTCTTATACAGATACTACCGAAGATAAGAAAACTTGCACTCTCCAAATCTGAACTCTCCGTTCCAGACTCCGAACCACTACTACGCCTCATACAGACAGCAGAGAAGTACTCTGTCGAGATTAAATTTCTCAATTAAACTCAGAAAGGTTAGTTTACTTTAATTCATTATTTTATTTTCATTTGAATTAATATTGCTTAGTTACTAAATAAGGAATTTAGACATTTCGTCCTTAATCGTACAACTGTTAGCTGTGAACACTTTGTGTTCGCAGAGTCGCCCTGCAGGATCCTGGGAATGTAAACAAAATAATAATACTTTCACTAATCCGTTTCAAATTTATTTACTTTATCAATGTATTGTATATTTGTTTACTTTATTGTACACAAAAATAAACAAATAATTTATCATATTTATTCGAAAATATGAAATCCTTATCCCAAAACCCCATGTCAACAGTTGAAAGCTAGTTTCTAGCATATTTTTGAGATTTGTTTACTTCATGTATCTATTGTAAACAAAAGTACACAAATAATTGATCATATAGATTTGAAAATATAATATTCGAACTCTTCACCCCTCAAAACCTCATGTTAAACGTTGGAAGCCCGTCTCTTGCCCATTTTTCAAAATTCGTCAAAAGTTGTGAAAATATGTATATAAAGGTGTGAAAATATAGACATGACCCTTTTCATTGTTATACACTATGATAACAACCTTATAAGTTATTGCTTTGAAGTGTTCAACATGACAGTGTATTGTCGTTCTGTACAATGGTTTCTATTGTGAAAGTGAAGCAATATAGTATATTGTATAGAAAAAGTGTGATATATTGTTCGCAATTTTTTTGCAGAGGTGTGAACATTTTAGTTAGATCTTAGAACTTAATCATAAATTCATCATTTGACACCTAATGCCAATTTTCATATTTCTCCGACCAATTTTTCAATCAATTCGGACAAACAAACAAACAAATCTAGCGTTTTAATATATAAGAAATAATATCAACAATCGATTTGATAAATAAATTTAAGTAGATTAACTGATTAAGCTCTCTCAATGAAAAATGCTTCCAGAGATAGCCTACTGATCATGTCATACTACTAAGAGTCATACCACTGATATCTGTGAAATCTGTTTTTTAGTGCAGCTCCTAGTATAGGAGATAACTTATGCCATGATCGGCGTGCGACGTCCGTCTGCTCGCTCCTGGAAATTCTATTGCACCAAATTTGGACCATATCTTTATATAGTTGAGATTTGAACCAGGGTACAAATTCTGAAAATTTTTCACACCTTTTTACTAAAGGAATCAAAATGTATTATTAAATCAGAATCCAGGGATTTTCTAGTTCCCCTAACTTATTGAATTACGGCTAAAGGGTCTCTATTCAAAATTTTGAAAACCTCCCACCATTTTCCAGCAATAAACAAGTTCAAATAAGTGACCTTATGCTAACAACCCAAACTCTTTTAACCAAAAATTTGCACTTAATTTAACAATTTTGAAGTTTACAAAATCTCTACCTCAATTCATTTAAGTGGATGCATTTAGCTCAACAGTAAATATTCCTATCTATTTCTGATACACTTCTCTATGAATGTGTTTTTTATTTTTCTCATAGTTTAGCCAAAATTTACCAACCCTTTTAAATGTTTATACTGACTCAAAACTCAGGAGAGACCTCATATCTTCGCTGAACTTTAACACGATTCTTCTAGGTTGCTACTGGGTGTCCGACAAATACATTCTAGCGATATTCTGACGGATGCAAGTACCTTTTGTCTGACAAATGCTGTGTCCCCATTTCACACTTCTAGAAATGCCCATCCATGCCCTTAACAGCACTGGAACATTTGTTTATTTTGAATTATTCATTTTTATATTATATACATATTATATCTTTGTAGGAGGCAACTGCTCTATTTTATCCATTCCTCAGCTCACTATCCAAACCCATCTATTCCTAATTAATGGAATTCCTCTATTTGAGGAAAATAGAACATTCTCTAATATAACATTGATATTTATTAACATGAATTTTGTTGTATACTATTCATTTTTTTGATATTGGTTATTTATTGCTCAAATTGAACAAGATAAGAACTACGCAACTGATGAATTTGATTGAAATAGCACAAAAATGTCAGTTGAAATACTAGAAGCGGCGAGCAGCTCCAGTACATGGCTGGAGAGATGCGAAATATAATTATCCCATACATAGATTCCCAACAGGGCATTTGCTTGTTCAGGGGTAGGAAGGCTTTATAACAATCTTTTCTGCTACAGTTCTGATTTCATTAATGTAACCTTAGACAAATTCAGCAATCCTTGATAGGGAACCAGAAAGCGACGTATTGTTTCTTTGATATCCCCAGGCGCCCGCAGGGCGACTCTGTCAACATACAGTGTCCGCAAGCCGCACAGCACAATGCTTGTTATGCTATTTGTATATAGAAATTTGTTCATGTTATCAGCAATTCGTATTCCCCAGAGTGATTTGCATGTATTTTCCTCCGTAGGGGATAAAATACTTGTTCTTATAAAATACTTAATTCTCGTTCATATTACAGAGTGTCAATATTTGCATTATGGCATTATCAGTGTGCCACGTCCCTATGTCTGTCTTCCCGTTCTTGAAAATACTATTGAACCGAATTGCACCAATTTGGACATCATATTTTTTAATAGGGTGACCCATAAATTCTGTTACAAGCTTCATTAGGTATACAATTTCTTACAAAAGTATTGGAGCACCATATTGCTTGCATTATAAGTGATAATAATAAAATGGGTCTAAGTATGGAGCCAATCAATTAAAATCACCAGATTTAATGGTCTAACATCAATTTCGAAATATACACACTCGATTGAATCAATTTACAAGCTTTATTTAGGAATATAAGTAAGATCTCAACGACTAATATAGGGTATTTCACAGTGTAGAATCAAATTTTAGCACTCTGAAAGTAATAATCGGAGTATTTTCTGAGTTCCTACATTCATATAACATATTTCACACCTTTTGAAAAATTTCTTCTTTTAAGCTAACGAATTTTCAATGACTAATATACTAGGGTATTTCAATGTGTAGAATCCGTTTTTCGTAATTTGAACGTCGATTGTAAATATATTTTGAGCTTAAAAACAAATTGAGTAGTCCCGGTGTATTACTTTACTAGTATATTCATTTCTCGCGTGCTACGTCACTGGAGCTGTACTATCGGTCTGTCGACTGACATTTAAAAAAATATTTGAATAATGAAAATCAGGAAGCTTCTACTGACAATTCTTGTTCAAAGACAAACCACCCAGTTTAATTACTGAAGGTTTATAGTTCGACTCCACCTGCTATGACTCTAGAGAATTTGCTTATAGTACATGTTTTAGTGGTGAAAGGACGTACTAATTATTTTATGTTATTAAATCTTCCGGACGCTAGAAAGCTGTTTTTCAAAATCACTTAAGATTCAAATCCAAGAATTATACACATGAAAGACAATTTTATTTAATTAATCTACGTGGCTCCAGTAAGTTCTGAGTTCAGAGCAAAATGTCGACTCATCATGGAATTATGACGTCATTGTCACATTTTTAAAAGTTAAGCAATACAGTTATTCGAGCATAACTGCCATTATAGGAGATAGAAGGCTGAAATTTTAATAGATTATGTATATTAATATACCTCACATATGATGCAACTATCATCAAAAAATGATGACTCATCACTTTGTTATAACGTCACCATCACTCATCAAAATTTTAAAAATTGATAAATTTGGTGATTTTTTGTGCGATATCGATTATAACAGTAAGACGGACGTATTTGGAGATGTTATTTCCCTTATAATTAATCAATGTGACCCCAGGCACTAAAAGGGCGCCTCCGGCGGACACAAAGTGTCCGCCAGCCGCGCAGCGCAGAGTTGCACGCGGGCCGAATATAATAGTTTGCGGGCTCCGCGGGCCGGAAATCTTGGCAGGACTCCCCGCGATGATAACCGAGACGATGTTTTTAATTGTCATAGGTACCAATTAAGGAATACTTACGTAAATGGAACTTTGTTAGTTTCCACTTATTTGTGTTTGCAGAAACTCACTCCCATAAAAGGATTCCCTAAGTGTCTCTCTATAGTTAGTAACTAACAAAGTGGGCCAAAAATATTTATGCGGGCTTCTTGCGGGCCGCGGTTAAAAATTTCGGCCTGCGTGCAACTCTGGCGCAGCGCAAGCAAGCGAAGCGGGCTTGTTATCTTCAATAACAGTACAGGGTAAATTCCTTTGTAGAGTCCAAAATTGGATCTTTGCAAAACAAATCTAACTTCCATACGGGAATTGGGTTGAAATTTATCACTTATTATTTACCAACAAAAACCCCACCAAGCACATTTTGGGGGATTTTTTACGTAAAACGCCCATTTAGCACAATAACTTTAAATCAAAATTTGACAAAATTCCCAACTTCGAATCCTTAGTGGCAGCATAATTCGTAATCATTATATCATAAAATATCCCTACTCAAAAGACTGCCACATCATCTCCTCTACTAAAGAACTGGGGTGCTTTTTTTGTGATAAACTGCCAATTTCAACCTCATTCCTTCCCGAAATTCCAGGGTGGGCTCGAGCCCCCCAGCTCCCCGGTTCGGCGCCTATGGCCCCTACCAATCCATAGTCATAGTCTAAACCCCTAAGTTGGTAATTACTAATTACCCACTGTGTTCTAATCAATATACGCATAATTTATTCACTAAGACTATAGCTATTTTCCAACCTGATAAATAGCTAGATTCTGATATTTTTCTGAAAAGTGTATCATCAAAACATAAACAACAGAGCTTTGTTAGAAAGAAAGAAACTAGAATTATAAAATCTTAGGAACACACATATAAGTTAGTAGCTTCAAACTCATATTGGTGAGTCTATTTGTTTTATTATATATATATATATATTATTAAACCCTTAAATGGCGCTAGATTTTTGCTAACTCATTTATGGTTGTCATTTCGGGCGGGGAAACCTTATAAGTGTTAAATTTGGTGCAATTTGATCCAATATAATTTCCTGGAGCGGCTAGACGGACGCGTACAGACATCGATCATGACAAAAGGCATTTTCTTTACTAGGAGCTGCAATAAAAACAAAGTAACATACGGGATGGAAGTGGCTTATTTAATAATGTGTTTCATCCTAAGAAGGTAGAAGCACGCACTCCTATCCTGCATGTCGTTTTTTTCATGCAGTGTTGCTAAAAGGTTGCTAAATGTGAAATTGCTTACTGTCGTTTCTCTTTTAGATTGAAATGTCTGAAAAGAAGCTTCAAATGAAAGTTTTCATGGAACTCAACATGTTACTAACACGTGATGTTGTACAGAAGTTAATGAATGCACTTAATGTTCCAGACGAAATACGCCAAAAGCAAATTGAACACGACACAACTCTATTTTTAAACGATTTGCAGAACTGGGACCGATTCAATCCGAATGTATTTGATAGAACGTTGCAAGAAGTGGGTGATCAAACCTTGCTAGAGACAGCTCGAAAGTTAGAATGGTTAAGTTCTCCTTTCTCACTGAAAGAATTGTTAACAACCGAATTAAGCCTAAAGGAATGGAAATTGTTAATCGCATGTGGAGCATCAAAAGTGAATGTGAAAGGAAATGAAAATGCAGAAGAGATGTTCCAACTTTGTATAGACCACGGCGTAATTTCCAAAGACATGGAAGATCTCTGTGACTCTTTGGAAATCCTCAAAAGAACCGAATTAGCTCAAAAGGTTCGTATCTTTACTTCCACTTTTGAGGATATGTCCGCCGAGGATTTTCTACAAGAAATGCATGGCCAAAAAAGATATCAAATTCAGAAAGCAGAGGTGAGTTTAGCTTCTGCTATTAACAATTAACCAATATTAATATTATTTATTTTTCTGGAAGCTGACCGCATTTGCATTATGATACGCCCAGATTCTTCTAATTTAGTTTTACACTACAGTATTTCTCACTGGCGGTAAACAAAAATTACAATTTCATATGGGGACAAGCGCGCTTCGCTTGCTTGCGCTGCGCAGCTGGCGGACACTTTGTGTCCGCCGAAGGCTCCCTTCGGTCGCCTGGAGTCACATTGGCTAATTATAAAGGAGACATCATCTCTAAATTTGTCCATCTTAGTTTTAAAATCGATATCACTCGAAAAATCACCAAATTTGTCCATTTTTAAAATTTTGATGAGTAATGATGACGTCATAACAAAGTGATGAGTCGTCATTTTTTAATGATAGTTGCGTCATATGTGAGGCGTGTTAGTATACAGATTGTATTAAAATTTCAGCCTTCTATCTCCTATAATGGCTGAGTTATGCCCGAATAACTGTGTTGCTTAACTTTTAAAAATGTGACAATGACGTCATAATTCCATGATGAGTCGACATTTTGCTCTGAACTCAGAATTTACTGGAGCCGTAGCCAAAATACTCCCACATGCCAAAAATCAGCTTTCTGCGCCCGGCAGTTTCTTCAATCAATTCGTTACAGATATATATACATATAGATTAATCGAGTTTTAATAGTAAGGATAGAAAGGCGATAGTGAAATTTCAGTTGACAGACTGATAGTGCAGCTCGATTAAGTGACTCGTAGGACCTTTGTATAATTGCGTTTTATACTTTCTACATGTCAACCAATCAGATTTCGAGTTGAGGGAGTCGTGATTTTATCTGCATTGAATTAGATCTGTTGCATGAAAAAATCCCCCCACCATGGATATTCTAAAGCAGTGATTCTCAAAGTGGGCCGTAGAGCTCCCCAGGGGGCGCTGAAAGCTTGTTGGGGGGGCGCTATAATGTAAGGGGGCGGTGGGGGGGCGCTAATGTGTTTTGTTAGCAATACATCTACGATATTTGAACCTCAAAAAATGTGAATTCCAGAATATTGATGGTCAATCTTTGAAACAAATTTCAACATTCACTGTAGTTGTAAGAGCTAGAAAGTACAATAATCACACTGTCAATGGTTTCCCGTGACTAATTAATACAATAATTACACTGTTGATGGCTTACGGATCATGAGTAAGGGCGGGGGCGGTGTCGACAGTAAAATCCTGATTAGGGGGCGGTGTGCTAAATTAGTTTGAGAAACACTGTTCTAAAGTATGCCAATGCTTAGACATCCGCTTAGAAGCCTTAGCAAGCTCTGATCTAATATTATGCAATTTAGTTCCTAGTTCAGTTATAAAGATTCTTGCTTCGGCTATTAACACTCAACTCAATAATGTATACGGTGATCCTCGAAAGAGAATTGGATTTGGAATCAAAAGAGAACCAAATCAACATGTTTTGTGAAATATCATTCTGTAATTGGAAAAAAGGATACTTTAACTTGAATTTCTAGTGCAGAAATATCCAAGTGCACCTCCCCAGGATGCTTTTTTTATCAAAATGTCCAATAGGTCGGATAAGATTGAAACCGTAATTTTGCCAAATTCCATGTCATAATTTTTTATATATAACCAGTGGTGTTTTGGGGGTGCTGCACCCCCCCCCCCCCACCCTTTTTGCTCTCTTGAGTTTCAATTCTCTCTGATGAATCTACCTTGGGATTACTTACTCAATTTTACTCAATCTCAATAATTAAACATATAATTTATATCAATAGAATCTTGTTTTTAAAATCTTAAAGTTACTTCACATTTTAATATAATTCTTATCACATAGTCTCAATGAAGAAGAACACTATTTTATTGATTATTATTTTTCTAAAAAAATATTATAAACTATCTACTTGTAGAATCATCGTTTTTATGTATTAAAATAAAAACAATCACCTTGTTATTAATTAGGAGTGAAAAATCCAAAAGTTACTATTCACTCTATAATAACAAGCTTAGTTTTTGTTCTAAACTAGTTGAAGATCATTAGACATTTGTCACCAGGTTTTGAACACATCAAAGTAGGAGCGCCCACTTCTTTTTTTTGCAAAGCACCACTGTGAATAACTATATATAAAATTTATCTGAAGGCAGTTTGATTTGAGTTTATTTAATTAACGAAATAGGATATTTTCGCTCGCTGGCGATCAACCAATTTAAACTTGTTTATATTGTTAACCGAAGACCGATGTTAATTTTTAAGGGATTATTTCCATAATTTGTGGGGTGTAAATTAAGCAAAATTTCTTAGATTCTTTTCGCAAATTCGTATAGAAGAGTGGTCAATGGTGAATTGTAATAATTGCTACACATCGGCAGTGATCAATTTCAAATTTAACCATGGATAAATTATCTAAATGTTGGATCTCTCGATTCTCCTAAATAAATGTTTATTAATGGCACAACAAAGTTTATGAACAGTATTTTCTTAGATTGAAATGGCGACTATCGACGAAGAGGTAGAAGTTATCTACGAACTCTGTGAGCGATTAACGAAACAGGACATCGAGAAACTTCAAAGTGGCTTAAACATGCCTGCAGGGATTCGAGAGCAAATAGGAACTGACTCATTTGATTTCATTACAACACTAAAGGACGATTGGGAGGACTTCAAACCAGGTAGATTCCACACATGCTTGCACGCGATAGGCAGAGCTGACTTGGTCCCGATTGCGAGTAGAATTCCATGGCTGTGCATACCCCCTGAAAAGGATGTAGAGACAAGGACAACAAGGAATATTAGGACATTTATAGACCTTCTCAAAAACGAGCTAAATTCCAATAATTGGAAACTAATCTTGCTATCTATTGGTGAGAGTGTAAAAGGAACAATAAACGTGAAAAGTGCGTTAAAAGTTTGCATTGAAAAAGGTTTATTAACTAATAACTTAGAAAAGTTTTGCTCAATTTTGCGTAAAATAAAACGTATTGATCTCGTTGATAAAGTTCTTCCATACGCCTCTATCTTTTCGGCAGTTAGTAACCAAGCATTGAAAAGGAATCTACTTTCACAATCATGTGAGAGAGTGTGCAGTGATAACATGTGGCAAACAATGCTAAGAATGTGTATTTTAAATCTGAATAAGGACGTTAGTATGATCCTTGATGAGGCTACTGAATCCATAGACTCCATATTTGTGCCCCTAACTATCGTAAAGGTAAAACCGAGTAAGCAGAAAGAAGTAGAGGAGAGTAGTTTTAGCGAAATAGAATTCCTCAGAACGATGCACGAGAAGAAATCACACGAAACTCTTGATGTGATAGACTTTGAAGAAATCGTTCGCACCCATGATCCATTATCTCCTGCACTGTGGTGCATGCTTGGAAACCCTGGAAGTGGAAAGTCTTTCCTCTGCAAGCATTTTGCTTATTTGTATGGGAGCACAGCACTACTTAATTTCGATTATGTTTTATCCATTCCTTGTCGAAGCAGGGAATGGCATCAATTAGAGGAGACGAGACATGAAAAGAATCGGATTGTTACCTCAGAATTTGTATCGACCTGGCTCCAACTCAGCATGTCGACTGGCGCCAATTGGAGCAAAGAACTCTCCGAGCATTTGGTCAGATCGGACGGAGAGGGACTCTTCATCATAATGGACGGGGCTGACGAGTTCACCCGGAGTGTCCCATTCGAAAACACCTTACTCTGCAAATTGCTAGAGCGACAGTTCCTAATACGTAGCACAATCCTGTTAACGAGTCGACCTAGCGCGTGGTACGATTTCAAATACACGTACGGCGCCCAATTCCATATCGATTCAAACTTCCAAGTGTTAGGCTTTTCCCCCGCCAACCGAGACTTGTACTTCCAAAAGCGCATCGAGACCATTTCCAAACTAAATGATGTTCACGAAATGTTCCAACGTCACGATGAAATCAAACAACTGTCCCTGGTGCCCGTGAACGCCAGTTTACTCAGCTCTCTCTTCAACGCGACTGAATCCATCCTCACTCAGACACTGTCACACCTCTACACACAATTGATAGTATATATCGTCAGACGGCAGTTGTCACGAATGGAACTGAAGGAACAAAGCAAAATACTCGTCATGTCCGAATTCCACCCGGCCATTCGAGACTGCATTAATATCATTGGATTTGAGGCTAATCAGGGAATATTCGAACGTAAACTCACCTCAGAAAAGAACATCTCCCTCACGATTGACGATAAGGTGTATGACAGTGAGCGTCTCGGTTTAATGCAAGTCCACATGAAAGTAGTGAGGTTTGGCGTGCGTGTGAAGGTGTGGACTTTCCAACACCTGACCATTCAAGAGTACATGGCGGCAGTTTCCATTTGTAACAATTCGTGGACAAATCAATGTTTTATACTCCGTTACCTAACATCCTCTGTTCAATACTTGTCCATGTATAAAATGGTAATTCGCTTCATGAGTGGGATCTTAAGACAGGACGCAGGACGCATGACTCCCATTCTGTGTCGCCATACTCTCCCGAAACCCCTGTCACTCCTTGACGCACCTATGTATTCTCAGCTGTATTACGAGACATCCCTTGTTGATATGTCCGATTGGAGGGAATTCACTCAATCCTACCTTCTTCTCACCACAGTGATTAGTGAAACGAACTCACCTTCCATTGATGAGCACTTTGCATATTTCAAAAGAGAGTTTGCCTATCCTCTCTATTTATATTTCCATTCTACAATATCTCCGAATGAGTGGCATTGCTTTCTTCAGTCACTGAGTCATATTCGTGAGTATAAAATCATTCATTTCCAATCTGACTATGTTACCTCAGTGCAGTTCCAATATTTCTTAAGTCAGATCCACTCCTGTTCCATCCAGTGCCTTTCACTGCAGTTTGTTGAGGAAAAGTTTAATATAATATATCCCTACACTAGCATTCTCTCCTCTGCCACTCTGCCACCTAACACCAGGATTAGTATCCAATTTGTCGAATGTAACTTGACGCCTCTCGGACCTTCTCAAAGTGTACTTCCATCAACTAATCAATTTGCTGGAAATTTGAATATATACCAATCCATTATTGATGAAAAAACATTTAACTCACTGATCAATCAATTCTTTTTATTAGAAAATTTCTCTTACAGCCCCAAGACAAAAGAATCTGATTCGATAAAACAGGTTGTAAGAATCCAAAATTTAACAAGTGCCCATTCGCTCCATGGAATCTACATTGATGATCCTAATTTTTTCATCGAATTGCCATTGGGTTGCACCTTATCATCCACCTCCTCGCTCAAAGAGTTGAAATGGGCAATAAAAGAAGATTCATACAATGTCCTACCCTTTCTAAACCACGTCAGCTCTCTCACATACCTGCAGCTATCTTCCACTTCCGAATTACCCACCAATAACCGCATGGAATTACTCACTGAATTAATTTCAACAAATAAAGATTCTTTAAAGCAGATCGATCTCGACGAATTGCACAGAATAGGGTTCCATAGCTGGAGTATTTTCCTAGATTGCATTGCATCATGTTCTAATCTTATGACGTTAAAACTATCGGATACAAATTTCAGTCATGATGACGTCAGTTGCTGGTACAGCACTATCTCAGCTCTTGAGTCACTCGTTTTCTTGTCACTCGTCGCTATTCCTCTACAAGACTCAGGCATGATGGTGCTATGTGGTAGTCTAGTTCATCACTCTGCTTTAAGGTGGTTACGGGTATATCGGTGCGAACTCAGTTCTGCCTCGTGTCACACTCTCAGCTGTCTTATACAGATACTACCGAAGATAAGAAAAATTGAACTTTACAATCTAGAACTCTCCGTTCCAGATTCCGAACCACTCCAACGCCTCATACAGACAGCAGAGAAGTACTCTGTCGAGATTCAATTTCTTGATTAAACTCAGAAAGGTTAGTTTACTTTATTTAATTATTTTGTTTTCAATTTCATTTGAATTAATATTGCTTAGTTACTAAATAAGGAATTTAGACATTTCGTCCTTAATCGTACAACTGTTAGCTGCGAACAATTTGTGTTCGCAGATTCGCCCTGCAGGATCCTGGGAATGTAAACAAATTCAGAGGCCCTACAGGTGAAAAATATTTAACACTTTCAAAAATCCGTTTCAAATCTAATATTTTAAAACCTCTAGAAAATTGAGGAGCAGAGATAGGTGAGGTAACATTTATCACATTTATCTTAAGTTCTCCAGAGTCAACTTAAGTTGTAAAATCTAGTTAGAACGTTAAAAATGACTCAAATAATCGCGATGTATATAAATCTCCAAATAAAAGAGAAATTAAGTGCAATTATTTGCTCATTCGAGACTAAAAAATAGCTGTATTTCCATATGTAAACATATAAGATTAAGATATAAACATTTTCCTGGGGGGCTTGCTCCCCCTCTTGAGAAATGTATAGCCACGCCCCTGGTCTACAAACAAATTGAATAACTATTATTTGCCCATATCTTCGAATGTCTGTTCATGTAACCATGAGATAATTTTTTTAAATCAGTAAAACCTCCATAAGTGCGGGAGTTTAGGACGATAAAAATTTAAAAATTTACCTACTCCCCCATTCCCCTTATGACAATAGTCACAATATATTTAGCCTAAATGATTTAAATAAATCAAAATATATAGTATATTCGTTCGAAGTCATTTGGTCATTCTTGGGTCAAGAATACATCCATTTCGTTCATTTTCTGACTTTTAAAAATATTGTCAACCTAAATGCTCTGAAAATTATTTTCTAGTTCAATTCAGCTCAATTTAAGACTCAAACTTCTAAAAACTGCTAATTGTGTCCGAATTGTGAATGGAGAAATAATTTCTGAAATTTTTAACTCCCCCATTCCTCACTTTCCCACTTATATAGGTTCATTTGTATATTGAAACGAATAAAGATTGCCCCACATAAAGAGGTCTCCCTTTTATAGAGACACTATATAAGAGGTTCTATTGTAGAAACTGGGATTTATCGTAAACAAGCCCGCTTCGCTTGCTTGCGTATAAATACAGCCCCCCCCGGTACCCACACTGGCGCCAATTATATAGTTTTAATAGTAAGGCTATTGTATTAAATCTTGAGTTTATCATTTTTTGTTAATTCACAGGTCTCAACCATCCTAGTTTCACACTTCATTCTTCAACACACATATTCTAACATCTATCTACCCACAGATTGAATTTATTATCCCTCTCTTCACACCTTTATTTACTATACTGAATATTACTGTAGAAATTGTTTTTACTGATGAATTGTGTTACTTTTTTTATTTCATTTTGCTATTTATAGAACTGTAAAACTTGAACTCTCATAAGTGCGAATACAGATAAGACATCTTTTAACTTCAGCTATTAGAGGTGCACTTTTTAGTGCAGCTCCTAGTATAGGAGATGTCCTATGTTATGATCGGTGTGTAACGTCCGTACGTCCGTCTGCTCGCTCCTGGAAATTCTATTGTACAAAATTGCGCCAAATTTGGTACATACATTCCTCATATGGTGGAGATTTGGAGATTTGTGTTCATCCATGGTACCGGTAATAGAGGTAGTAAAACCGTCATCATACAGCAGTTCTATAAGTTTTGGGATAACATACTTCAACTTTCTGGGACATACCTAATTTACGGAACTTGACGGAACGGTTCCGGAATTTTAAATACCTATTTTACGGAATATCCCATCCCGGATATTGTAAATGCCTAATTTACGGAATGTTCCGTAAATTAGGTATTCAGATTTCCCGGAATGGTTCCGTTCCATCCCTAAATTAGGTATGTCCACTTTCTGGATACAAGTTAGAAGTACATAGACCCTCGGACATATAATTAGGATGTCACTTGACAGGACCGTCGAGATTTAAGAGAGGCCCTTGTCCTTGATTAAATTGCAAAACCGATGCATCATATACTATATACAACTTCTAAATTCCCGGAACTTGAAGCCCGGGTGGAAACATGCTCCTCCCTCTCTCGACTCTACGTTGGATGCGGGCACCGTATTAATTAATAGTGATGAATTGTCTATAATTAGTATCGTTAAGCCATTAGTAGCCATGTCAGACCACCTGGGCAGTGACATGCGGCGCGTGAAGGATGACAAGGGGAAGTCGGACACGATTCAGGCGCTGGACGAGGGGGACATCGCCATCCTGAAGAGCTACGGAGCTGGCGCCTACACGCACCCCATCAAGCAGGTGGAGGACGACATCAAGACCAGACTCAAGCACGTGAAGGAGCTCTGCGGGATTAAGGTGTGACGTCATAACATTGATTGGCTACCCACTCTCCTGTGGAGTACATGGGTTTATCTAGGTGCTCGGTCGGCACTTATAGGTGCCAGCCTGGTATCGTCCGAGGAGCCAAGGTGCTTGCAGTGTGATTCGATTTTGGTCCCGGGTTGCTATCACCCCTGAAATTACAAGATAAACCACTGTTTGGGTGCCATATAACTTTTATCACCGCTAAAAAGTGCCGGATTGGAAAATCCTAGATAAACCCATGGTCCCGTTCCGGAAATTAGGCATGCCCTCCTAAGTTGACTAATTCATTGAAAAATGGTGAAGAATTATGAATTATTCAAAATCTCAAACATTAGTGCAGATTCTATGCCCAAAAGTGGTTAAAAGGTTGCTCATGTTATATACCTCTAACATTGCTCAATCCCTAAGCGAAATATTAAATATTTTTTTCATTATTTTAGTTTCAAATTTTGAGTAATTCATTGATAATTCATGAATTAGTCAACTTAGATGCCCTCTTATATCCGGAGCTACTGTACCTAGAATATTTCCATAAGTGCTGTAGTGCTGTATAAGTGCTGTAGAATATTTCCATAAGTGCTGTACGCTTTAACTGATCCAGATCAGTTATGGCAACCTTATTCCTACCGGTTATAGCTTGACAGGATTTCCATTCACCAGAACGAAAGATTGTTAAAATTATTTTCTTGTCGAAGTTTAATATTTATTTTCAGTACACTCTTTTGGGTCAAGTCTCTAACATAATGGTTTAGAATTGCATTACTAATCCATTATTCCGACTGAACTTCCTCAACAATATTACCAGAGTCCCTGAGTAGAATACTAACAGACTCTACTGCTTATGTTTATCTGATTATTGCGTAGGAGTCGGACACAGGCCTAGCCCCTCCTCCCCTCTGGGACCTAGCGGCGGACAAGCAGGCCCTCCAGACCGGAGAGCCACTCCAGGTGGCTCGCTGCACTAAGATAATAGACGCAGACACCGAGGAGCCCAAGTACATCATCAACGTGAAGCAGTTCGCCAAGTTTGTAGTGAACCTGCACCGGTCTCTCTCTCCGAAGGATATCGAGGAGGGGATGAGAGTTGGGGTGGGGGACAGGAACAAGTATGAGATACACCTCCCTCTCCCTCCTAAGATTGATCCCACGGTCACCATGATGCAGGTACATACAATGACGATTAGTATAGAGTCATCCATGGTCAACTGGATGTTAGTTATTTCTGCTGTATTGAACTGTTCCGTGGTATTTTGAGATCCTAGTATTAATTAACCATGGATTGATTAGTACCGTGGTATTTTCAGATATATCGTAGTATTCTGAGATTTTGTTTCGCTTACTCAAATGGCCTCGTGGTTCATCGGTCTCAAAGTAACTTGAAAACCACCGCCAAATTGTGGAACATGACACAATTTAAGCGCACGCGCACAATTTACTATGGTAGATCCTATATGGACCATGAATAAAGTATATTTTCATTCATGGTCCATATGGGGTTCTACCATAGTAAATTGTGTCACGTCCCCAAACCATGGTTAATACTAGGATCTCAAAATAGCACACAACAGAACTAACTCAGAATACCACTCAGTGCACTTTCACAGTAGTATATTATCCCTGGTCCGAAATCGAGTTTTTCCTCTTGAAATTGTCCAATGGATCAAGCAATTAGAATTTACCATATCATTTCCATGCATTAGCTCATGGATACGGTATCGTTGTAAACTATGCATGTCAGGTAGAGGAGAAGCCAGACGTGACGTACTCGGACGTAGGGGGCTGCAAGGAGCAGATAGAGAAGCTGAAAGAAGTGGTGGAGCTCCCTCTCCTGCACCCGGAGAGGTTCGTGACTCTAGGAATAGACCCGCCCAAGGGCGTGCTCCTCTTCGGACCGCCGGGCACGGGAAAGACGCTGTGCGCTCGAGCGGTCGCGAACCGCACGGACGCGTGCTTCATCCGCGTGATCGGGTCCGAGCTGGTGCAGAAGTACGTGGGGGAGGGGGCGAGGATGGTGCGGGAGCTGTTCGAGATGGCGCGCAGCAAGAAGGCCTGCATCATCTTCTTCGATGAGATCGACGCCATCGGAGGCACCAGGTGAGTGATCATGTATCCCCTTGGAATGTCTGTAATGTTACATTTATCAAAACATTGCAATCTTACGTAAATAGGAAATATATTGGAAGAATTAAATTCGCACCTGATTCGATATAAATAAATTCCTCTAACCACAAATCTATGTTCTAATAAATTTAATAAGTCTGTCTCTTAAGTTATTCTTAACAATGTTATCATTTTCTGGTAATTAAATGGTGTTTATTGCTAAGATTATTTTTGCAGATAATTTATGTTGTGGCTCCTATGTTGTGTGGTAAATAATGACATTTCGTCTTTTGTCAAAAGAACACCGCTTAATCACTAAAACTTAACACATCCTTATTCTTAATGTCATAGTAATGTAAGCATTCCAGTGCTAACTCTGCGTTGCTAGGTTCTCAGATGGAGACGGGTCTAGCAATGAGGTGCAGCGCACCATGCTGGAGCTGATCAATCAGCTGGACGGGTTTGACCCGCGCGGGAACATCAAGATCCTGATGGCGACCAACCGCCCGGACACTCTGGACCCAGCTCTAACCCGCCCGGGACGGCTGGACAGGAAAGTGGAATTCGGACTCCCGGACTTGCAAGGCCGCTCTCAGATATTCCGCATCCACACCAGCTCCATGAGTGTGGAGCGGAACATCCGCTACGAACTGCTGGCCAGACAGTGTCCTAACAGTACCGGTGCGGAGATACGCAGTGTCTGTACTGAGGCGGGAATGTTCGCCATCCGAGCGAGAAGGAAGATTGCGACAGAGAAGGATTTCCTCGATGCGGTGAATAAGGTCATAAAGTCCTATGCCAAGTTCAGTGCCACTCCGCGCTATATGACGTACAACTAGGATTGAGTAGTGTTGAGTGTAGTTTGATGTTACTGATGATTATTGATGAAGGAATTAATGTGAAGATGAGATACACTAGATAATGGGCAGCTTTACTAACCAGTTTATTGTAGGGAATTCATGGATTATGGTTGTTGAAATATTTCCCTTTCAGAAAGCTTAGTTTTAAAATTACTTGAGGAGACTATTCCGTTCTGTTTTAATTAGAATCAGTACATTACTTTTATCCATGGTCCACAGAACATATCAGGTTCCACAGATCCAGGAATTTCGGATTTCGGCTAATGGGAGGATCCACAGAGTGAAGAACTGTAATAGGTCCACGACTAAAAATGTTTATAATCGCTCGATTCTTTTCAAGATTTAAAGAGGATTTGCGGACGTATTTTTACCGTATCTCGGAATATTTGGGGCTAAAATGGTCTCCAGCGATTTGTAACAATATATACGCTTGATTTGTACAAACTGCATTCTGGAAACAATAATCCCAATTTAGAACAACTGTATTGGGTAGTTTGGGTTGTAAGAAGCTACCAGTATTCTGTTTTCCGAATCAAGTGCGATCCCCCTTGGTCTAATGAACTCTCCCCTTCCATCGCCTTGTCTCCCAAACTTGTGTATCATGTGTCCCCTCCCTGAAAAGATAGCCACGCAGTGAACAGACCAGTCTGACAGAATTATGTTATTCTGTGGATATCAAAGTTTGCTATGCATATTATGCATAGCAACTCTAGAAAAGTAAAAATGCATTAATATTAGCGATACTTATTTGCTGACTCTAGGAGTAGAATTTCTTGACTACAAGAACACTATTTGGATCAAAAATAGTTAGAAAATCTATAGAAATGGCTACATACATGTAGCATTCATAATTTTGACTACACACCATTCCGGCATTGCACCATCTACCACTTGGGTGCTTATTTCCGCATATTTATACTGTCTTTCCAGCATAATTCTACATGATTCTAGTGCAGTATGTCTGTCTCCATTATAATTTGGCTTCATCACGATACGACATCGCCAGTCAACTATATTATGGAGAGAAGCACTCTCATTTCAACGAACTTCTTAATTTTGCATCTGACACGAGTCATTGAACTCAAGCTCTGGTCTATCCTATTCTATCAGGATTTGGATTTAGGCTAATTTCTGTTGATAATTGTTCCTTATCGTGCTATGTATATAAAACAAACAAAATGGACTGTAAATCCTTGCTAGAAATTCCTCAGAATGTTTAAAATTGAGTTCTCATACCTGACCGTTAATAACAGCTGATTATGTTCTATCCAAGACGGTCATGAAGATACACACTAATCCATGGTCCATGGTGTTTAAATTTGATAAAAACCAACATACCACATTACAAGTCCTCTTATCATCTCTAAGTCAGATGTAAGAGAGGTTTTAGATGTATGGCAATTTAAACTAAATACTTGAGAATCATTTATAGTCCTTGGTACAGTATAGTCAGTGGTGTATCTGGCCTTCTGAAACGAAGGGGAGCAAAGGAGGGACATACCAAAAATCTGGGAGGGCTACTCCCCCCTTGAACCCCCTGAGTACATTTTGTCCGTCTAGGCCAGAATATACTCAGGGAGATCCCTCTTGTGTTGTTTAAATGTCAAATTTTAATTTCTAGCTTTTAGAATTTTTCAAAATTGGCTAAATGGAGAATATAAACTCTAGAAGCTGGAGAGTGATGAAGTGAAACGTTCTTAACCAATCATAAGAACTACTTTTTATGCATAATATTGTGAAATCCGAGAAATATGCTTAATTTGTACATTAAATCTTGAAATATTCGCCTTAAACTTGCCTACAGTCTTCTGTTGAGGTAAGTGCATGTGGCAATACCCACCGAATCTAATTAGTTTTAATCCTACTCTCTCCGATGAATTAGAAGTTTGTAAACTCTACAAAAAGAATGGAACTCTCGAAGGAAGATAGACAGTATTTGAGGAATGTATTATTGAAACTCAAACCCAGCCAGATCAGACAGTTACCTAATCACGAAGTGCTCCTGTATGAGAGAAGGCGAGAGCAGAAGAGAATCACTACTCAGCTCTGCAGAAAGAAAAAGAAGAATCGGGACCTCGCTCTAACTCTGAGAGGAGCCATACCAATAGGTTGAGACCCCATTTTCTCTCTCAGGCATAAAACAAGATGGAAAAAGCTGTAACTGCAAGCAGGCAGCAGCATTTAGATATTTTCTCGCCCATTGTCCGCTGAAGCTCAGTTCAGGACTGATGATCATTTTGCTGTATATTTAGCTTTTGTACGCATACGTATATGAACCATGTATCTCTAATCAATCCCTTTCTAATAACTAACAAGCGCGCTTCACTTGCTTGCGCTGTGCGGCTGGCGGACACTGTGTACGCCGGAGGCGCCCTTTGGGCGCCTGGGGTCACATTGATTAATTATAAGGTAAATAGCATCTCTAAATATGTCTGTCTTACTGTTATTATTGATATCGCTCGAAAAATCACCAAATTTGTCAATTTTTAAAATTTTGATGAGTAATGATGACGTCATAACAGAGTGATGAGTCATCATTTTTTGATGATAGTTGCATCATATGTGATATATATTAATATACACATTCTATTAAAATTTGAGCCTTCTGTAACCTAAAATGGCTGAGTTATGGTCGATAAACTAAAATTTCTAATTATTTAAAAAAAGTGACAGTGACGTCATAATTCCATGATGATTCGACATTTTGGTCTGAGCTCAGAACTTACTGGAGCCATAGCCAAAAGACTCCCACATGCCAAAAATCAGCTTTGTGTGCCTGGCAGTTTATCAATTCGTTAAAGCTGTTGTAATGTAGTCAAGTGCATCACTGGCTCACAGCATAAAATTCCGTCTCCTGAAGCATTATTTCAGTAAGTTTTGTTCAAAGCGTTGGGAATAGTTTAAAGAGCATATCTTGACATAAATGCATCAACACCCGTGGATCATTAGTTAGATGCAATCCCTGATGAGTCATGTTACATCCTCATTGAGGTTTGATAGTGCAGGAATGCAATGTTCAAATCTGCTTACATCCCAAGTCAAGATCAAAATATATTGCCATCAAGTTTAGTGCTAATTTGTATGATGAATGGTTTGCTGGAAGAACTGTTTGTATCTCTGTTTTGTGAACTTTTCCATGTGTGTTGTTTGCAGAACATTCCACCTGCTAGCTGAGATGGCAAAATTAATTCGTTTTGCTAACACTTTAAATTTTAGAACATTTGTGTAAGATATCTGCACATGAAACTTGATTTGTAAGATGCTAAGCTATGCAGTGTTGTAATCTAGTTTTCATAGAATGAGTTTATTCACACGTGTAACCCGATTTAGCCTCTCCAGAGCTAACTTTCACTTCCGTACATATTCCCGTGTCTCAGCTAGTGTACCCCTCACCAAGATGGAAGTCAAGGTAATCCCGGCGCTCCAGGACAACTACATGTTCCTCCTCATCGACCTTAACTCCAAACAGGCCGCAGCTGTAGATCCCGTGGAGCCGCACAAGCTCATAGCTGTGGTGGAGAATGAGGGGCTTAAGCTCACGAGTGTCCTCACCACTCACCATCACATGGACCACTCGGGGGGCAACGAGGCCTTGTTGTCGGTATGTCCGAAGTTGAAAGTGTTCGGCGGAGATGACCGAATCCCGAAACTGAGCGATAAGGTGTCACATGGACAGGAAATACAGATAGGTAAGGACTCTTATTCACACCTTTGAATCCGATTTGAATTGAAAGTTATTTCCTCCAATCAATTCTAGGCTATCTGAAGGTGACATGTCTAGAGACACCTTGTCACACTTCCGGACATGTGTGCTTCTACGCGGAGGCGCCGGATAAAGAGACCCCAGTGGTGTTCTCGGGGGACACTCTATTCCTGGGGGGGTGCGGGAGGTTCTTCGAGGGAACAGCGCCACAGATGTACAAGGCGCTGATTGAGGTTCTCGGGTCTTTGCCTAGGCACACTCTCGTGTTCTGCGGTCACGAGTATGCGCTTAACAACCTATCATTCGCTCTGCACACTCAACCGAACAATGAAGCTGTTAAGAAAAAAATTGAAGAAGTTAAAGAGAAAGTCAGCAACTCTCACCCCTCCATTCCGTCCACGCTAGAAGAAGAATTCAGCTACAACCCGTTCATGCGGGTAAAGGAGGAGGAGATCCATAAGTTCACTGGTACCACTGACCCTGTGGAGGCTATGGGGAAGCTACGGACAACCAAGGATGCTTTCAAACCGTTCAAACTCTGATACGAAAGTGAGACTAGTTGGAATAACGATAGAGTATTTTTTATGTTTATAAAATGATTTGGAGTCTAATGATACAGCTGGGAAGGTAGATGTACAGTCGAACTAGAATTATGTCCAATCGATTAGCCTAGAAATCGAACTATTTTTTAATGGAATTACTACTAATAATAAAACAATGTTTACATAGGCCTAGCGACGAAAAAACGATGGAAAAAAACGACTTCTGTATCTCCATCTGATTATTTGCTCTGGGGAATAATGGTACAAGATTACTGGTCCAGTTTCAGTTTGAAAGCCAATGAAAATGCGAATATTATTTTTTTGCTATAAACGGAGGTTTGTTGGAGTTAATTCATGTTTACGTTTCTTACACGTGTATTACTACAGTCAACTGAGTATCCCGTTAAACTCGTTTTACCCGAGTAAGCTGTATATTGCTATTTAATATTTGTATACAACTTTCGCTATTTTTCTGGAAAAGTATAAACCAAAAATATTAACAGTGTCATCGTATTGCCTCCAAAAGTGAAACAACCATACCTACATCCATGGGTTTTCGAAATCTAAGGACAATTTCGGGGTTCGAGGGGGGGGCTCGAGACCCCCCCCCGGGTTCGGCGCCTATGCCTATATCCCAGGATTAGTGAGCGCATTGACATAGCCACCACATTCCTATGCCCATTAGTGTCGCTACCATCAGGCAGAGTTGAAATCGGATCCACTTTTTAGAAACCTACTCGTAAAACCCGATCCCCATTCCAACTGCACAATCACTTTATCACATCACAGTAATCTGAAGTAATTCCATATGTTGAGCTCATATTGCCTTAAAAGAAATATTCTAACATTATTCAAATATACATTATTTAAAATTACAACTCAAAATGTATAATAATTACACACAACCCATTCAGCTTAATCCTTAATAAATTCTCTGTAGGCGCGTGGGGGGACTACAGGGGAGTTCACTGGGGTGACAGTCCCAGTGTTTCCGCTGAGTTTACGTTTCGCAGGGGATGGAGGAGAAATGGCCCCTTCACGAACGGTGACGTAGCCCAAAGAGTCGAGTTGGTCCAGGTCCGGCTTAAACATCTGCAAGTACCCCGACTCGTCTAATGTTTCAGTGGGTGAGAGCACATCTACGTAACCTGGGTCCTCTGGAATTTCGGTTACAGGAGTTTCACATTCTAAGCCAGTTTTGCTGTCATCCGCAGTAATTTTTATGGAGGTAGGACATAGCGGCTTCTTGTAATAGCCTCGTTTCCGATTTTTTTGATTCTCTTTGAAAATGTCTATCAATTCTTCTTCGTTGACTGGGTTGGGGGTGACATAGGGACACTCTTCGACGGGTTTCGTTGGGACTTCCGAAGCATTCAGCTGTTGCTCTCCGAATTTGATTTCAGCATACTGCGGTTCTTCTGGGTCAGACTCTGATGAAGGGGATACACCGTCGTAAGATATTGAGCCACTTTCGATTCCTAGGATAGGCATTCTGGTTTCTGATAAGATCGGCGCTTCATCTGGAAGCGGCATTGGGCTTCGAGCCTGAGGGTTTCTTGGTAAAGTACTCGAAAAGAAATTCCGTTCTGGGAGCGAAGGTGGTAAATCATCTGAAGCTCTCCTGTGCTCGATCCTACCTAACTTGAGTTCGTTCTGGCTGAAGTTCGATCGCAATCCGTGCGGAAGAGTCATTGACTTTAAAGCGTTATTTTCTCTCGGGGGGAGATTGGGAGAGGCGGCTAGCTCCTGTCTCGGAGGTAAAGGCGGGATATCTCTGCAATTTGCGGGGTCGAATCTCACTTTCCCCAAATTTCGGAATTCGAATGCTGAAGCTTCCGAGTGTGAGCAAGCAGATCTTGGCGGTAGTGGAGGCTTCGCTTCGTTATCCGGTTTGGGCGGGATTGCCGACGTGTGGACAGATAACTCAGATATTGGAAGTGAATTGATTGACCCTTTATTCCCAATAATCTCTTGCATGCAGTTGTCCAATCCTCTTTGGAGATAGATCAAGAGGAGAAGGCCTCCTTTCGACTTCATGATGATGTGGTAGTTGTTGTTCAGGCCGGGCCCTCGCATGATTAGGTCGATCACGTGCTCTCCTACGTCCGGCCTGTTATCTTCAAGGATTTTGGCGCTGTTTATGTCTGCTTGGTCGAAAGCGATCCCCGGAATGTTCTCAGATATCAGAAACTCGATTCCAGTCTCCGTCGTACGCAGAGAATACTCTCCGTACAACTTGAAATCAGCTGTCTTCACTTCTTTCTCGATGATAACATTGAAGTAGCTGGATGACTGCTTGATGGCATGTCTTTGCATATATTCCAATATCGCTTCCATGAACCGTCGCCTCACATCATCCAATTCCGTCTTAAATGTATGTACAACGATTTCTTCCTCTCCTTCAGCGTTTAGTTTAATACATTGACAAAAAAAGAAGAATTCTTTACATTCCTTTGGATGTATCATGTCGCTAATGAACGTCACATTGCTTAGATCAATTTCCTCGCTTCCTGGCAGAGTTCTTTTGTCAGTTAACTTCACTAGATCTACGCTCATGTCAAGTTTGAGTTTGGAGTCAGAATACTGAGCCAGACTTCCCTGCATATCTTTCGTCCGGGGTCGCCATACTTTCTTCTTGTCCAAGGCACACACCTGAATGTCTCCCTCCCACAGAATATCCAACTCGTTCATTTCCATTTTTATTACTTTTATTTCGTTCTATTTATCTTAACTGTGCTGCAAATCATAGTCAAGAACTTCTTACTGTACACTAATACATCTCTGAACGTGGTTTGCCTATTACAAGTAATCAGATTACCACCTGATATCATATGCAATAGCGTGCAATACATATGTGAGATATATTGAAACTGTTTGATTTGCTTTTAATTTTGTCAAAAATACCTCCTAATTGATATTGGAGGATAGGCTAGATTTCCCACTAAACAGGTAGAATGACTCGAATTAAACTTTGTTGTATTAGTAGTCTAATCAAATTTCCAATCTAGCTTGATTAATATATCTTGTGTTCTAACTTTATTCCTGAGTTGGATTTCTAAACACTTTTTTGTTGAGATTTTGTCTCAAAATCAATTTAACAATTATGCTATCACAATACACCCTCGCTAATTCGACCACCAAAATATCTTATTCGCCTCCACGTTTGAATCAACCTTTATAATCTTCTATTTTTCATTAAGATTGAGAAACCTCGTTAGAAAGTAATAGTAACGAAATACATAGTTACTTGCTTTTCTAACATTACAATTTGATGTCGTTAATTCCCCATCGGACCAGTGGGTATATCAGGGCCGTAGCTCCAGTACGGTTGGTCCGGCTTCAAGCGGACCACTTTTGATCCATTTAAACCCAGGGGTGGCGCCAGGAATTCCCCGACAGGGGGCTAAATTAGAGTGTCTTTTCTAATTTTATCCCCGACAGGGGTCTGTAGCTCCCCCTGCCCCCCTGGCGTCCCCCTGTCTAAACCCCAAATGGACTATTTTTAATCCCAAAAAGGACCATCAATACCCTTCTAATGTATCCTTAGCCCCAAATTTACTTTGTTCCCATCCTTACTTATAGTATACAAACACGCTTCGCTTACTGCGCTGCGCGGCTGTGTCCGCAGAGTAGCCCTGCGGGTGCCTGGGAATATTTAAGAAACGGTCGATTGCTTTTCTGATTCCTTGCTAAAAATGTCATTCATCTACGGTTAATAATGAATTCAGAACTGGGGAAGAAAATTAAGATAAAAAGGAATTTGTTTAATATTAAGCTAACTGATCCTGCATGTACGTAATGTCAATTAGAAACTACAAAGTTCAAATTATAAAGATTATTATATTTGAACGACTCAAACAACTTCAGTCGAGTAACGTTGACAACCATTGAGGTTATGTGTTATGTACTATAATCAATCAATTTGACCATTAAATAACTTTTAATGATCAAATGATATACAGTCGACTCTCGTTAACACGTACACCAAGGGACCGTGGAGATTTGTACTCCTTATCCGGAGTACGTATTAACCGAAGTACGTACATAGCCACATTTGTCCAAAAAATTTAATATACATAGTGATAACTACGTGAGAGTATGAAATTGTACTTGTCAAATAGAGAACTCATTATCCATGTTGTATTAACGAGATTCGACTGTATTTTCATTGAGAAATATCTGTCTAGTATCTATCTACGTACCATATTCAAAGTGCTCGTACCTGTTCCCTGATAACACACCTGTTCCCTGATAATTGATTAGTTCTCGCTTGAAACAAAGAATTTCAATCACAAATAGTCCCTTCGATTTTTTGCATTGTAAATGTAAGTCACTACTGTTTAGATCCCAATGTACAGTCGACTCCGCTTAATAGGGTCACATCGGTCAGAGGACATTTTGCCCCGATTAAGTGGAGAACCCTATTAACCGAAAATATTTTGTATTAGCTTGTGTGTGTGAGAGCTATTCCGGTCCTGCCAAAAGTGGCCCAATTAAGCGGTTGACCCGATTAAACTATGTACTATGATCCTATTGAGCGGAATCGACTGTATTTGTATTTTATAAAAGAAACGAATTTCATTGGTCAGCACAATGTGTCACCTATCTCGGCGAGGTGTGAAGATTTCGCGTAGATCTTCGAACTTAATCGTAGACTCATTATTATTTACCTTTGTGCCAAATTTCACATTTCTAGCACCTCCCAGTTCCTCAATCAATTTTGCACAAACAAAAAACATTGCGTTTTAATATATATACTATGTACTCGTTCTTAGTTCTGACTTTGCCACTTACTCCTGTAGCAATGGATTCTTGTATCTTATCCATGGTCTTATTCCTACATTAACAGATAACTGAATTCTATTTTAGATCAATTACAAGACCCAATAATGAAATTTCGATTCAATTCGAAAGTGTGAAAATTTCTGTACGAAACTTCTGATCAATGATTTTATAATAGCATACATGCCAACTGTCCTGTTTTTGGCGAGACGCGTCCCGCTTTTTTCACTCTTCTTTTGAGCTAATTTTCACGAGTGTCCCGCTTTTACATGAAATTTCTGTATTATATCCCGATTTTTTAAAATTCTATGTATAATACTTTTCGATTGCGTCCCGCGAAATTCAACGCTGCGTCCCGCTTTTATCATGACTCAAGTTGGCATGTTAGTGTCTTGTACCACTTCATATTTACAATCCAATCAATAACTATTGAAGGTGGAAATGTTCGGATATTCAAGATGTCGGATGATTGAGGATGGACTGTACACGACGAAGTATATCAATATATAAATCACAGCTAATTACTAGTGCATTGGCATTGTGAATTCTGTATTTTCACAATTTGATGCCACGAGACGTGATTATAATAGCTGAATTAACTCATTGCAAATAAACCGAATATCTAACTTATAAGAGATAAATAAGTATGCTAGGTTTAGTGTGAAACTTTTTCTGGTTTAATGCATTGAGAAATGTTATTCTCCGCTTAGAAAGACTTATTATCTACTTAGGCTGTAGTATTGCACGATTTGTAAACACAAACGTTTCGATTCATTTCTTCTTATGATAATAAATCGTATATTGATCCCTATCTTGCAAAACCACATCCTAGAGTCATATGTACACTTCTAATCAGTTGAATATGAGCATGCCATTATAAGGTAGATAGAAGAATGTGATATTTGTATCCACACTGCACACTGCACAGGGAAGTAGACACGATCCAAAAGGTTGAAACCAAGGATGCTAATAGGAGACTATGTATTTTGATCAAAAAATATGTAGAATTTTGATCAGAAATCTGGAATTTGTACTAATTAGTATTGAAATTCCATTTCTGATCAAAATAGCTGCCCCGAGGGGTTGGCGAGAGAAACTCGGTATTTCAGCCCAAATATTTAGGGGAGTATCTAGGAAATCTAGGGGAGATCTCAACCACTCCCGCCAGAGCTCCACCAAAAGCTACGTACTACGGTAATGCGGAAATTGTTCGACTTTTCGAAAAAGGAAATGGTTCGAATTGCAGATTTAGGAAATAGTTCGACTTTTGATCATTAGGATTAATGGTGGTTTTCACGTGAACTATTTCCTTTTTTGGAAAGTCGAACTATTTCTGGTTTTTGTGCAAACTATTTCCACCATACCGTAGCATTGGTGCATTATTTTAATCAAGTAAGTGCAAACTTAGTATTAATGCAGTATACAATGGATACAGTATCATATACAGAAATAAAATACTCAAAAACACCTTCCAATTCTTGGAACCATTATTCATTTGTTTAAATGGGATATTCGAAACAAATAATTCAGGAGCTGCGTCATACCTCCTTTCATGTAGCTCCTGTGTTAGGGGATGTCCTTATATAATATATAATGGATCGTATGCAACTCTCGTCCGTTCTGAATTAACTGTGAACCAATTTGTAACATGTTACCACCCGGTATGATATCAAAGTTAATAAATCAGTAGAATTTGCATTCAGTGCCAGCGGAAAGCCACTTATGTTAAGGCGTAATACTAAAAGGCCTAGGATGCCTGACCACTATAGGGATGGTGAAGCAATGGACCTGACAGCTTTACAGCTGCTTCAGGCGACCTTGGCATTGATATGGTATTTACCACATTCAAATATATGGTACGGCGTAACCGGACCAAATTTGAATAATACAGTCGACTCCGCTTAATAGGTCACATCGGTCAGAGGACATTTGCCCCGATTAAGCGGAGAGCCCTGTTGCATGAAATTCTGAGGCGCTTATATAACGGGAACCATGGAAGTACAACTTGCGTGAAATTCTGAGACACCCGCTTAGAAGCCTTAGCAAGCTCTGATCTAATATTATGCAACTTAGTTCCTAGTTCCTATTAGAGAATGATATTTCACTAAACATGATGATTTTGTTCTATTTTGTTTCGCAAACTCAATAATGTATTAACAGTGATACTGGAAATAGAATAGGATTTTTAGAATCAAAATCAAAATCATCATGTTTTGTGAAATATCATTCTGTAATAGAAACTACAAGTTGGATAATATTAGTTATAGGTTGACCCGATTAAGCGGAGTCGATTGTATTTCTGTTGTACCACTTTCCGAGTGGATGTATCGCGCCGAATATTGAATCTCTACCCCCCTCTCTACCGTCCCGATTTTCTTACAGTGCATGCAATTTATGAAAGTCTTCTCTGTTTAGATGTTTAGATAATTCCAACGTTTATTCATAGACAGTTTTCTGATAAAAGTCCTCCTTTGAACTTTTAATTAATTTATTCATTCGTAAGTTCAGGGCAAGTTTATTTGATGTTTTTCTACACAAGAATACTGGTTAGAAATGCCAATACATTAATTTATATATCAGACGGAACTCTTGTTAGTATGAACATGTCACAAACGAAGTTCTGGTTATTAAAGAGTTCTAATTATACTTTTCATACTCAAGTACTAACCAAAACAACAACTGAGGCTAGATTTACATCACGGTTCATGATGAGTTCCTCAGGCTAACTATTGACGAAGGAATCACTTGTACCTTACAATTGCGAGAAAATTAGCATATTAAACCTCAATATCACCTGGAGATATCTAATCTTAAGCAGCTTTGTGTGAAAATAAAGAAATTGCACTTTTTTTGTCTCTCAATCATTCTCTGTGCATGCACGATTCAACTGACAATTTTGTTGTAGTCAATTTTGTCATTTTATCATTATCGTAGGCAGATTGCGTTGTGTTCTAGACAATTGCCTGATATAATAACATGTGCCATTAATTTGCTGACAAAAGGTTACGACTCTTGTAGTTAGTCTGACGTCCACTCCGCTGTGCATTTCTATGTATTCTATTTTAGGTAACTTTATTTTTAGCAGACAAATTCTAAGACATACTTGCCAACCTGAGCCCTTGTATTACAATAGTGGGACGTAGCGTTTAATTTCACGGGACATGGCGGGACACAATATAAAAGTCTGATACATAGGTTCCAAAAAGTGTGAGAAATTAGTCCGATTTATAATTTTACCAGTGTCACACTTTTTAGTCAGAATAAAGGAGATGCCCTTTGGAATGCACGGTGTACTACGTCCGTACGTCTGATCATTAATCTGAAAACATCTAATTGTGGGTTCATTATTACAGTTAAAATGGAATATGATTGGTTAGTAGGGATTAGACCCAACTGCAAGCTATAATCACTCAAACTTAGCTGAAATAAAAAACTATGACAAGACAACGATACCTGTGTATTATCACAAATAAACAATCATATTTTCACATCCTTTTATGATAACCAAGAGATCTCCACGGTTGTTATGAGATATTTTCACATCCCTCTAGTAACTGAATTAAGAACAGGTCCCTCTATTTCGTAGTAAGATGTTTGGTGACTCTACAGCCAATCTTTCACGGTTAGTCAAAGTTCAAGCGAATAAACCGACGGTGTAATCTCATTGAACAACAGTGTCCGTTTATTGTATTGTCAGCAACGAATTTGATACATGGCGAATCATTTGTTTACATTTCTCACATTATCTAATGTATTGTTCTTTCCTAATTAATGTTTACATGCTACTATTTTATCAAAGAATAGCAAGATAATGTTTCTGATGTTTTCGCCAAACTCTGTACTTACTCTACTCCTACTGGTTAATTAACCTGTTTACTTTTGCTTGGGATATTCATATGTTCTCTGCAATACGTGTTTGTTTATCCTAATGACGATAAACGATAAGTTCGAACTGTTACCCAAGAGTTTGTGTCTATATTTATTCATAAGTCTGTCGAACAACTCTTCTGGAATAAATGTCGTTGTGATTGTATGATTTGTCTTTTTCTGATCGAGTAACTGTTGTCCTAATTAGACATTTGATTGGGCAATCAGAATATACTCATCATGAATAGAACGATGTTATTGACAGCTAACCAACTCAAATCTATTCTCATATTTGATCTCAAATCTAATCTCATATTTGATTTCAAATCTATTCTCATATTTGATCTCAAATCTAATCTCATATTTGATCTCAAATCTAATCTCATATTTGATCTCAAATGATAGTAATTTTTAATCTGTGATTTTTTAACTTCTCTCCCAGTATATTTGTGCTGTGCTTGTTCTAACATATTAGTTTATTTCCTTCCCACAACAAGATCGTGTGGACAATTGTTTACTTTCTAACATAAATTCTCCGCATTATCTACCATACTATACAACTGTAAACTGTTTCTTTCCTTATGTATCTGCTTACCGACTTGATTCAGAAATAAAGAGCATCTTTAATGTATCCTTAATAACCCTTAACAACGAGTGGACTATAATATTACAGTAGAACTCGGATAAGACGTACCCCTTCGGGAAGGAATTGTTAGTACGTACTATCAATAAGTACGTACTAGTTTGTACTACATATAAATCTTATATATTAAAACGCAATGTTTTTTTGTTTTTTGTTTGTTCAGAATTGATTGAGGAACTGGGAGGTGCTAGAAATATGAAATTTGGCACACAGGTAAATAATAATGAGTTCAAGTATAATAATATTTAGTAATGTGAACTTTGTGGATTCAAACTCATTGGGTAACTCTGTGAACACACAGTGTCCGCAAGCCTCGCAGCGCAAGCAAGCGAAGTGCGCTTGTCTATATTATAGATGGATTTTGGTTCAGAGAAATGAGTACGTACTAAACCGAAGAACGTATTTTCCGAGTACGTACTAAGCGAGTTATATTGTTTAAAATACAGTTCGCTTTGTCCGTTAGGAATTGCTCTAATGGCGAGATTTGTCAATTAGGCAACTACTTTCTGATTCCGAGCATGTTATAACATATTTATTCCCTTAACATGGCGCAGGAAGCGTTGTGCTGGTAAGGCAATGGCCATGCCACTTTTTTAAAAACTGTATTAGTTCAATAGGCGATAAGATGGATGAACCACTTTTTAGGACTTCCGACGGAATACTTTGTAATAAGCTCTGCTCTTAGCAAGGATTTGAAACAAAATTATATCTTTCTCATTAGCTTGTGATTGGCTAGAAATACAGTTGGTCAGGAAAGGGATGTATCCCTTTTGAGGCTGCTGATTTCTTATTTCTTAAATTTCGCTCAGAATTCACATGTGTGAAAGAATTTCCGTTTTACTCATACTTAAGAGACGTACACTCAAGAATGATTCTCCAGTTTCTATGTATGACATGTGAATGCCAGTCAACTCGTACCACGTACTAAGTCAACAGAAAATCCTGCTTTCCGCTGTGTTCTCACAGATATCTCATCCAAAATGCTATAGAAATCGTATACAATTGGGTCACTGTTTAATCGGGTCAACCGCTTAATCGGGGCACTTTTGGCAGGACCGGAATAACTCTTACACATAGAAGCTAATACAAAATATTTTCGGTTAGTAGGGTTCTCCGCTTAATCGGGGCAAAATGTCCTCTGACCGATGTGACCCTATTAAGCTGAGTCGACTGTATTTCATTTTAGTAGTTTTACGAGTTGACTGGTTCCCTGGGATGCTATGGATGTTCAATAGACGGGAGAATGCTAGTTGAGGATTGATGGATTCTGTGAACGATATGAGAATATAAATTATAGCTTTTAGGGATCTAGTTCTATTTTCTTTCCAATATGTTGTAAAATAATTTATATTTTTTGTGTTAAGTTTTACTTTCATAAATACAAACAATGACACTGTTTTTGTAATTAATTAATAAATTTTATTTGAGAAAACATAATTCTCCTTTACAGTTTGATTAGAGTCACAGTTGTGTGCTAATTTAAGATATCTACTTTCGATAACTTATCTATCGATCTAGGCACAATGAAAATGTATGATTAAGAACTTATTACGGATGTACAAAACCTGATTGTAGGTTTAACAAACTTGCAGCGACACAATTTCAATGCTAGACCGGAACTTGAATTCTGAACTGAATACACACACACGTGAGTGCGTAAGAATAAAATCCTCTTTCTGCTAGACAGTAGAACTCGGATAACGTACCCCTTCGGGAAGGAATTATTAGTACATACTAACCGAGTTTGTACTACATAGAAATCTATATTATAGATGGATTTTGGATCAGAGAAATGAGTACGTACTAAACTGAAGAACGTATTATCCGAGTACATACTAACCGAGTTCTACTGTATTTAGCTGAGTCAACATTGCATCACGAAATGCAACATAATTGTATTCAGATCAACCAAGTTTGCAATTCACGTTAGAAGCTTTTTCAAATTTTAAAAACTCTCCCATTCCCTTAAGATTAAGATTTAAAATTCTGACACAGTTAGTAAGATTTATTATCAATCAAGTGTACAACAGATACATATAATTAAGAAAATACTAATAAATAAATTAGATAAATAGAACTGATGGCTGATGCGCGTTAGTAGCTACTACAAAAATAGCAATTCGAAACACCCGATACTGATAATATATGATTAGAAATGTTCAAAATAGCTTTGCCGGTGATAAGGGACGTTTCTAATATATTTACACGCGCAGCTCTGAGCTGAATGATAGTCTACCACGGGGAACAAATCTACTCAAAGGGGAACGTGTTTAGGCGGGTGAATACTGGCAGGCGGCGCTGTAGAGGGGGCGAATACGTGCAGGGGAGCTGGGGGGCAATCATTGACGGGATGAGCGCGGTGGGGAGGGGAAAGGGGGCGTCACGAGGGGCCAGTGGGTCCTCTTCGCTGAAAAATGAAGAAGCAGTGGGGGAGAGCGACGGGGACGAGCTAAGGGGGCTAGTCATCGGGGAGAAGGAGGAACTTGAAGACATGGAACTATTCGGACTCGCTCGCACCAGCTCCAAGGTGTCCTGGTCTTCGCTGTGGATGAAGTGGCAGCGGGGGCCGTACTTGCAGAAGCCGCCGTAGGAGTGGAACGTGCGGCAGGGCTCGGTCTTGTACTTGGGGTGGCGGTTAGTCTGTCTGACTTCGTTGTGTCCGTGCGCGAATTGGCACTTGTCGCCGTACTTGCACGATTTGTTCTCCTCGAAAGAGCGGCAAATCTCGGTTTTGTAGCGAGCCTGGTTCACGAGAGGTTTCAGGGATCGCTGGAAGTCGTACCGTTTGAAGTTGACATTCGCGAGGGATCCGGCGGTGTTCTGAGGGAATGACCATGTTGCGTCCATTCTCAAAGTTGGTTGCATTTCTTTGGTTTCTAGAAAGTTATAAATTGCTGATTTAGCGCGTGAAAAAAATTAAGAAGCTTAGCAAGTGCGAGGAATGATTATTCATCAGTTAGAAATGAATTTAATTTTAATGACTCAGCTATTAGTACTGACTATTATAGATGGAATTTTTTGCAAACGCTGACTACATAGAAAAGCAAAATTCCAAAGACGCAAACTAGCTTCTTATCGAATGTTAGGAGGGAAGATATGTATAAATACTTGCAATCGCAATTGCGTCAGAGGAAATCTTGATTGTGCAGTTAGTATTTTTAAATTCGCAACCCACATGACTTGAGCATATGTCATTGAAAATACGACGGATCATCCATTCAACGGAGACACGTTAATACGTTTCATGACCACAAGCTCAAGTCATTGTGCTAAATTAGCTGCTAATTCCCATGGCACGAATTCTTAGACGTAATACACTAAATATATCTAAACGGCAGGATTTGATGGCTAATTTTAGAATCAGTAGCCTATTTATCGAATTTTTTGATTTTATGGATTCGATCTTACTTTGCTTGAGAAAGTTTAGCCTTTTTATTTATTCGAAATGTGCAACGATATTTACATTATTATGTAAACTAACCTTCAAATGTTTTGAGAGTTGTGTATTATTTCTTGAGTTTGTGTTTGTTTTGTTGCAATATTTTCCTTATTTATACTTTCGTCCTTGTATACACAAAAAAAATTGCAATGCTCAACTCGGTTATTTGTCATTGTTTATTTTGTCTCAGAAATTGGGAACCTTTCGACCTTGGCTCTCGTCAGGTACAGTACAAGTAATTTTAATACGTTTTGATTATCCAACATAATCAACAGAGTTATCAACAAAGTTGCATGCTTACGACATGATTGTTCATTGATTCTCAACAGTTAAAAGTACCACTGCACTTTAGATTCACACTGACGTGAAATACTTCTCAATTTATTTATGTAATTAGCGAGTTTACCGAGACACAAACTAATAAATCGTGATGACCCGTTTACTTGCTCTTACCCAATAACTGATGCAGACATACACGTATCTCCAAAATCCTACATATACACTTTATTTGAGATTCGACTTCACATCTGTTTCGCAATCGATAAGATTGAACTAAGTCTGGTACACTGTTATACAACAGTACATACTTGTAAAGAACACTCAATTATCGAATTTGTTAATCTCTCACTCTCCTCTACGTATGGACAACATTACGATCTACATAATTAGTTGTAATACTATCCTAGATTTATTTAATCTCGCAATAATCAGATTAATACGCACATTACCTTTAGGATAGTCATCTCATCTTTTGAACTATTAAACCATGTTTTCTTGTGTAAAAAGGTTTAGCAGTATCAGCTACTAGTAAACAACCGGTGTCATTGATTCAGTGGCAGAAGATTATGAAGAAACAGGGTTTTATGGCTTAAGTGGTTCCCAGACTTAGATATATTAATTATTAATTAGATGCCTATCGTTTACAGGGGTTACCAGGGTAAAACAATATCTGTTCTCCATAAAAAGATGTTCGATTTTGTTATTCGAGCATACAGGACCTGAATAATCCTCATATAATTCCACATTTTATCAAATTATTTACACCTTAATAAAATATACATGTATACAGCATACTATTAATAGAACTTGATATTATTAGTATAGTTTGCTTTTGCAACAGCTGGAGTGATTGTGACTCGAATGACAATTTTATATTTTGAACGAAAAATGTCATTTATCAGTTAAATCCTAAATTTAGGTAAATTTCGTCAGATTAAGAACGCGGGTGAAAGCCAGCAATTTATTGGTCAAAATATCGCTTAAAATTAGCCAAAATAATTCGTTTTTGGTAAGATTGATTAATTTAACTATAAAATTGTGGAACGATTATCACGTTAAATGTGTTAGACTAAAAATTTTAAAAATAAAAACTGACATATTCAGATGGACCCAGGGGGTTTAGTTATGGTTCCTGATCATGAAGAATATTATAACTTTCCAGAGAACTATCAACTCACATCACTTTTCTCTCTCATAAATAATTCAACGGAGTTCACGTACAGTTCACGTACGAGCTAGAAAACACAACCTACTGTTGTAAACAAGGTAGATCTAAGTGCTGTGTTGTAATCTGTTTACGTAGCAAGCTCCGTAGTCAATTTTAAGTGGCATAATTGTAATTGTTTGTTATCTTTGCGCAAGTCTGACTCTACACATGTAATTAATTGGTGAGTTCAATGCTCCAATTCTACTGAATGAAGGAGTAGCACCAACCATCATCAGTACTAAGTATCTTAACATTTTCCAATCAGTTATCTTCAAGATGGAATAGGCGTTGGATTCGTTTGTCTGAATATCTATTTTTAATTGTTCAATAGTTCAAGGGGACAAGCCTAGATTCATGCAATCTCCATTAAGTTGCTGGATCTCCGTTCCTATAGTATAAATCATAGTATAAATCATCCGCAAGTGTTTGCAAGCGAATGCTACTGAAAAATTTTACATTTGCTTATAATGGATGAATCGATATATATATATTCTATCTTATATGAGATCCTCCTTTAGCAAAATAAAATGCTTTATGGGAACTCCGTATGCTACTGTTAGGTCGAATCTCTTCAGTTTAAAATTGTTTCTTAGGTATAAGCATAATAGAGGTGATAGGAGTTTTGATTGCATGTGTCATGTGGATAATCGGCCTTATTTTATTCGCCTTTGCCATCTTCCATTTTGATTTGCTGTTATTTTCCTACACAGGATGAACAGTGGAGTTATATGCAATAGTATTTGGTTGAACTGTCCTTGTAACCTCTTAATTAATTTTCAAGGGGAATTTTATTTGGTTAGATAATCCATTGCTTTGGAGCATTAAATACACTATTTAGACTTACAGTTTTACAATTGATAATTTGTCCGTCCGGTGCTTTGTTTCTTTGCAGACGCAAACTGTTTCGTTCTGATTGACAGTATTTGATTATTCTACCATTGTTGCTTACTTAATATTTATTGAACCCGTGACCTCCTCGTACATCACACTTGTGAGGTAGTTAATCGTCCATGAATAATTGCTGTCAAATCACTTTAGAAAAACTGATAGCCATAAGCACAACAACCAATATCTGAGCTGGCACGATAGTGGAATGAAGGGGTTTCTGCGTGGTATGAGGGTTCGAACAATCTGAGATTCATTGGCAATAAATCCTACTTTGATATTTTTCTACAATCCCTTTGCCCCTTGGGTTTAAATACCGATGTATTTGAATTTGAGGCATTTAATTACGATTCGAAAGCATCAGATATTTTACAGTTTACTATAAATAGTTTATTTTGTACAAATATTTTAAAAAATACCTAGAGGGAGATTGTTTGCATTTAATTTCAATTTGAAAATACACAAACATTGTAGTATACAATTACGTGTTCGAATTAGTTTAGAGTTGTGGCTCTTTATTTAGTATACAATCTTGGATAATACTTACAAATTTATACGTCCCCTGTTCTATGTACCAGCAAGAGCTGACCTCTCAAACCTCATTACTGGAAATAGAATACTGAAATTTGATCATTCAAACTCAGACTCGATGAGTAGACTGATTGGAATATCGATACATGGTATTCTGGTTTGTAAATCTGTTCCTATAGTATCTATCCGAACACTCTCTCCCCAACCTCGGTTCCTAGATCTCTGATGTACCCTTCCACAGCAGTAGGGAAGGGTACATTATCAAGCCGTGAGTGAATAGATTAAACAGATTGAACTGTTAATACGGGGTATAAGTCCAAGAATTCCTAACTTGGAAAACCTAGGTTGAACTTGATTCAAACAATGATAGATTATTTTTAGAAAATAATGTGAACTGGGGTATATTTCGGGAACGGAACGGTGCCATTCCGGAATATCTCACTGCCTAACAGAATTGGGTGGAACTGTTCCAGGAAGTATACCTAATTCCCAGATTGCAAATTTATTCTGGAAAATTCAATGCCTTTGTCCTGAATCCCGGACATCAGATATTCTCTGTACTAAGCAAAATGTCAAATTAATCTCAACACAATTTGGTTATTCCGAAACAGTAGAACCGGCATAATCCGGCACTTGAGACACGAAAATACTGTCGGATTATACAATACAGTTTGTACTGACAATGTTAATTAGTTTTGATAGGCAAGCTATGTCTGAATATTATTGAGAGTAGACTCTAGATTGTAGATTTGTAGTTAGTATGTCAGTTGCTGGGAAGGCAAGGAAGCTTTCGCTGAAAGAAGAGCGGGAACTCCTCCGTTTCGAGATGGATTCACTATCCCAGACACTCCCGAAGTCCTTGTCCAAAAAGTCTGAGGAGGGGACGGAGAGTATTTTCCGGGCGGAGGCTGTCCTCAGGGCTTTCTGTCCGTGCTCCGCGGCGGCAGGAGGCAAGGAGGAGGAAGAGCTCGAGCAGCTGAGTCAGAAAGTTTCCGAACTTCTCTCCCCGCTTCTAGTCCACTCTTCGCTTGACGCCGCTGTCCAGCACCAAGCCCGTCTGCTCCAAGGGGTGCTGCTGTACCGGGAGAAGCAGCGGCGGGAGTCCCTGCAGTACCTCTCCGACCTCTTCCTGGACCTGCCCCCCGAGCTGTCCCCCGGACACCAGCGTCTCCTGGCGGATTGCTACGCCCTGACCGGTCTGATGCACGGCAAGGAGCACCGGCGCATGTACTACTACTCCAAGTGTCTGCAGGCCACTGCGCAGGCCGTGAGTGGGTACCAGGGACTCAGGGATCAGCGGGCGAGGAGCAGCTCTCACAGCTTCAAGCAGCCCCGGCCTCTGGACGCGCTCTTTCTCCCCGAGCTGGAGGGCATTCCTGAACTCCTGGCGCAGTCGGTCCTCTCGCACCCTGAGGACCTCCTCCCCTCCCTCTCCTCCCTGCGGCAGGTCATGATCAGCACCGCGCGCCTGTCGGCCCGCGGCGTCCGTCTGCGGTCCGCGGTCTCTCTGGCCCGGATCCTCCTGCTCCTCTTCTCCAGCCGCACGGAGGCCCCCGCCTGGAGCGAGAGCTACGAGTCCTCGCGCGGCCTGTCCTGCTCCTACGAGGACCGCCCCGTCCGATTCGAGCCCTCCTCCTCGCAGGAGGAAGCGACGCTCCTCCTCAAGATCGCCGCGGACGGGGTCGAGCTGGACGCTGGGTTCCGATTGGAGACTGGAGAGTCGGGTCCGCAGCTCCGCGGGGAAACAGAGACCGCTAAGATTCGTCCGGACTTCATAGACGCTGCGACGCACAACTTCTGCCAGGAAGCTAGCCAGCACTCGCTAGCGCTGCAAGTCTACTCTCTGCTGTCCCTCTCCCTCCCGCAGCAGCCCCAATCCCTGGTCCAGCCCTTCCAGCACGGCCTGCGGCGCCAGTTCTTCTCCCAGGAGCTGGTCTGGCTACAGTACGCGGAGGTGTTGGTGGCCAATGAGCGCCACGAGTTGGCGCTCAGAGCCCTCGACACCTTGCTCTCCCACAGACCCGGCCTCCTCCCCGCCAGACTCCTGGCCGCCAAGCTGAGTCTGGACTGGACGGGATACCTCGGCCAGTGCCTGCGTCACGCGGACGCCCTCAAGACCTGCGGACACATTCTGCTGGCGGCGAAAGGGTTCGCCATCGCCGGGCTGGCCACGGGGAAGTTGGCGCTGAGGGAGTCGGACGCAGAGAAGAAACCGGAGCTGATAAAGTCCGCCGCTCGTCTCCTGCGGACGGCTGTGGGCATGGACCCCTCGTGTCCCGAGTTCAGACTCCACCTGTCGGCGCTCCTCGCCTGGGACGGAGACCTGACAGGCGCCAGCTCAGAGGCGCAGACCGCCGTCTCCATGGACCTCTGCGACCACCGGGCCTCCCTCCTCCTCACGCTTATCCTCACCGCTCAGGGGCAGACGGAGAGGGCGTCCGCTCTGTCGGAGCGGCTGCTCCTGGAGTTCCCGTGGGAGCTGGAGCTGCTGCAGCTGAACGCGAGGCTACGACTGAAGTGCGGCGGTCCTGAGAAAGCTCTGTCCGCGTGCAAGCGCTGCCTCTCTCTCTGGCAGTCCCGCTACGGACACATCCTGCAGACCGACGTTCTCTCCAACTTCTCCTCCCTCAACCTGAACGGCCTCAACCCCTCCGTGACGTCATCGGAGGGGTCGCGTCCCGACTCTTCGGCGGAGAATCCCACCAGAGCGGACTCCTACCGGGAATCGCTGCTTAGCAGCGGGGAGGGCCCGGCCCCTGGGGGTCTGAGGGGGGGCAGGGAGGTCGAAGAGGCGGTTTCTAGCCTCGTGTCCGTGTGGAGACTGACCGGGGAGGTGTTCATGTCCGCGGGACGCAGGAACGACGCGCTCATGTCCTTCAGAGAGGCTGCTACGGTCAGACAGGGAAGATCGGCCCCACTGCTCTGCTGCGTCGGAGAGGTGGAGCTCAGCGCCGGGAACAAGAACGGAGCTAAAGTCCTCTTCGAGAGCGCTCTTGCCATCGACCCCCAGCACGCGGCGTCCCTGGAGAACCTCGGGTCTCTCCTACTGGGGGAGGGACAGAGCGGACAGGCCGAGCACTACCTTCGTCTCTCCGTCCGTGCGGAGGAGCGCCCCGTCGCCCTAAGACTGCTGGGACTCATCCACCAGAAGCGGGGAGAGTTTGAGAAGTCGGTGGAGCTACTGAGACGGTCCCTCAGCCTCCAGACTTCTCAGCCAATCCTTCCTTTCTACATCTTCCTGGATAAACCCTTGCTGTGACCACTCTCTACCTTTTGTGTATATTCCGCTCTCGTTATGCATTGTTCATTTCTATCGCGTTATTTATACTTTTTCCTAATTTAGTGGAATCCACTCCTCGACAACTCTGGTGGTAAATGTAAGGGTAAGCCACCAAATGTTATGAAGTTTTATATTCCAAATCTCCATATAGTCCATGAGGTATTTATCAAATACTGGTAGATTTTCAATGCCTTGACAATCTTTAGAATGCTTTTGAGAGTTCCCTTGATATTCGTTTTCAAGTATTTACGTATACAACGTACTTCGCCTTAGTACGAACTCATTTCTCTGAACCAGGATTCATTTAATATATAGATTCCTATGTAATCTCAACTCGGTTAGTACGTACTTTTTCCGCTTCCCGGAGGGGTACGTACTAACCGAGTTCATCTGTAGTATATTTCAACTTCTCATGTACGCAGCCTTCGGTAGGGTTGATAAGGCGCCCTTTGGGCGCCTGGGGTCACATTGGTTAATTATAAGGGAAATAACATCTCTAAATACGTCTGTCCTATTGTTATAATCGATATCGCACGAAAAATCACCAAAATTGCCAATTTTTAATATTTTGATGAGTAATGGTGACGTCATAACAAAGTGATGAGTCATCATTTTTTGATGATAGTTGCATCATATGTGAGGTATGTTAGTATGTATACAGATTCTATTAAAATTTCAGCCTTCTATCTCCTATAATGTATAATCAACCACAAATTTGGCCTTTCGAATCGCGTTTCGCTTGCAAAACATAGATTCAGAAGAATATGATAATATTATATTAAAATTATGAATTAAGTTTGACCCTAACTTTATAATATTAAAATTGACCCATAGTATATTTGGCACTCTAATACACTGTTTGTATTTGATGTGTTCGCGAACACCAAATAATTTAGAGTGTACGCAAACACACCAGATAATAAAGATGTATTCGCAAACACACTAAATTCTCTAATACACTGCAACATAAATATTTATAACACTCACATGAAGGAATTCACATAATATGTATCAATAAGTCTTGATACGAGTTCGAATAAGACACGATTAAGAGACATAAGTGAGCTTCCCTAGAAATTCCATAAATAGAGTTAATTCCACGCCATAATATTCAACTGAATGGATACACCCGTAGCTACAGAATGCACTCCTCTCCTGCAGAGTAGAGATAACCAGCATACAAACACACACAGCGTGGATGGAGCGCTTGATAGAATAGGCTGTGGATTCTTTCTTTTCTGCAGTAAAACAATAGTAAACAACAAAAATACTTTCGAAATGCCAGCAGTGGTCGGCCATTTTACTTCTGGTGGCTAACAGCCCTAAATTCTTAACACGCGATACAAATAAACTAAAACTTAGAAAATTTGGTGGCTTAGTTAGCTAAGGAATTTGGTGTTTCATCGCTACATTTATCACCGGAGTTGTTGAGCATTGGATGCCAGTCTCACTCCAGGAACTAAATTAAGTTCTGACCTCAGACGAAAATGTCGACTCATCATGGAGTTATGACGCCATTATCACCATTTTAGATTTAGAAATTTCAGTTTTTCGACTATAAATCAGCCATTTAGGTTTTATAGAAGACTGAATTTTAATAGAATATGTATAGTAATATACCTCACAAATGATACTACTATCATCAAAATATGATAACTCATCACTATTATGACATCACAAATTCAACTAATTTGGCAATTTTTCGAGTGATATCGATTATAGCAGTAAGACAGACGTATTTAGAGATGTTATCTACGTTATAATCAATCATTGTGAGTCTAGGCGTTTGAAATACGCCTCTGGCGGACGCTTTGTGTCCACTAGCCGCGCAACGCAAGCAAGCGAAGCGCGCTCGCATTATATGATTCTATAAATCCTAAAATATATTAAAATTTCAGAATCTCAAATATATTTACAGAGAAGAATACGATATGAGGTAATATTTTAGATCTTAAATTAGATCTAAACTAAGACAAATGTGCAAAACAGAATTCCTCAACTAAAGAATAATAAATAGATTATATTCAGTCTTTTTTCGGAGTTATCAAACAGAAAATCCATTCGAAGTAAGGGAACTTGCGAGGATCAATTTCTTCTATAGTAGGGTAACAGCTCCTAAAAACGTCTCCTCCTTCCTTCTGGACAAGAGAGACATCAAAGTTGGCACCAAACATCTCCTGCACCACATCAGGAGAGACAGAGAGAGGGAGCATCGGGTGCAGATCGTGGTCATAGTGGAAACTACTCAGCAGCATTCTTCCGTGTGGGCTTATAAGAGTGTGTATTGTTTTGGCGTAATCGGCCCTGTGAGGAATAGGAAATGATCCGACTGATCCATTATCCCAAATTCGATCAAATTGGCCAATTTTTTCTCCAATTAGATCGAAAAAGTCACAGCAGTAGATTGTAATGGGGAGATATTTAGCTTTGTATGCAGCTCCCTTCCCTTTTCCGACATCTACATTATCTAGCACTTCATAATCAACCTTATTTTCTGTGAAAAAATACTCCACTGCGCACTTAGACCACTCTGCACCAGTCACACGGTGTCCCTGATTGGCTAACCATAGCATGTCAGGAGATTTCCCGCACAAAGGGAGGAAGAAATCCAGACTTTTGCCTCCATCTATGAATTCATCAAATACAACTTTCTTCACAATTGTATTAATAATTGGTACACTCCATCCTGCTTTCTGATTGATATAGATATTATCCCATTGAGTGAGAGGGACATCGGTATTAGGCGAAAATTCATCTTTCAATACCTCAGCCATCCTAAGAAGGTATTAGAGAATCTATACGTAATGTATGTACATAATAATAAGGTTGTAGAAATTAAATAAAAGTTCTCTTCAGCTTTATTTAAAACTCGAGGTATTATGTAGGTATTTAGATTATCCAAAAAATTCTGATTACTATTTGTATTCAAAGATACAAGAAGGCAGAGTCGGGGCGATTATTGGTAAGACTTTGAGGCTACCACTCAGGATTGGTAGGCCATTTCGGGAGATTTGTGCTATAGTTAATATAAGTTTCGACAAATTATTGGTAATACCAGGGCATGACCCTATCAAACACACCTGGGCCTACGCACATAAAAAGTGGAAATATACTATTTTATTTGTGTCCATTTTGTTCTTCAGGGGATCAGCTTGTGCTTTTGAATTAGTTGCTGCCGCTTCCAACTTTTTAGGTGGCAAAATTCGGAAAATCCACTATAAGTGGCATAATATCAGTCATTCTACTGAACACAAAAATTCCTACTTTCGCTCTCTCTCTCATTTTAGGTTCTATTCCGACTTCAACTTTCGCTTATTCCGCATCTCCCTTCGTAGGTTTTCGGACTTATTCCAACTTAAATGCCTTTCGAACTTATTCCAACTTCAACTTTCTAACTTATTCCGCATCTCCAATGAAACATTATATTTCTACTTTCTTTTGAATACAGATAAGTGACCTGCAGAACTTTTGGAATTATTAACAGAACTTTGGAATTATTAACGATACATAGGACAGCTCTATATAGATTCTAAAGTCCATGTGCTTAACAAAATATTAACAATTGAAAGAAGACTGCCTATAATTTGTAAGATGATATTCCAAGAATTTCCCTGAAAAGTGTCAATTGAGAATTGTTGCTATTTTAATTACCACTTGACTCGCAGTCTAGTAAGTATAATTATCTACTTCTAATTCTGGTAATTAAGAGAGGACAATTACGAGCTAATGAATATTTCATTCAGTTTTTCATGTCTTGTACATCTCTTCAATTATGATCATGCACTGCTACAACTTCTTTAATATCTAACTCGTTTATCTCTCCACTATTGAAAGTTGAAACCGTGTTGAGCATTTCATTGCTGAGGGAATTGTTCGAAAGTTAGGAACCGATACTAATTTGTATTCAACCCTTGCTCGTCTTGGAGGACATCCAATATATATTAATGCATCGGCTTCTAAACCTTCAGCTCACCTCATTGCTATAAACACTTTGCATTTTAGCATGACAGATATTTCACATCTTAAGTTAAACGTGCGGGTGTCGGCATGGCAAACAATATGCTTAATTTCGACAACCTTATTATTATGTACATACATTATGTTCTCTAATACCTTCTTAGGATAGCTGAGGTATTGAAAAATGAATTTTCGCATAATACCGATGTCCCTCACTCATGGGATATAATATATATATATCAGAAAGCAGGATGGAGTGTGCCAATTATTAATACAATTGTGAAGAAAGTTGTATTTGATGAATTCATAAATGGAGGCAAAAGTCTGGATTTCTTCCTCCCTTTGTGCGGGAAATCTCCTGACATGCTATGGTTAGCCAATCAGGGACACCGTGTGACTGGTGTAGAGTGGTCTAAGTGCGCAGTGGAGTCTTTTAGTTGTAGAATTCTGTTTTGCACATTTGTCTTAGTTTAGATCTAATTTAAGAGTTAAAATATTACCTCATATTGTATTCCTCTCAGTAAATATATTTGAGATTCTGAAATTTTAATATATTTTAGGATTTATAGAATCATATAATACAAGCGCGTTTCACTTGCTTATACGTAAGGTAGATACTTGTAACATCTCTAAATACGTCTATCTTACTGTTATAATCGATATCACTCGAAAAATCACCAAATTTGTCAATTTTCCAATTTTTGAGCAATGATGACGTCATAACAGAGTGATGGGTCATCATTTTTTGATGATATTTGTATCATACTTGAGACAGGCGCGCTTCGCTTGCTTGCGCTGCGGGGTTGGCGGACACTTTGTGTCCGCCGGAGGCACCCTTTGGGTGCCTAAGCTCACGATGAATAATTATAAGGGAGATAACATCTCTAAATATGTGTATCTTACTGTTAAAATCGATAACGCTCGAAAAATCATCAAATTTGTCAGTTTTTAAATTTTGATGTTTTGGCACAGCAGATAAACTAGATTTACAAGCAAGGATTCTATAATTACTCTAATTTCCGTCCCTTCGTTTCGTACGGGAGCGCTGCACTCGCCAGAGCAGTCGCAACTGCCACAGTTCCGAGTATGCCTATAGCGGCCACGTAACTGCTCCTCAGCAACACCTCCGCTAGGAACCCCGTCAGAATGGTAGCCACTCTGGTCAGCGAGCTCAGCACGGAGAGAGTGGTGGCCCTCACACGTGTAGGGTACACCTCCCCTGTGTAGAGGTAGGCCAGGTCGAACACTCCGGCGTTGCTTGCTCGTATCGTGAAGAGCAGCACAGTCTTCACTGTGTGTCCGTGTGGCGTGCATACTAATAATAAAAAGTATGCCACTCCACTGATTAAAAATCCCGTCACGAATGCTGGTTTTCTTCCGATGAACTGGACAGCTATCGCTGTCACAATGACTCCTGGGATTTCTGCAGCTGTCGTGATGAGGTATTCCATGTAGTCCGTAGCTTCCAGTGGATTGCAATAGTTGTGGGTTGTATGCACCTCTTCAGTGTTGGAATTGTTGTATGCTGGACAATGGTGGTCATATGTGTATATATCTGACGTCATGAGTATAGTGCCGTACACCAGAAGGCCACACGTGAACCATATGAGAGCGAGGAGGAGTGATGTGAGTCTGTATTTCTTGCTTAACATATCTGCAATGCCTAAATTATGCTGTGGGATGATGGGGAGTTTAGTACTTTGTCCGTGTTGAGTGAGGTTTTCGGGAGTTCCGTAATCTCGTACCAGTTCTCCCTCTGGGAGATGGCGACAGTTCAGCCTAGCTCCGCTTTCCAATATTCGCCTCGCTTCTTCCACTCTTCCCCTCTGCAGCAGGAACCGAGGAGACGTAGGGACAAACCAATAATAGATCGGAATTATGATGATTGGGAAGTTAATGACACAAACCAGTGTCCTCCAGCCCAATGTCGGGATGATTATATAGGAGAACAGGACCAGAACACAGGTCCCAATCGTCCAGAAAAAACTCAGAAAGAGGACCGCTGGGGACCGGTATTTCACCGGCATAAACTCTACACAGTATGTAGAGCCCATACTAGATGCTACCCCGAAAAACCCCATCAAGAACCTCAGGAAAATCAGCCAGGCGTACCCAGGTACAAATGCAGACAGAATTGAAAAGTAGAGTAGGAATATATTCCCAATATTGACAACATTCTTCCGTCCGTATCTATCACTAAGGAGTCCCATCGGTGTAGCTCCTATCAAATTCCCGAGCGGGAACATTGCAGCTAGGACTGCAAGGTCTGAGTTAGTCAGCTTGAACTCGCACTGCCAGGAAGGAAGTAGCAGAGCTAACTGAAGATCCGCTATGCCGCGAAACGCACGGAGAAGACCTGAGAATACGAACACGTTGATCTGAAAGAATCCACAGCCTATTATATCTAGCGCTTCATCTACGCTGTATGTGTTTGTATGCTGGTTATCTCTACTCTGCAGGAGAGGAGTGCATTCTGTAGCTACGGGTGTATCCATTCAGTTGAATATTATGGCGTGGAATTAACTCTATTTATGGAATTTCTAGGGAAGCTCACTTATGTCTCTTAATTGTGTCTTTATTCGAACTCGTATCAAGACTTATTGATACATATTATGTGAATTCCTTCTCCTGAGTGTCTGTATGTATAAATATTTATAATCTCCGAAGCATTCCACGTGGAATGATTTTTTGGAATATTTAATAATTGAAGAGCTCTACAAATTCAGTTGAATTACAAGACAAGGAGATATGTCAAAAACTGAATTTAATATTCATTAGTTTGTATTTGTCCTCTCTTATTTTATCAGGATTCGAAGCTGATAATTATACTTACCAGACTGCGAGTCAAGTGGTAATTAAGATAGCAACAATTCTCAATTGACACTTTTTCAGGGAAATTATTGGAATATCATCTTAAAAATTATAGGCAGTCTTCTTTCAATTGTTAATATTCTGTTAAGCACATGGAGAATTCAAGAAATGAAAACAATATTTTTACAAGAATACTGATGAAATTACATGCAATTTTGTTTATTCCTATTATAGTATTATACGTAAGGTGCTAGAATCTATCTAGAACTGTCCTATGTATCTACGTTAGTAATTCCAAAAGTTGTGCAGATCACTTATCTGTATTCAAAAGATAGTAGAAATATAATATTTCGATTTGTTCCTAGCGGATCAGCTTTCGATTTTTATTTTATTTGAAATTCGTGGCTAAGACGATTAAAAGGTTAATTAATAGTTATAAATAATTAAGAAAAAGGAGTAAACGGAGGTGTTCAGTAGAATGACTGATATTATGCCACTTATAGTGGATATTTTCACAATTTTGCCCCCTAGAAAGTGGGACAAAAGTGGCAGTAACTAATTCAAAAACACAGCTGGTCCCCTGAGGAACACAATGGACAAATAAAATACAGGGTGTAGCAAAAGTGATGTCACCTTTGAATACAAGCTCTAGTTAATAGGCGAACAAAAATTTGATAATGGGAAAGGAAAAGTGTAGTTTGCAAATGGTGTGATGTCATAAAATATAGTAATGCGTGATAGCTAACGACAGGCTAAGAGTTTTGTATTTTATTACTATTCAATTTTCTTTCGCAATAGTGATTAGATTGCATGACTGACATTCCACTACCATACCACCCTATGGGGGTAATGCCTCCACAAGGGGGACCCATCCCGCACCCTCCTCAGATGCTCCCCCCCGGACAGCCCCCTCCCCTCTCCATGCCGCACCCCAGCCTGCCCCCAGCCCCCGCGCAGCCCCCTCTCCAGTTCCAGCAGACAGCTCCCGCCCCGCCCATGCCGCTGCCCGGGTTCCCCCCGCAGCCCCAGTCCATGGTCCCTCTGGTCCCGATGCCGGTCTCCTACATGGGCGGGCAGCCCATGATCCCGGTCTCCATTCCGGTGAAGGTGGAAACCCCCGCGCCGAAAGAGGGGAAGGAGCGGAAGAACAAGAAACAGGAGAGGAGGCCGCCGTCCCCCGAGAAGGAAGACCACCCGTCGCGGTCTTTGAAACGCATGCGCAAGAAACGCAGGAGGAAGTGTCCCTGGTCCGAGCACAAGGCTCCGGACGGACGAATGTACTACTACAACTCCGAGACCAAAGGGTCGGTCTGGCAGAAACCGGAGGAGATGTTGCTCCCGGCCGAGCGGCTCCTGCGACAGCTCCCGTGGAAGGAGCACAAGTCGGACTCAGGCCGGAGTTACTTCTACAACGCAGAGTCCAAGCGCAGCACCTGGGACATCCCGCCGGAATTGGAGCGGGTCAAAGCGGTCGTAGAGGCCGAGCGGGAGCAGAACCTGGCCGGCGATTCTGCGTCTGAGTACGAGACGGACACTTCTGCCTCTGACGCAGGGGCCATGGAGACGGAGAGGGCGGACCCTGGCGAGGAGGACGGGAGCAGCCCGGATCGCCCTGCCCCCGCCAAGAAAGTGACGTACCACACACACGAAGAGGCCAAGCTCGCTTTCAAAGAGCTCCTCCGAGACAAGAAAGTCCCCTCCAACGCATCCTGGGACCAGGCCATGAAGCTCATCGTGAATGACCCCAGGTACTCCGTACTGTTGCAGGATATTTCTACTATCTTTAGTAGATGGACCATGGATATTAATCCATATATTTCTACTACCATGATATTCTTGATATCATTAGTTTAGACTTTAGTAAAACCCTGGTCCACAGACACTATCAACTGTTGAGTATGTAATTTCATTGATATTACAATTTCTTCTGACAGGTACACAGCCCTGAAGAAACTGAACGAGAAGAAACAGGTGTTCAACATGTTCAAGACTCAACGCGCCAAAGAAGAGAAGGAAGAATCCCGCGTGAAAGCGAAGCTTAACAAGGAGAGACTGCAGCGCCTTCTGGAGGAACACGAGGAGGTCACCTCTAGCACTCGGTACCGCCGTGTGTGCGAGCTGTTGGACGGTATGTGTCTAAGTTCTTAGCTTTCAGACGAAAGTCTTTAAAACGTTCCAAAAAGGAGATACACCAAAGGCGAATACAACCTTTGTGGATAAATTCAAGAATTTGCTAAGTAACTTTTGCATAATTCCTCAAAATGTAGCGATTTTAATGGGCTTCCTATCCTGTTATATTGGATGTGTAATAGACTTAGTTATAGACAGGTTCTGCTGTATCAGTAGAGTTATTACTGTTTGCTGTGTAGGAGTGTCTGTGTGGGAAGCTGTCCCTGAGCAAGAACGGAGAGAGCTACTGGAAGACGTTCAGTTCATTCTAGCGAAGAAAGAGAAAGAGATCGAAGAGGAAAACAGACAGAGGAATCAAGAGGTGCTCAAGCAAATCATTGACAAGAACGGACAAATCTCCTACAGGTAAGTCCTGGATGGAAATATTCTTACGCATTATTTTATTCTAACTCCACTGGATTTACATTTTGATGGCGGTTGTTGAATTTTAGTGTAATTCCTAGCATAGAGATGCCTTATGTCATGGTGGGTGGTCAAACGTCCGTCTGCTTGCTCTTGGAAATTCGATTGAACCAAATTTGGGCCATATATTCCTTATATGGTAGAGATTTGAACCTGGGTACAAATTCTGAAAATTTTCACACCTTTTCACAAAAGGTATCAAAATGTATAGCCAATCAGAATCCAGAGATTTAACATTACAGTTGGCTTTGATTTTATTGTCGAATCAGGGATCAGATCTAACTCAATGAATATAAACGAATTATAATGACTCCCTAAACTTGAAATCTGATTGGTTGAAATGGAGAAAATTGTGTGCAAATGCCCTACGAGTCCTTACTGGAGCTGCACTATCAGTCCATCGACTGACGTTTTTCATTAGGACGACATGGAGCGAGTTCATGAAGTTGTTGGAACACGACCGGACTTTCCAGCGGGACGAGGAGCTGCAGGTGATGGATAAGGCGGACATGCTGGGTGTGTTCTCCTCTCACATCCGCGGTCTCGAGAAACGCCAAGAGGAACAGCTGGAGCGGAAGCGAGTGAAGGTGCGGAGGGTGCAGAGGAAGAATCGGGACGCGTTTCAGACTTTCTTGGAGGAAATGCACGAGTACGGAAGTCTGACTTCACTCTCCCTCTGGTCCGAGCTCTACCCAATCATCTGCAAGGAGGATAGGTAGCTTTCTATTTTGGGACACACGCTTTTAGAGAGATTTTCCACGTTTTTTTTACTGTAAAAATAGTACAAAGTGACGAATTTTAAATCAATAAACTTAAGAATGCCTCCATTCCTAAGACACCACTCTGTATCCTGGCAAATTTTCTTAGGTACAACCAGCTCCTGGGACAACCGGGGTCCAATCCTCTGGACCTCTTCAAATTCTTCGTGGAGGACTTGAAATCGAGGCTCCACGATGAGAAGCGAATAATTAAAGATATTCTGAAGGAGAGGAAGTCGAATGTGGAGACTGGAACGAGTTTCGAGGAGTTCTACAACGAACTGTCTAAAGATACGAGAGCTCTCTCTCTGGACCAGGGGAACATCAAGTTGTCCTTCCAGAGCCTCGTTGTGAAGGCAGAGGCGCGAGACAAGGAGAGAGTGAAGAACGAAGAGAAGAAGAACAAGAAGAAAGAAGCCGCTTTCCGGCAGATGCTAGAGGGGTACCTCTCCTCTCTCACAGGTGCGTCCACCTGGGACGAGATGCGGGAGCAGCTGAGCAAGGAGAGCGAGTTCGAGAAGATTCAGGAAGAAGCGCAGAGGAAGCGACTCTTCACGGAGTACGTGAAGGAGCTGAGGGAGGCGGAGGTAGCAGCCGCGCGGGAGCTCGAGAAGAAGAGCAAACATAAATCCAAGCACAGCTCGCATAAGCACAGCAAGAAGCACAAACGCCGGAACGAAGACGCCGGTCTGTCTGGGTCTGAGGGAGAGGAGGGGCCCAGAGCCAGCAAGAAAATGAAACGGCACTTCAGCAACAGCGCTGTCAGCGATTCCGAAGCCGAGACCAGACGGAGGAAGCACAAGCACGAAAAGAAAAAATCTAAGAAGAAACGAAGCCACCACGCGCCCGATACGGACAGCGAGGGGGAGACCAAGCCTTCCAAGAGGAAACACGGCGAATCTCAGGTCGCGGGCAGCTCCAAATCCGGCGAGAGTAAGTCCAAACACAAACACAAGCACCATGAGAAGGCAGAGGGGTCCCCCATGGAGACGGAAGGGTCTAGGAAACTGTCCAAGAGCAGCGAGGAGAGTAAGAGGAAGGATTCTAGTGATAGTGAGGGTCAGATTTGATAGAATATTCTGTTATCTTTTCTTATTAAATTCTTTATTCACACGGGTGGTTGTGTTGTGGTGCACATGGAATGTTCCATTGGTTGTGCAAGCTTTGAAGACTTCCATACAATAATGGCACATATATTATACTACAACATAATGCACAGTAACAGTGCATCTAGCTTTATAATGCCAAGTATGATGAAATAGCTTGTCGTGGTAGCCCCAAATTTTTCTGAAAACTTTGATATTTCTCAATATAGTACGACGCTACCATGCAATGTTGATTGAATTTCTAATTAATAATTCCTTTTGAGTTATTTGTAATTCTATACTGGTCTGCGCAACCTTATAGTGGCAGTAGGCTGCTATCTCTCTTATCTAAGAAATTTAAAACAGCTGTTAATTCCTTATTGTCGGTTTAATTCTCAACTCTCATTTAATTGCGTTAAAGAGAAGATGCCTTCCAACTATCCCAGACATTTCAGATATGGAAGGAGTTAATTATTACAGAACTAGGTATAGCTGATTAGTCCTAGAATGCACCAATAGGCTAGGCTGTTCACATGCGGAGTAGTATAAATTGCATTATACTTGATCAGCGGAGTCGGTTAGTACGTGATGAATTTTAAGGTGTACATATTAACGGTAGGATTTACCCTGTTGTTGCAGGGGGTAGCGAATGCGCAGGAGAGCTGCAGAGTATTTACAGAATGTGCGACCTGTATTAGCAGTACCTTAGCCTGTGGGTGGTGCAACTACCGGGACTATTACAGATCTTCAAACGGAACTTTTCGTCCTTTTTGTGATTCTCCCGATGTACTCTTGAGTTCGGGTTGCCCGGCCGGTAAAATCATAAATCCTAAGAGCACAACCCCGATCCTCAATGGGAGCACACCGCAACTGAATGCCACAAATTATGTTATGAGCCTACGGACTCAAACTCGGAAGACCCTCCCGATTACAGTTACCCCCCAGGCGGACTTTCCTCTAGACCTGTACATGCTGATGGACATCAGCAACACGATGAGTCCCTTCCTAAACTTGGCGCAAAACGCCGCGGGTCAACTCTTGCAAACTGTTAATGCTCTCACTTCTGATTCGAGACTCGGGTTTGGGACGTTTGTTGAGAAGCGAATTCTGCCGTTTGTGAATACGGAGGACGCAGACCATAGCGCTAATGCATTCCATAATGTGCAGCCCCTGACAACCAACCTAACTCAGTTCCAAACCAACATCAACCAGGTCGACACCTCTAGCAACCTCGTGAGTTATAGGAATGCCCGCCTTTATTACGTAGATAGTCCTAACTCTAGTGTGTGCAAAGCCCGCTCATTTCGACTAAATATTTCGAATGCAATGAATCGTAATAGAGTGGAGTTCGCATAATACAGTCGACTCCGCTTAATAGGGTCACATCGGTCAGAGGACATTTTGCCCCGATTAAGCGGAGAACCCTATTAACCGAAAATAGTTTGTATTAGCTTCTGTGTGTGAGAGCTATTCCGGTCCTGCCAAAGTGGCCGATTAAGCGGAGTCAACTGTATTAATAATGTACTACAGCTGGAATAAAACATTGCTTGTAAAACGGGATTTTGGTTGCATTCATACTACATTCATTCTTTGTTCAACTTCAACCAACATTTTAGAATACATTAGCAAACATCGATTTATTCTCATCCTTGAAACAGCTTTTATAACCAAATTATTATGACTGAGAGTCCTGGCCTTATTTCCAATTCATGCAACACTGATTTTAACTATCCATAAGGCATTGTTAATTCGTGAAATCAAATTTGATAAGTATCGAATATGACTTCATTGGAAATGATGACAGAAATATTCTGAATGTTTTGTTGAACGTCTAATCTTCTCTCTGATCCAATTCGATAACGAGACCATTGATTGGCTAATCTGGTAAGTGGCACTTGTATGACTATAACTACGTATTGAGTTATTCAAGTTTGATCCGATTATGGCCAAGGCCAATTAAACTATGATTTGCTATTAAGACGGCCAGGTAGTAATGCACAATGAATCGAGTAATTGTCGAATCAGAACAAGGCTTTCCACTCTGTAAAGTATCAGCCACGCATTCCATTTGACCAGATGTGTAGTGTACGCCTACCACGTGGTTTGACAGGGCTCCTGGCTGTAGGATGTTCCTGAAGGGGCGCTAGACGCACTCGTACAAGCAATGGTGTGTGGGAACGGGATAGAGTGGAGAGGAAAGTTCGAAGCACTGAGGATGGTCCTGCTAATGACTGACGCAGACTTCCATTACGCTCTTGATGGGAAGTTAGCTGGGATTATCACTGCTAATGACCTGCAATGCCATTTGTCTGGAGACATTGAAGACAGTCGCAGCACGACACAGCAGTCCCCAAGCTACTCACAGGTCGTCAGGACCATTCTTGAGGTGAGACTCGTAACATAAATGTGCATTAACCTGTTTCAAGATACATTTGTGAGGTTGCACTACAGATCATTTATACATTACAGTAGAACCTCGTTATAATACGGACACTAATACAATCTGGGTCGCTTATTATGAACTAACCTCCTGGTCCCAATTTCAGTTTTTAGATAGGATTTGTATTGAATCAAGTTAGCTTAATATTAAGTATCTCTATTATGAACATATTTTTGGTCCCCTGGTGGTTCACATTAAGCAACCCAGAGTGTAATGCGAAACTTACTTATATATTTTATCCCCTACGGAAGAAAATGCATGTAGATTTCTTCCCGGTTAATACAAACCCTGGATAATACGAAAACATTTCGATGTTCGTATAACGAGGCTCTACATTATTCAGAATAAAGTATTTTAAGATATGTTCGCATCAGATGTAGATTTCTGATTGTTGTGTGTAGGAGAACATTGTTGTTATCTTCTCTGTGGCTGCGGAGGTGAGGGACTTCTACACACAGGTGTCCAATCTCATCTACGGGGGCAACACCTCCAGCCCGGCGGCTCTTCTCAGCTCTCAGCTCTCCGACCTAATTCAGCTCATCAACTCGGCCTACCTGGAGTCCAGTACTACCGTGACGCCCGTACTCATCAGCCAGAGTTCTCACATCTACTCCTCCCTCTCTCTCGCTTCCTGTGCTCAGCTCCAAGAAGGGAGCAGCCTTGTATGCACTAACGTGTCTTACAACACAAGCGCTGAATACATGGTGAGGACCCACGTACTGTGGTGATTGGGACAAGTCTCCAGGAACGGAATTGTTCCCATACATAGAAGCTAATGCTAAATTTAATCGGTTAATCGGGACAAAATATCCGGGACCAAAGTGTCCCGATTAAGCGGAGTCACCTGTGTTTGTTTACTAAAACTCGTGTTTAGTAAATAAAGGAGATTATTTATGTCCCATATCCAGAAAAGCAGAATTTACACTCAAGAATACCTTAGTCCTAAGTCCTACATATTTTTGTCCCAAGACAAGCACCTTGCATTTCTCATGATAATATTCCATCTCTGAATCCAGTATTACATTCTTGTGTTAGGTGGAGGTGAGCTTGGATGAGAACGTGTGCCTACTGCCAGTGGGTGACAGAGTGCAGAGAGTCACGTATGCATTCGTTGGATTCGGACAAGTTACGATTGAAGTGAATCCCATCTGTTCCTGCGACTGCGAAGCGCAAGCTGAGTTGGACAGCTCCCTCTGTATGAACAGAGGAGCTCTAGTCTGCTCGGTCTGTAGCTGCAACGAAGGATTCCAAGGTATGTACACACATTAGCTGTTAATATTTCCCAATACACTAATAGGGTTTTAATGCTAAGACTGGTATTTAAGAATTAATTGTTTTAGAATGAAATAAGTTTTATATTTATTAAATTATGAAATTTAATGCATTCCTGTGAGTTCTTATTTTACTGAAATATTCAAAGCCTTGATTATGAATGTGGCGAGTTTAATATCTTTAGAGACACATTCCAATCTGAATCTCAGTTAGATATGTGTCTACACCAATGTTCTTTGTAATATCTTATCATGTCCTAATTACAATATTTTGTCATTCACGTAACATGGCGTAGGAAGCGGCTTTTATGTCCATGGCCTTATCACTTTTTATGAGTTCCGACGGCAATGCATCAATTGGGACATTTCTATCTTCTCTGCAATTAGAAGTGAATGGGAAATATTGCACTTCCACAAGAGTAATCAACAAAATGGAATAACTGAAAGCATATACGCTCTACAATCCGCTAGTTCAAGTACTGAGTTCTTCCAATGAGAGTGCCGAGTTTTCCAATGATTTCGCAGTCACAGTTTGTAGTAGAGATCCGTGTATGCCTCCTGCAATACTCTCTGACACGCAACATTCACACTGAAGCCCCCAGCCAGTCTATCGCTATCGATGCTACAGAAGTATAAGTTATACCCCAGAGACTTTATGATCTCGACAGGAGGAGGGGTAGGTCCGTTCAGACTGATGCGCAGGGGGGTGTAGACGTACGGTTCTTCTCTCTGTTGCTTGTTGAGTGTGAGTTGGACGGGTTTCTTTTCGTTCGTGGGTGCCGGGACTGGTTCTTCTGTCTCCACTTCATCGTGTACAGGAGATGACTTCTTCCCTGTAAGATTAGAATCCTGAACTTTGAAGACCACTCCTTTTATCCCAATTTATTCCTATATCTCATGAAAAAACGCACAATATTTTAATAATTCCTGAAACTATTCCATAAAAATTGCTGGCAGTTTTTAGTAAATTCCTTAAATTTTAAGAATGTAGAAATGAAGCACTGGTAAGACTTTCTTAAACCCAAATTTCCTGGAATCACTGGTAACATTGTACTTTCACAGTTAAAACTGCTCAACACAACTCACCACTAATTAGTTCGTCTAGCTTCCTCTCATTATCTTCCTTGGCTCGCTGCTTATCCTTTATCTGCTGCAGACGCCGCTCATCTCTCCGAATCTCTGCGTCTGTTATTTCTCTATCAAACTTCTCCTGCGTATCCCTTACCTCCTTCTCCTGAATTCTCCGATTCTTGTAGATCAGATCTCGGTTCTCCTTCTTGTACCTAACAACTCGTATTGTTATGCTAATAGCACGAGTAAGGTAATACATGTTTCTTATCCGAGGTAACTGTATTTGCGTTTATCCTAGAAGGTATCAGTTAAGGATTTACAGGAAAGGGCCTATATTTGAAAAGTGTAAAAGCCCACTTTTGCATAGAAATATTTGTTGAAATTAGTAGCTTTGTGTTAAAACACCAAAAAGACTCCCCAAAATTCCTTTGTTTTAAAATTTGGAAGTTGAAACTTTGACTTCCCAAACTATAAATGCACAAACTTACCTTTCTATCTCATTCATGGTCTCAACGAGGTTGATACTATTCACACGCTGGTAGATCAAGTCCTCCACCTTCTCTAGGTAATCATTGTACTCCATCAACGTTTCGAAGTCTTCCTCTCTCTTGTTGAAATCCTTCATTATCTCCTTACGAATATCCACGTCCCGTTCTATGTAAATGTCATCGAACTGTTTCATTCTATAATCGCTCTTTTTCAGAGCTTGTCCGCAGTCGGGACACGGAGCTGTTGGACGGATGAAAATGGCATTCATGCAATTCTCACACATCTTGTGGCCGCATTTGTTGATCATTAGTTTCATCTGTGGCTTCTGATACGAACTCATGTTGCACTGTGGACAAATCTGCTCCATATCGCTAGCAGTGATATATGCTAACTTCTATTGTAAGTAGAAAATAGAATAGATTGGATATTTCGACTAATTCAACTTTTGATTAAATTTCCGGGTTAAGATAAATTGAATTGGTGTCTGATGTTAGACTTCTGCTTATAAATGCAGAACTTACCTAAAGCTAACCCCAACTAAATGCGCTTTATTAATTGTTCCTAATAAATCTATAATCAAAACTCAATTGTAGTATGCGTGTTTGTTTGTTTGTTTGTTTATTTGTTTATTTGTGTGTTTATAAATATCGTCTTGGTGGGTATTTTATGCACTGATTGAGAATGGCACTTTTAGATTTACTTAAAAAAGTTTCAATGGCATTTCACGATTCAAATTTTTAATTATTGCATTAGCATAGGCGCCCGGAGGGCGACTCATGTGAAAACAAATCCTCCAGGCGTGCTTACCTAATTAAGTACACACACTTATACGTATATAAATACCACCACTCTAACAGTAGCCAATCCTTACTAAGTATTTACTAATGCGTTTGCAGGTGCAGAGTGCGAGTGCGAGAGTTCGCAGAGCACTGGATGTGTGAACCCGAGCAGTCCGGACGGAGAGGTCTGCACGGGGCGAGGAATGTGCAGCTGTGGGAACTGCGAGTGCTACCCATCCCCCACCAACGTCCAGCTCTACTCCGGGAGTTACTGCGAGTGCGACAACACGCGATGTCCCTTCTTCACGGGGGAACCTTGCGGTGGGGCCATGAGAGGGACCTGTCTCTGTAACGGCACTTGTGAGTGCACCGGCAGCTACGAGCACGGAGATGTGAATCCGGTTCGGAGGTGCGAATGTCCGAAACTTGATACCGAGGAGGCGAAGAGGAACTGTATCGCCACCCCAGGAGAGGAGTACTGCTCCAGTCACGGGAAGTGCCAGTGTGGCAGATGCATCTGCGACCGCGGGCCCGACGGGAGTCTTGAGTCCCCCCTGTACGAGGGGAGGTTCTGTGAGGTCTGCTCCATATGCCAGTCTGCGTGCAGCACGATTGGAACCTGCGTGCAGTGCCTGCTAGCGAGAAACCAAGAGTGTGAAATGTGTCGCGATATGGCATGTGGCACGGATCAGGACTGTCGAGCTAGCTACGCTATTCCAACCCTAGAAGTGCTGGAAGATAGCATTCCTTCGGACGCTAACGTTTCCAGCTTCGTTCTTCTCAGAGACAACCCTCTCAACCGGTTGTGTGCAGTCATGCTGAGTGAGTGCGTGTGGGATGTCCTACTGCCGGCGAATCTCACTGGAATGGAGTCCGGCATCAAGTTCTACGCCAACCTCCGTGTATGTCCGGCGTTCATAGAATGGTGGTACTTCCTAGTGGCAGCCATCGGGGTGACAGTGGCGGTGGGGGTTGTGGTTCTGGTGGTGACACGCCTCATTTACAAGTACATAGAGCGGAGGCAGTTCAATCGATGGAACCGAGAAGTGCAAAGCGTTCCGTTTCAGATGGGAAAGAGTCCGCTATACGTGTCTCCGGAAGAAGAATTCAAAAACCCAGCCTACAAGCAGAAAAAGGGCGTTGATGCAGTCAAGAATCCTATCTACCAGAAGAAGACCCATGAACCGCTGGTGGAAACGGAGGTGGAGCTTTAATTAATCCCACTTTTTGTGTGCATTTTAATGGTTAATGGATGTGTATGTTTTATTGCATTGTAATCTCATATCTACTTCTGCTATCAATAGATATTAAAGTTAAAGGTCCGTCATTATATACTCGCGATCGGTGAGTTGGAATGCTCATCGCAACGAGTAAGGATCATAGTTATGTCGTTTGCTAGTATATCTGTAATGTCCAGGATCGTAACACATTGCCGTAAGCACTGGGGAAAGTACCTTTTCTTTTCGTCCGTCGGGACAGTTGGTTTTTATTTCGCGTACAATCGCTACCGTGACAACATGACTATGTCTGAGCTATGTCGAGAGGCCAGACTGTTCCATGATAGGAGACACGTGACTTCAGAGCCACTCGATAAGGTTTTCGTCCTGTTTAACCCGGCAGCCAACCGGGGGAAGGCCAGGAAACAGTTCCAGCGGTTCGCCACACCGCTGCTCTACCTGTCCGGTGCCGACGTGACTGTGATCGAGCTGGACTCAGAGAAGCACCTGAGGGAGGTGGTGAGCTACCTGCCACCTAACACCAGCAGTGTCCTCGTGGCCGGAGGAAGTGGCACGTTACTGAACGTGTGCACTGCTCTCCTCAGGCGCAAGGACAGACTGAGGGATTGGGGGAGCGTTCCGATTGGGGTCATCCCCCTCGGCTATAGCAACGGTCTCTGGAGTAGACTCAGTCCTTCTCCATACAAGTCCACAGCCAATAAGATCGGCAGGTCTATCCTCGCCATTCTCTCCGGACACTCGCGACCAGTGGACGTGATGGAACTGACCACGGAAGACGGGAAGAAGGTCTACTCGCTAACCGGACTGTCCTGGGGCCCTCTCGTTGAAGCGAATATCATAGCAAACAGATTTAGCTTGTTGGGACCCATGAGAGGGTTTTTCGGGTTTCTGAGATACGCCTACAGAGGAGAGCTGACTCGGAGTGTAGTCATTGCGGGAAAAGGAGATGAGGGAGAGAGAAGAGTGTCTGCTCTGTCAATCTTTCCCCGGAATGGAGTTTTGGAGCTAAAAACTTGGGAAAATATTGATTCAAAATACACATTCGCAAAGCAGGGCGCCTCGCAAACTTCCTATCTCACAACTGAAGATTTCCTGGATAAGTCTGGCAACTTTTCCATCAGCTACCTCCCCGAGATTAAGCTCCAGCCCACTGGAGTGGTGGATAGCTGGTATCACATAGATGGAGAGGAGTTCGAAGCTTTTCCTATAGACATCCGGATATTACCCAAGAAACTACAATTCTATGCCAAATGATCCATTCATTGTTCCATTGTGTAGTTAGTTCAATTTCCTGCTTGTTTAATGGAAGTAAAGTGTAGCAATTAAATTCTAATTGAGGTCTGGCCGTTCAGTAAGAACGAATGGTTTCCATATGGAATAACGCAGCTAAACTGACATGTATGTATTTCCGTTTAGTCTGTACGTAATCCTCCAGACTTTGTTGTTCAAAGTCCTAAAAGAACGAAAGATTTATGGATTTAGGATTTATGGCGCGCATTCTTACATAGATATATATATAATTAGCTAGCTTATCGGGTAATTCTAAGACTGCAAATTTGATGATAAAATAACAATTGTTGAGACTCTTGTAGATATATTTATTCATGGTAGAAAACAGATTTTTCCTTAACAAATGTTCTATGAATTTAGAGATAATCAACTGTCACTGTCAATCATATAATAAAAATATTATCAGATTATTTATGTGAATAATTTCTAAAAGCTTAAAACTTGAGTAGTGAAAGTTTTTAGAGGGATCAAAATGGAATATTTTTAATATTTCGGATAGGACGTTCAAATAATATTGTTGACTTTTCATACATGCCAACCGTCTTTTTTTGGCGGGACGTCCCGATTTTTTCACTCTTCTAGTGCATAGTAGCGTCTCCCAAAACGGACACTCCGAAAAGTGGATAATACAACGGACCAACCTCGTGGAACGGAATGAATTTACCATATACCTATGTAATAGTTAAACAATCTCCGAAAAGTGGACATCTCTCTACAACGGACAAGCCATGTCCCTAATGTGTCCGTTATTCAGAGACTTCACTGTTTCCCTTTTGCTTTCCCTTTCAATTCGTAGTTTATATCTAATCCTGCGAGCAATTTCTCTACAATTACATTTGTGACGCCATAGCATATGTTTTGGTTTAGTTTGTGAGGTTAAGTAAATCTGAATTCGATTAGAATCAAACAGGTTGCTAGCTACGACTTCGGAGTAATCGCATATTTCTATCATTACGACTTTACCTACAAAGGATCATAACCAGGTGTAATGATGCCTGAGATTCTTCTACAAAGCTTTCGTCTCTGCTCACACAATATATATGTCTGCATCTCAGATGTATATATGCTCCAAGTGCAACATTAAATTGTTTCTCTACTCAATGTTACGGGAATGATGCTCATTATATCTTCTTTTGTTGCTTGATTACTTCTCAATTCACACTAATTGTTTTTAAAGAACTCTTACTTTAAGATGTTCTCTTCCTATTATAGGCCAGAGCTCCTACAAACTAACATTTGCTTGTCTTAGATTTACCTGGAGACTATATATAATTGCCAGTTACTTGCTACAATCCAATGCACCTCGTTCACTCATCTCTTCTCTGAATTTCACTTAATGACTCCATTTAGCATTTGCACTAGTATAATTGCTTTCCAACTCAGTAATCAAGCAGTTTGAGGGGTTTCGATCAGATTTCAGAATTCTATTGTTCTGTTTTTTTAAGAGAATTCTTTGTGTCCTGGATTGGATTGGATTTTTTAGAATTTTAACCCGCGTTATGTTCAATTTGGATTCGTTTCCTTTTGATTAATGATTTTACATAACTCAAATTCAATTAACACCGATGCATTCCTCCGTATTTATATGTCCTGACTCAAGTTTACATTGTAATGTGTGTGGCTAGCTTGATGCTACGCTTCTGTCATGACCAACAGCGGATCGAGGATAGTAGATGAGCACGTGCTGGACTTTAACAGGGAGATATGGACTGCGGTGTGGCACAACGACTTGACCAACCTCAGGGACCTGCTCAAGAACAGTCCCAAGGAGGCGATCAACCACAAACATGACTCTGGGAAGACGGCGCTCCACACAGCAGCCATGCTCACGCACATAGACTGTGCTAAACTGCTGCTTGGTGAGTCTATCGACGCTCGCTGAATTTCCCTTCTTTAGCTAGACTATCAGAGCTAATACGAATACAGTCGACTCTGCTTAATTGGGCCACTTTTGGCAGGACCGGAATAACTCACACATAGAAGCTAATAGAAAATATTTTCGGTTAATAGGGCTCTCCGCTTAATCGAGGCAAAATGTCCTCTGACCGATGTGAACTCATTAAGCGGAGTCGACTGTATACGTAATTGTCGACATGTACGTAGCTCCCAACTCAACCAATCACGGTTTAGAATGCCTATAACGAGGAATAGGAAACCAATTTTATATTTCATAAATCCCTCGTAGAAGCCTAGAATAACCTTGCAGAGTTGGTGGGTATCTGCGGATTCTGATTTAGTATTACTTGTTCGTGGGATTTTCCCAAATGATTTAAATTTGGATAATCAATCTCTTCCAGTTATCGTGAAAGAGTTTATATGCTGGATAGTATTATATCCATTTCCTCGAGTCTCTCAGTTTATATTTTAACGTCAGTGACTGCGGTTGGAGGATTCTATTAAATCAACTCAAACTTAGATCATGGGGCAGATGTACACATCGACAACATCGACAGAATGACCGCACTCCACTTCGCATCCTACAGCAACCTAGCGGGAGACCCCAAATTCCTGAGCTCCAAAAAGAAGAAGCAGAAAGAGGTACGGATACGACAAGTGGAGATGGTGAAACTCCTCCTCAGTGCCGGGGCCAATCCTCTCAAAGCCTCTGTCAGGGGTAAGCAGTGACGGTTTGAATGAATAAATGAATCTTGTAGAACTCCACAAGGCAAAAGGCTAAGTTGTTTAATACGTCTGTGTGAATACGTATTATACGTTCAACCTACAATTTTTGGTGACTTAACTTCTATTAGGCTGATTATTGCAATTGAAATTTGCATGAAAACAGTAGCTCGAATTGTTAATGAGAAATCTCAATATAGTTGACCAATTTTAATAATACTTTACAATGTTATTCATCCAACAATGTCAAAATCTCCGCCGGACCAATATAAATTAGCTTCCTACGCCCCTGTGCATGAATAAATGAACTCAACCGGCTCAATTCAGTGTGAATTTCCTGGTTAAGAGCAATTTGAAACAAGTACAGTACCTCGTTAACCTCGTTAATACGAACATCAGGGACGGTCGAAGTTTGCTCGTATTAACCGAGTTTCGTTTATCTGTTCCTATTAATGAGGTTCTGGTTGTACAACTTCGTTCGGTGATTTGAATGCAAGAATATTCACAATAGAGAAGTCTTGATTCAAATCTATGCATTGTGTAGTGTTAGTTTATCGCATAATATTAACAAGACAGATTCATTGAATCTTAATTGGTTGTATAGAAATGGAAACAAGAAAATGACGAGACATAATTGACGGATTTCAGAGAATTTGAGTATAGAAGGAGGCCGTATTCTCTGCTCTCAGTTAATCTAGTTATTAGCACACAAAGCCTTGCCATGCTACCGCTAGGAACAGCTGCAGCACAAACTAAGGTCTGTAGTGCTTGATGGATCTTAAGTTTACCACTAAACCTATTGGAACCCTGATAAGTCTTGTTCCAATCAACTCTCTTGTGTCTGACTGCTGTCGAAGATCTGAGAGTATATATATGCAGTCTGTGGTGTGACTGATTTGTTTGTTTCCTTGCGTCTATTCCAGATGACATGTCAAGTTCAGGAATAGCTTTAGTCGCGGTCTTGCGTTTGCAGATAAATAAATAGAATTAGTAGTTAGAAATTAGTTCTAAGTATATCATTCCAGATATTTTTAGAATACAGTCGACTCCGCTTAATCGGGTCACTTTTGGCAGGACTGAAATAGCTCTCATACATAAAAGCTAATACTAAATATTTTCGGTTAATAGGATTCTCCGCTTAATCGGGGCAAAATATCCTCTGACCGATGTGACCCTATTAAGCGGAGTCGACTATATTTACAATGCGTTTCGATAACAAAAGTTTACAAAATAAAAACACAAATAGGACAGAAGTGTAGCTCTCTACATGTAACATTAAACTTGTTTACTTATTTATTGTTTATTGATTACGTAATTCTATTTTCTATAAAACCTAACTAAAGTCAGTGATTCCCGCTGAGTGCGATGTCATCAGATGTGTGACCAAATCCATTGACTCGAGTTTAAATGCAAAGTATCACGTTTAAGTCACATTTGTACTCTTCTCTAGAAGAATCATTTTAACTAACATTTCATCAGATTCCGTTGAAGTATTCCACTAATTAATTCTGCGCGCGTTAAAGTTGTAATAGAGTGCGAGAGAATTCAGTTTATAGTTTAACAACTCTGTTTAGGGGAGACAGCCGAGTATTTAGCAATGGAGAACGATATGCCGGACGTAGCCAACCTCTTGAAGGAAGAGTCCGTGAAGTTCAGACTCAAGCAACTGGAACTGGAACACCGGAACAGCTACAACGCTCTAAGAAATGCCGCCGAGAAAGGAGACCTTGTCCAGTTCACAAACATCCTCCGGAAGGTCAGCATAATCACATTTCGTATTACTCGCACAGTGGAACTCGCTTATTAGCAACTCAGGTTTTGTTCACAAAACGGTTGCTAATACGCGAAGTAAAAGAAGAACAGAATTGATTCAAATCTAGATTTGGGACTTGAAAACTGGTTGCTAATAGAGTAATCTTGCTAATAGGGAGTTGTTGATACAGTGGATGCCGGTTATAAGAACACCGTTGGGAACTGTATATAATCTTCTTATAACCGGTATAAATTATATGGGGTATATGTCAACTGTTTTCTAGTAGAATGTTCTTACATCCGACATATTCTTATAACCGGTGTTTTTATATCCTGCATCTACTGTAATACGTGAACTCCACTGTATATCGAAACGTGATCAAGGTTCCCATTCGATGTTGTAACATCAAGAAAAAATTGACCTCGTGGTCTGAAACTTTTCTATCTCAGCTCTTATAAGCCTATTATTCTAGGACACGAAGTGCTTGAATGAACGCTGCCCTTCTACCGGACAGACCTTACTCTACCTCGCTTCCGCTTCTGGGAATTTCGAGATAGTCAGCTATATCATCTCCATGGGCGGAAAGGACATTACTGATAACCAATCCGTTGCTAAGACGCTCACCCCACTACATATTGCCTGTCAGAAGGGCTTCACGTCTATCGTGCGCCTACTCATGGAGAAGCAGCCTTTGTAAGATTACATACTCTCTATAGCTGCGCCTACTCACACGAGTTCTTTTTCGCGGGTTTACACTGCTGCTCTGTTGCACCAAGCACAATCCTAGAAATTTAAGATTTACGAGTAGGGATTTGCGAATAACGAAACTGAGCAATCCAACTTGCAATACGAATTGCAAAAATATTCTCAATTTTCACAAGTGTACTTAACGGTCCCTCCCAAATATGGGACACCTCACCTCACCCTTGGTCGACCTAGTCGATATAAAGTCAAGTCATTTGGTTATGGTTCCAATTTGTCCGAATAAGAGCGAATCAATAATATTAAAGTATATAAATATTAATTCCCATATTTGAGGGAAGTTATCATATCAATCTTAATCCTGATTGGTAGAAATGTACACAATCATTGATAATTGTGTCTTTATCAGTACAGCATCCCACGGTAATTACTCTATCTTCGCTAAAGGTATGTGAAGTACTTCGACGCAGAAGGACGCACGCCGCTACACGATGCCTGCAGGTACGGGTACGTGGACATCGTACACTTCCTCCTCTCCTGTGCCTCTCCCCCCGAGAAGCTCGGTCCTAACTCGACAGAGCTGCTGAACACAGTGGCCGGGGAGCTACACAACATCTCTCCTTCCTCCATCGGGAAGTACATCAACCCCATCAACGCGGACAGAAGACTGAAACAGAGTCCGTTGCACGACGCAGCTGAATCCGGAAATCTACAGGTATTATTCTGGAAATAAATCCAAGTTTTAGAGGAATATTTCGAATGACTTTACGACCAGAGCTTAAAGCAATTGAATACCATATAACTTTAATCACTCTTTTGCCACTTCTTGGTATTATAATGACTTATTGAAATGTGAGCTATTAAGAAAATTAAAATTTCAATTTATCCACACCTCCTCTAATACGTAGCACATCAAGTTAGTTCTAGTACTAACTTGACGTGGATGCACACTTAATTACTCAGTAATTCTACCTGATTTCATTGCATCATCTATCTTTTGCAAGTATTTGCATTGGAGAGCACTGCATACCAGACGGTTGCTATGCTTATCTGGTATTACATTGTTATAGATAATCCATCTCCTGTTGACATTCCTGGAAAAGGGGACTGTTAGGAATATCGATTTAAAAGACAACTTCGGCACAGCGCCTAGATACGAAAGCCCCCGCACACTCTCCCCGATTTCCTCTCCCCTGCACCATCGGCGGCCGGACAAACAGGCGAGCTTCACATCCTCCAACGGGCGTCCTCTGATCGCCGGGATAGACAGTCTGAACCGCGCCGGGTACACTCCATTCCACCTCGCCGCTAGGAAGCACCATTACACCGTGTGCGATGAGCTGCTCTCTGCCGGAGCACATCTCAACGCTATCATACGGCCTGACCTCAACAAGGAGACGGACGTGGAGTATACTATGCTGGTAGCTGCCGTTAACTGCAACGACCTGGAACTGATTAGGTAAGAGTCAGTAGGACCGTTTCACTCAGACTAAAGTCTACTTTAATAATACTCATACAATGTATGTGTATAATTATAATTGGATTAGCGCAGGAATTGCTATGCAGAATAAGTGCAGACTGAAGGTTTATATTACACACGTGTAGCATAGCATAGACTGGTTTATTGTATCAGTTGGTGGAGATTAGCTGTGGGAAAATAAGGCGCGTAGACTTGGAAAACAAATGATATCCAACAGCTCAAGATGTCGATTAAGCGAAAATTTTTGGCAATTTTTAAGACTATTTTCCGGATATTTTCCAGATTTAAGAAATAAATTGCGTGTTTCTGCACTGATCTAGTAATTCGGCTTAAATAAGTTATTCTAATGATTTTACCGTCATAACAGTCTTCGGTTAATTTTTACCTTAATTGAGTTTGGATGTGACAGTTGTTCGTTGGTTGTGTATTACTGGGAGTGTTCATATGGAGTAGAGCACCTTTCTGAAACTGAGTATCTGTGTAGGTACTTACTGAATCGAGGCGCCACAGATGATAGGAACAGAGCCCTGAGGCGAACTCTACGCCACGGCTTCGTAGAGGCAGCCGGACTGCTACTCAGCTACTCTCAGGGCGTCCAGATGACCCCCAACGATCAGTCTTCCGACTACTACAGCTCCGAGAAGGAGTCCCATCTCCTGGAAATCGTGTGGCAGCACAAGGAGCTGGACCTGGTACACCCGGAATGGATCCACTCCGTCCTTAAGGAGAACATGAAGCCGCCCATCTCCAGCGTCCTCATCACCCTGGACGTGTCCAGGAACAAACTGGCCGCTCTCCCCTACGAGATATTCGAGCTCTCCAACCTTATAGAGTTCGATGCTAGTGTCAATCAGCTGACTTCCCTTCCTTCCTCTCCGTCTATGCAGCAGCAGAAGCTTGTCTCCTCGCAGGATGGAACTGCCGTGGAAGAGGTTAGTACTCAGCTCTTCTCTATTCTGTATGCACGACTCTCCTTGAGTAGTTTTAATTTTTAACTCCTTTACCACCTGATGGAATATTGATATTTCAGAAATAAGAAATTTTCAATAACTTAACCACATGGATCGGATAAATGGTAGGAGGGATGAATTTGCTGTTAAACTTTATTCTAATAGGTGACAAAAAAAAAGTGACCACCCATTCTACTAATACACTCAAACATTGGCGGAAGAAAAGTAGTTTTTTGTCCAATTGTTTCATAGCCTAGGCGACAGAAAAAAAACGATGAACAAAAAAAACCCGGGATCAAAACGACTTCGACTGTCTTCTAAATATATTTCGGGAAACATTTTAAATTTACGATTTACCCCACTGGGGTAAACAACTTTGTTCAAACTTCTGACCGTCCTATCCGGTAGGGTCGCTGGAGCTGTACTCGTCTGAGGAAGTTGAACATCTCCAAAAATCAATTGACAGAGCTCCCCTCTCACATCTTCAACCTCCCCTCTCTCGAAGAGTTGAGAGCTACGGACAACTCCATCTCTAGCCTCCCAGTCAGGATGTGGAGCTCTCCTCGCATCTCCAACATCTACCTCGACAACAACAAGATCTCTCAGCTCCCTCACCCCACCCCGCTCAACCTCTCAGAGGTAGGCACGAGTCTTAAGCGAAGGGAAAATTCAATTTATTATGAACCATGGATGTTGCTAAACCACAAGTCAATGTCGAGTTTTAACATGGCAATTGGTTGGATGGCATTTTGGAAAATATATTTATAAGAAATCAGGGAAAAGCAGCATTTTCTGTTCGAGATTTGGAAAAAAATGGAGAGTGAAAAAGGCATTTTAAAAATGTAGCGATTCGAAGTGAGAAAAACAATTACGTTCTAGCTTGTGGCAATAATCCCACCAATCGATTCTAACTTGTAACAGTTGATTGAATTCTAACTTCAAAATTCTAACCAATGCGTCACCACAAGTCAATGTCGGGTTTTAACATGGCAATTTCCAGTGCCATGAGACGCTGAGTGGCAGAGTTGAAATCCACACTTATTTAGGAGAGTAACCTGGAGGGATCAGTGCGTGGAGACAAAGTGGTCCTCTCCCCTTCTCCCCAGCACACACCCCTGCAAGCACAGACTTCCAACTCCATCACGAACAGTGCAGTCACTTCCTTCTCCGAATCCTACAACTCGTACGGGCCTCCCATCACCATAGAGCACATCGGGATGAGGTTCTCTACCACCAAGACTGAGCGATGGCTGAGCACCCTCCCGGCCGCCAACAAGAAGGGACAGTTCCTAGCTACCATCGACCGAAAACAGCATCAGAGACGGGTTCAGTCGAGAAAGAGCTTGCTGGAGGACCCTGATAGTACTGAGCTGGACATTCCACAGAAGAGTCGTGGATCCAAGGAATCAAGCCTCGTGTCTCTGTCACTCAACTATAACACACTAGACTATCTCCCGCCGGCCCTCGCCTGCTACGCCCCAACACTCAAGAAACTCTACATCGCACACAACAATATCAAACAACTCGGGGTGGTGCACGATTTCCCGCCAAATCTTGAGATCCTTGACGCCTCATCCAATCAGCTCACAGAGTGCATAACTGCCAGTCTTAGCTCCGGTACGTATAAGGACCATGCCTGCTACTCCCCTCACTCACAGACCGTGACTGTCCTCGACGATCAAGAACTGATCTGTCCGCATCGCATCCACAAGACCCTCAGGAAGATCTCTACTCTCAAACTCTCTCACAACAACCTCACTGCCATCATTCTCTTCAGGTAACACAGCAGTTCTGAGTTACACACTCATTAGTTTGTTCATTGAGGCTAATTTGGAGATAAGTGTATATCGAAACGATAATTTCCATATTTTCACCTTTTGAACTCGTTCAGAATTCAAATTCCCGTGTCTGTTTTGGGGTCTAGTGACTAAGAACTAATTAATAATTGTTGAAGTAATAGAATGAATCTGAACTCAATTGTCCGAAAGCCTTAGCAATCCACCTTCATTCTTCGACATAGGGAATTCGTTTACAGCAGTATCGGTTATCTGAAGATCAGTGTGTATCCCTCTCTGATCTCTTATCCACACCATTGATAGATTCCCATCTTACGTAACGATAGTTTGGCTAGGTCTTCAGTGCGAGACTGTAGAAATGAGTCTCTCTGTTTTGGTTAGAATTGACGTGGATTTTCCTAATGAATGGGAACACTGTCTTTATTAATGTGAAGTCTGTCCTCATAAATTATCAATTCCATAAGCCTACTCTAACAACTTACACTGGTTATGACTAGCCGTGAAGTGACCTTGCAATTCCTTCTCTAGATTGCCGCTGAAGCAGAATTCTGTCGCCTTAGACAAGTCGCATGAAGATACGAATGAGGGGGGCAGTGCGACGGACGCGTACTCCTATGGGACCGTGGGGAGCTACGGGAAGAACAGCCACGGATCTGGTTCCTCTGGGGGGTCAGGTCCTGGCGCACACCACCAGCTCAAGAATTCCAGAGACTCCGGTCAGTTGTTAGGCTAAGTCTTGTTTGGATATTCGGCACAAAAATGAAAATCCAAACAGGCCACTTTGAGTTAAAGTAAGCTTATATTATTCCGAGCCAACTCTCTCAGGTTTCTCAGTTAGTACGAGCGTAACTCGGGACTTGAAGGACCAGTCGAGCAGAGAATTCACAGAGGTGGCTCCTCCTCTCTACCCTGAGCTCTCCAACCTAGACATCTCACACAACAAGCTAGCCATGATCCCACCCGAGATCTCACAGATCCACACCCTAGGTTCTCTAAACGTCAGCTGCAACGAGTTGGTGGAAACACTCCCGCTAGAGCTGTGCCGTCTGGAGAACTTGTTCCAGCTGGACTACTCGGGACTCGAACTGATTCGTCCGAATGTGTCCGATCTGGACAAGTTCCATCGCACCACGGACAAACTCAACTTCATGCGTGCGTTGATGGAAGACAGTGCGAAGAACTACAAAATGAAGTTAATGCTCGTGGGTCTGCAGAAGCAGGGAAAGACGACGCTACTCAACAGACTCAGAGAGGTGAGATTGACTGTGAAATTCTACGTTAAGCTACAGTCAACTCCGCTTAATCGGGACAAGTCTCCAGGAACGGAGTGGTTCCCATACATAGAAGCTAACACTAAATTTATTGGTTAATTGGGAATTCCGCTTAATCGGGACAAAATATCCGGGACCAAAGGGTCCCAATTAAGCGGAGTCACCTGTATCTTAATTAGTTCAAGTTCCCAATTAACCAATGGAATTTAGCATTAGCTTCTATGTATGAGACTGTTCCATTCCTAGAGACTTGTGGTAAACAGTCCATGTTATTGCTTAGGTGATTACTCCATTGCCATCACTTCTGTAGGTGAGTGAGAAGGGAAGCATCTACAACCCTACGTGGGGGGAGCGCACGAACTCCCTCTACTACTCGCTGACCCCCCCGGACAGCGGGGCAGGGTGCAAGGAGCAGCTGTCCACGGTGGGTGTGGACCTGGGGGAGTGGCGGTACAGTAAGGACCTGGCGGAAGGCGCCCTGGTCACCTTCAAGAACAAACTGGGCAAGGCCACTAAGGTCAATCCCACCATCACTTTCTACACATGGGACTTCGCAGGGCAAGAAGAATACTACGCTACACACCAATGCTTCCTCACATACCGATCTCTCTACCTGTTGCTATGGAATGCACATGACGATAAGAATGGCATCAGGAACCTTTCTTTCTGGCTGAATAACATCCAGTCCCGCGCCCCTGGATCCCCCGTCATCGTAATAGGTGAGATTTTGCATGGCAAAATGTAGTTTCTTACTCTTCCAATGGTTTACCATGTAGCATTACAATACACTATGTTTGAATTTGTCCAATCAAACTGCTGCTTTATAGTATTCAAAGCTCTCACACTGTAGGCACACACCTGGACAAGCTAGGGAACACACCGCAGGACCGGGACGAGAAGAAGGCCAGACTGGAGAGGATCATAAAGGAGATGTACCTGGTGGGACGGCCCCTTCACGAGCTGGAGGAGCACGGACTCCCGGTCATCAAGGACGTGTTCTTCGTCGGGATGCCTCACGGAAGGTCGGACGGCATCCAAGAGCTGCGGAAACAGATCTACGACATCGCCATGATGCTCTCCCCCAACGAGAGGAGGGGACGAGTCGGGAAATCGGGGGAGCAGAAGCTCCTGGACCAACCAGTCCCTGCGAAGTATATAAAGCTAGAAGAGTGCGTGCATCAGCTACGCCGCTACTGCAGAGACAGCTCTAAGACGCCCGTGATGAATGTGCAGGAGTTCAGAGAAAACATGCGCGACATTATCACAGACCCGGCGGACCTCCAACACGCAGTCACCTACCTCCACGAGAACGGAGTCCTGCTGCATTACAACACACCCACACTGGAGCACCTCTACTTCGTAGACCCGCAGTGGCTGGTGGACATGCTCGCACACATTGTCACAGTTCCTGAGGTAATTGCAACTCTTCTACGAATACCGTCTTTCCCTGAATAACGCCAGTGCACCTTAATAATCCCTCCGTTGCCTCTGGAATGTGTCCCGTCATTTCCGGTTTAAGTCATTTTGGGTGGGGAAGCCATAAAAATTCGGGGTATTTGCTAAAAATGAAAGAAAAACAAGCCATCCGGGGGATATATATTATAATTAAACCCCCGGCGCTTGTTTTTTCGTGCTCAAAAATTTAAAGCGACGTATCGGTTGAAAAACAGTCGCATTTGGAAGAGATAAAGATTTCCAATCTCATTACTAATCACTAAGAGTATTCATAATTGCAACTAGCTATAACAAATAGTTTACCTTAAAATGTTTGTCTAACCCCCCGGCGCTTATTCAGGGAAAGACGCATGTGCGTAACTCCAGGGGTGGCAGGGGTAGCGTGCCACCCCAGACCTAAATGTTATGTTGACTTGGGTGGCATGACACATTAGTTTAATTAATATATGTTTACAAATCTCGCCACACCCCAGCTAACTATGAAAAAATCAAAATAGTTCTGCCTATGGAAAGAGGTATACGTATATGTGTAACAGTTCGTTTATAACATTCTTGTGTGACAGGTGAACAGATACATCAAGCGGGGCTGCCATCAGTCGGGCATCCTGCGTGTCACCAACATGAGCCACATTTTCAGAGGGCAGGTGTTCCCCTCCACCTATCAGAGCGAGTACATCGAACTGTTGGGCAGGTTCGAGGTGGCTCTAGCCCTCAACTCAGAGCAGCTCCTCATCCCCTCCTTCCTGCCGGACACCCCCAGGTACACGATCCACTGGTATCGGACCAAGTTCCCCCGACCCCCCATCAAGGACGTGGTGCAGGATTACCTCATGGATGAGCACCACACTATCCCTACCATCACTTCTAACGGTCAGTTAGACTCTGTTTCTGAAGTATGCGCTACATCTTTAGAACTATTATGGATGTGAATTCACAATTGAGTAACGGAGTTGTCCTGTAATGGAATCAATACTGTTCATAATTGACTTATTTTTAGACCCCCGACCAATCTACTCCTGGCATCGTAGTGCTATTATTAAAACTTTCTTTCCTACAGACCCCATCCACGAGATCCCACACAGCTCACTGTTCGACCAATCCAGCGGCAGCAACAGCTCCACAGACACGCCCGCTCTCCGCAAGGACTCCTCTCAGACTCCAGTCGTGACGGACGTAGCCCCCAAGCTCAAGTACACCGGCCTCCTCTTGAGGAGACTCTACTTCATGCTGTACATGCCCAGTGGATTCTGGCCGAGACTCATCTCCCGGATGGTCTCCAACAACTCCATCCTCGAACTGATCCGCGAGCTGCTGGGGCACTCCATGGACGATTCATGCGAGGAGCTGGATGCGAACATAAACCGGTACGAGACCGGTACCCGGTCCTTCATGACGGTGGTGGGACACTCCAAGCTGAACTGGTCCTACTGGAAGACCGGGATCGAGCTGTGGATTGAAGGGAAGAGTGTGTTCCGAGTGTCAGAGATCCTCGGACCAGACTTCTACCAGCAATGCAGCGGCTCCCCTACGGAGGTGTTGGAGGACGTAGCGGAGAAAGCGAAGCCGCGCAAGTACGAAATCCCAACCATCAGTTACAACAGCGCCCGTCAGGAGCACTTCAAGACTGGCGTCGGTCCGATAGACCCGCATTCAGACACGTCTTCGCTCATGTTCGTGTTCGGAGGTCTCTACAACACTGTCAACACCCTCAAGCGGAAGGGACTGGAGATATTGATCCCGGACATGATCTGTCTGAGCAATCCCAGGGACACCAGCCAAGAGGGGGCGTGGACCAGCGCCAAGCTCCTCTCGCGGCTCGTGGACTTTATCGACGCACTGCTGGAGGATTGGTTCCCTGGGCTGGGGGCGAGGAACCTCCTTCCAGACGACACCCTTCCTAAAGTTGTCCGATTGGTCCCTTGCCCCCTCTGCATCGGGCTAGGGCAGGGCAGCCACATCGAGAATAAGTCCCGGAAGGACAATTCCGGATTTAAGAAGAAGTACTCCGGGTCCAGCAAACGGGTAATCAAGAAGGAAGAACGCGTCCAGACCGCCATCATGATGCCCTCGCCCAAAGCCAACTCCCACGCCTTCCTCGTGGAAGAGCTGGTCTACACCAGCAAGACCAGCCAGTGCATAGAATGTCCCAACCATAAGAAGATGTCCATAGCCGATCTAGCTCCTGACCTCGTCTTCGCAGACATCCAGTACATGGTGCTGAACCCTAGCTGTGTGGATAGGAATAAGTATATCGACTCGGGCGGGTTCGGAGATATCTTCTACGGGTTCTTGTTCCGGAACCCCACGAGTGACGTCACGTCAGGGGACCCTGGGGAGGAAGTTGCCATCAAGGTTCAGTCTAACAGCGAGATGAAGGGAGACAACAAGAACGATGACAGACACATCTGCATGGGAGGGTACCTCAGCATGCGGGCAGAGCTGAGCATACTGGAGAGTCTGGACCACCCGCACATCATTAGGGTGCGTTGATATCTCCCTCTCCTCCGATTTTATTTTTAGTGCAGCTCCTAGTATAGGAGATGTCCTATGTCATGATCTCTACGTCCGTCTGCTCGCTCCTGGAAATTCTATTGCACCAAATTGCACCAAATTTGGACCATATATTCCTTATATGGTAGAGGTTTGAACCTGGGTACAAATTCTGAAAATTTTTCACACCTTTTTACTGTATTTGCCAATCAGAATCCAGAGACTTACAGTTGACTTTGATTTTTTTGACGGATCAGGGATCAGATCTAACTCAATGAATATGAATAAATCACAATGACTCCCCAAACTTGAAATCTGATTGGTTGAAATGGAAAAAATTGTTTAAAACTCAATTAAGGCTGTGTATTATGCGAATGTCCTACGAGTCCTTACTGGAGCTGCACTATCAGTCTGTCGACTGGTATGTTTTTGAAAATCAAAGATTATGAGATTTGAATCTGGAGGGTTTGTTTCCTAGGTACTGGGACTGTTGCTCACGCCGTACTCCATGCTGGTGGAGTGGGCGCCACTCGGGAGCTTGCACTCCATCCTGACCACCTACTGGGAGAACAACCTCTCCATCCAACCACATGTCCTCCACAAGACTGTGACCCAGGTGGCGGACGGGCTGGCCTACCTGCACAAGAAGGAGATCATCTACTACGACCTCAAATCCCCCAACATTCTAGCTTTCAACTTCCCTACAGTCCAGTTACTAAAGAGTCTCCACAGTGGAAAACAACCGACTTTTGATGGAGATAGAAACATGCCAACTTTCAACACACAAGATGACGAGAAGATTCCTGTCCTGGTTAAAGTAGCTGACATGGGAATTAGCAGGTAGTTACATCCCAGTGCTCTGATTATAATTAACCGTCCTAAACTGTTGTTGACTCTATTTATACTCTCAGGTACTCTGTTCTCGGCAAGAGCAAGGGGTTCCGGGGAACTCCGGGATTCATGGCGCCGGAGATCCTCAAGTTCCACGGAGCGGAGACCTGCGACTGCAAGGTGGACGTGTTCTCCATGGGGATGTTCCTCTACGAACTGGTCGCCGGACATTTCCCGTACG